>JAVJIF010030790.1:0-212138 GCA_038442645.1 Agave tequilana | reverse complement strand
TTGTCTCTTTCTAGTAAGGCGCTAAATCAAATCTCCTGCCTTTGATATATTAAACTCACTTGAAAAACGAAAGATGCGACACAAAGAAGAAACTGCAAACTGTCGCTTATATCTCTATGTGTCATGTAATTCACATGAAACTCCATGTTCAAGACTGTCTTGGAATAAAACATGAACTGAACAAAGTTTTGGAAGAATTAACAATGGCTCTCTTCATCAACACAAGGGACCATTGTTTAATTGAGTAATTGAGTGTGATTAATTTCTGAGGAATGTGAATTTATAGATTTTTTGTTTTTTTTGTTGCAGTCATACCATGAGGAATATAGAAATCTGACAAATGCACGAACAGCTGCTGAAGGCACACCATGGATTTTAATACATCGAAAACCCCCTTTGAGTTTTGCTCCCTCAACATACTTTTTAGCACAGAAGATGTAACCCCCTGTTCAGAAATTGATATTAAACATTATAATTTATATCTGAGTAAATGATCAGTATAGTGGAAACTAGGCATAAGAACCTTCAAGCATTTTAGCCAAATCCAAAGTATATCTATAATGTAATGAAATTGTATTTTTGTAATGAAATTCAAAGTATATCTATGATGTAATGACATTGGACGTTTGTGGATGAAGTCTAACTCATATCTAATCATTTTTCCAAATACAACGAACTCCGGAAAGTGGATATAGTCTAATTTTGTAATTTTTGTAAATTTCCTATATTCAAACTTAAAATAATGGTCTAATTCTAAATGACCAAATTGTCAAAGATCAATTCACATCAACACCACAATAATGCTCTGGGTCACTCTTTATAGCATACAAAACGCCATGCCATGAGATCAACTTTCATGAAAACCATAATACAAGTCTATAATTGATAGATTCATAGTTAAAGGGTCAATTCATAGTCATATCATACGTTGGGATATAACCTAAATAGACAAGCCTTATGGATACATATTTGGTTAGGGTACATTTTGGGTTAAAAACATTCTACAAACAATCAAACCTCAAAAAGGGAACATTAAGCTGATACCATCTTATTATTATATGACACCATGCTGTAACTTTAATTTCTAAATATGCATCAATCTATCTTGACTATTGAGCACTCTGGAAGTGTTCATGAACTAATTTAGCAGCATAATATTGTGTCATTTACTAAATAAAATGTTTATATCCAACCGGATTATGAAATTAAAATGATCTTCAAATCAAATCATTAACAAATGGGGATGAGATTCAAAATGATAAATAAGTGTAAATCTGCTGTAAACATTGGTTTGCATAATTCAATAGATCACTAATAATTTCAAAACAATATTAGATTTGGTTCACAAACTAGAAATCTTAATTCCAAAAATACTAATCTCTAAAGGATCTCTAGCTTTCCAGTATTTTACACAAAAGGACTGACCACACGCCCTGCTATCAAGGGGATCCAATATTTTGAAAGTCTTAAAAATGAGGTGCGCATTACACATGATACAGTGAAGCATATATGAAACATGAGTTTTAACTTTGGTGAAATTCCAAGTAGGCCAAATCCTGTGAGATGATAAATTATGGCAGGCTTAAGCCTGGCCTGCAATCCCCTAGCCATTCTCATGTCACTGGGTTGCCACAGGCCCACGGGTCAAGTCCTGTGGGATGATATAGATAAACTAGATAGACAGGACAATATACAATCAAATTTTGAAGGATCAGCTTTGGCTAAAATACACGAGGTATAAAGGACCATGATGCACTTACCAGAACAATTGAGTGAGCCAGAATTAGGCCCTTGTCATCTGTAAGGACGTGGACATCAGCTTTATACCCTTCATCAAAAAAAAAGTCTATCCCAAGCATGCCTTGTTTCATGCGGGATGCAATCACAACCAGTTATCCTTTTGGAGATATTGGTTTTTCCATAAGATGCATTTGGAAGTGGAGGTGGTTTAGGAACAGTAACATTATTGGAAAGAGAAGATGTTGAAGCATCCGGTACAGTTAAAAATTTGTCCGAAATGCTGTCTTCTAACTCTAGGTTGAATGGATCATCGTATGATTGCCTATTTGGAAAGAGTTGTGGAAAATCTATGCCTAGACATGCCATCCACTATTGTTGATTTATACTTTCCTGCAAAATAGAAGAAAAATCATAATGTAAGTGATGTACTGCTTGATACAAAGAGTAATACAGTTATACAAAATGTTGTCAACAGTTATTCAGTCATAGACCAATAGAAGATTAAGAAATGATGTGGAAGTAAAAGACATGTCCTAAAATGAGCATATGCTGGAGGAAAATTCTCCATTCCAAAATTGAATGATTTATGTCCTTTCAACTTGCATATGCTGAGATTACTCATAAGAAATATATAAATGATGAATGGGGCCAATTAATTATTATATCTAATGTCTGCTGCAAATTTCAAGTCTTCTAAAAGATTACACACCCTTAATCTCCAATTTAATGGACTCTGATGTATCGTGTTCAGGAAGTTTTATTTGAGAAACAACTTGAAAAAGAAAAAGGGAAAATAGCAAAAAAAAGTAAAAAACACTTTCCTAAGAGAATCAATTGCCAAGTGGGTGCCATATACACAAGACTGAATTGATAGGATGAAGCATGTTAGGTTCTCCTAACATCAACTTGTGCCTCCACCTTCCTAAAGAATGCATGGACATATAAGTCATAAGCTTCAAAATATAATGTGATTGAACCAACATCAACATCTGGTTGTGAGGTGAGATTTCTGAGTGGCAATGCTTAAAACAAGAGTGGGGGAAAACGATGGGAGCATCCACCTAAATTTGAGATAAGGATGTGAATTTAAAGAATAATGAACATCTAAGTACAAGCTTATTGCAACAACATAGTATGCTTATTATTCTAATCTTTTTGCATCTAAAATAGAGAATACCAAATGTAAAGATAACAATGCTAGATAAAATGGCATAACATCTTAATGGTGCCTTGCTTCTCAAGGGTTCAGTTAAGTTAGTGGCAACTCTTGTGATAAACACCACCAAACAAAAAGAGTAGTCGCAGAAGCCCCGAGCAATCTACCGTAGCAAGCAAGATATGGCTTCTTGAAAACAATAAAACAATCTCATATTTATAGGAAACCAAGTACCCAGAGTTTGGGTCAAAAACAGAATCAGAATTCAACTTGAAACAAAATAAGAATTAGGGTCAGATACGCACGGATACACCCAGATTGTTGCTGCTGTCGACAGGGTTGTCGACGTTCTCCTGAAAGTTGGTCTGTCTCAGATTTTCGACAGCATCGCCAGAGCTGTCGAAAGCTGGTATCAGCTTTCGAAAGCTTCTTGAAGCAAGCTTTCGAAAGCACTCTTCTGTGCACGTTCTGCCTTCTGAATCTGTTGGAATCTCTTCCACATTTTCATATAGTCTACTCCACTGAATGTGAGGCATCCAAAAATAACATTTCTTGAGTCCTTTGTAAAAATTGGCCTCCACATCATCAAATAAGCTTTATCTCCTTTTTTGTGACTTCACAGGGCTCTCTCCCAAGAGCTCATTCTCCACTTTACCTTTGAAATTTCAGAGATACTCTGAACTTCTCCACAAGAATGGTCTTTATCATCATGTCTGTTGGATCCTTCTTTGTACTGATTTTGATCAAATCAATATTTTTTCCACTGCAACCCACTGACGTATCCCATGATACCTCACATCGATGTGCTTTGTCTGTTTGTGACACCTGTGATTCTTAGCGAGATGTATTGCACTCAGACTATCGCAGTAAATCTTAACTGAATCCTGTATGATTCCAAATGTGCTAACCAATCCTCTCAACCACAAGGCTTCTTAGATGTCACAACTGCATTCATGTATTCCACCTCTGTTGTTGAAAGCGCCACAGTGTCTTGTAACTCTGCCATTCAATTAACAACACACTCATCTACTGTGACTATATAACCCGTCGTAAATCTTCGTTGATCAAAATCTCCAGCATAATCTGTATCAACATATCCTTATAGTATCTTAAGCTTTCCCGTTTTCAATCTCTAAAACATCAAGCCTAATCTCGCAGTCTCTGATAGATATCGTAATACCCACTTCACCGCTTCCCAATGTTACTTGCCTGGATTCAATATGAACCGAATTACTGTACTAACTGCATAGGCTAAGTCAGGCCTAGTGCAGACTATAGCATACATCAGTGATCCCACCGCCACTAGCATATAGTACTCGAGACATCTCATCTTTCTGTTCTTGTGAGTTTGAACACTGACTGGAGGATAACCTGAAGTCACTTGTCAAAGAGTAATGATCGGTCTTTCTTCAGTCATGTTGAACCTTACTAACATCCTGAGAACATACTTCTCCTGGGATAACCAAAGTCTGTTTGTACTCCTATTTTGACTGATCTCCATATCTAAGATCTTCTTGACTTATCTCAAATCTTTCATGTCAAACTCCTCTTTTAGCTGAGTTTTAAGCTTCTGAAGATGTCTTAGTTCTCGCGCAGCAATCAACATATCATCCACATACAACAACAAATATGTGAGATCATCATTACACTGCTTGAAATAAACACAATTATCATACTCACATCGGTGTAGTTGGCCTTAATCATGAATGAGTCAATCTGTTTGTACCACTGCATGAGAGACTCCTTCAGCCCATAAAAGGACTTCTTAAGAAGACACGTTTTTTTGACTTCCTGAACGAACCCTTCAGGTTGCTTCATGTATATCCTCTCTAACTCACAATGCAAAAATATTGTTTTCATATCTAGTTGCCCTAACTCGAGATCATCTTGAGCTACGAATGCTAAAAATAATCAAATAGATGTATGCTTGACTAAGATCTCATTGTAGGCAATACCCTCCTTAGAATACCCTTTGGCAACTAGCCTTACCTTGTATTGCTCATTGTCCTTCTTTTGAAAGACCCACCTGCAACCTATCGCTTTAGAACCATTTGGTAGATCACCAAATCACATCTTTGATTCCTCTCCAAAGACTCTATCTCCGTTTCATAGTTATGACCCACTTGTCACTCTCATCTGCCTCGATTGCCTCATTGTAACTGCAAGGATCTCCAGTTTCCATTACTAATGCAAAAGATACTTGGTCCTCTTCCCAGCCATGTCTGATTGGTTGCACTAAATCTCTGTCTGACTGTCTCAACAGTTTAGGTTGCACCTGTTACTCCTGAGTAGCTTCCTGTCTGCGTCTATATGAAACTGAGGAGTTCTACCTGACCTGACAGGATTGATGGGGTCATCTAAAAACTCAAACTTCTCTCTCTAAAAATCTGCTGAACTGTCTGAAGCCTCACCTTACACCTTGTCCTTCGTCTTTGACTTTGCTTGCAACATTGAATCTTCATCAAAGACCACATCTCTGCTAATAAAGGCACTCTTCTTCTTTAGATCCCAAAGCCTGCATGTATTGGTTCCCTTGGTGAAACTGATGAAGAAAACCTCGTTGACTTGTACTTTAGCTTGTTCCTCTTTTGATTATCAATCAAACTATATGCCGGCAACCGAATATCCATAAGGTTGAATAGTCCACTGACTCTCGCCATATCTCTTCTGGGATATGAAGATCAACGGCTGTAGATAGTGATCTGTTCACTAAATAGCTCGCATGACTCACTGTCTCTGCCCAGAAATCTTCTGACATGTCAGCTTGTAACCTCATACTGCGGGCATACTCTGTAAGTGTCTGATTCATGCACTCTGCTATTTCATTTTGTTCTGGTCGCCCTGGAATACTCAACTGATGCTTAATACCTTTACTAACTAAGTACTCCTTGAATTTCGTAGATGTATAATCACCCCCATTGTCTGACCTCAAGAACTTCACCTTTTACTCTTTCTGTTTCTATACCATGATTTTTTACTCCTTAAACTTTTGAAATACCTTTTATTTCTGCTTCAAGAAATACACCTATACTTTTCAGGAGAAGTCATCAATAAAAGTAACATAACATGCACCCCCTAATGGTTGCAACTAGCAAGGTCCCCACACATCCGTCTGTATAAAATCTAACAAACCCTTAGTCCAATGTTTTAAAAAACTCGTTATGTAACTCGTTATAACTCTTTACAGAACATAACGGCACCCGATTATTATATAACACTAACAAAAAACGCAGTTCCCAGTAACGAGCGTTTTTTTGGAGAGTTACGAACGTTACGTTATAAAAATAATGTAATGTTCGTAACTCACGTTATTTATGTTGGCCCGGAGGCCTTCCTCTCTAGTTTTGATGATGATTAATTCATGTAGTTATGTTTACTAATAATCTTGTGATTTTAGTTTCAGATCTTATAACAAGATATTAGTTGGTGATTGCTTCAAAAAGAGGAGTTTGGAAGCTTTCACTTGGTGATTCCCGAGCCCGAGCGTCAAGATCATACATAGCCTTGCTCGTTGGATCCCGGTGTTTTGGACCGAGTCGACTTGAAGATGAAGATCGTTAAGAAGACTTATGTATCCATAGTTTAGTGTGTTTAGATCCATTTGTAAAGCTTAGTATAGTTGATATGCTCAAGTGCACAATACACACACGTTTTATGTTTTGGATTTGATTTTCATGAATAGTTGATCAAAACAAGTTTAAATGGTTTTTATGTATATTAGATGTGTTCAATATACATACATGCTTCATATCTTAAACAAACTTATTTTGATATGTCTATTCATGAGTTTTTTAGGAAAAATCAGATTTCCTATTGAAAAATCCAAGTTTGATAAAATACAAGTTTTGGTTTTGGTAAAAATGATAAGACACAAAAATAGTTCAAATTGCTTGATATTTGAGTTGAAATTTTTATCACATGTTTATATATCAATGCAAAATGTTAAAACTATTTTTGGGGATTTTTAGAAGAGATAAAAGATTTTTAAGAAATATTTTTAACTGTTTTTCTGACCCAGGTTTCTGACCCAGAACTGGTTGACAGGCCAGGCCGGTCGACCGCACCAAGGGCCGGTCGACCGTGCGGTCGACCGACGTGCACAGAGCTGTGCACGTCTGGCAGCCCAGTGGGCCGGTCGACCGGGCGGTCGACCGTAACTGAGAGCAGTGCTCTCTGTTCTTTTCGGTCGACCGTGCGGTCGACCGGATTGCCCAACGGTCATATTTATGACCGTTGGCGGTCGACCGGGCCGGTCGACCGCCAGCCTGTCAGGCTGCCAGATCAGCCTAACGGCTAGTTTCAGGGTTTGGCCTATATAAACCCCATTTGATTGAGATTTTGGCTAAGGTTTTTAACAAGAAAAATTTACAGTTTCTCCTGAGTTTAAAACAAGTTTTCAAAAGTGTTTAGAGCTTCAAAAGATCAATCTTTATTTATTTTAGAGTTTTTGAAAAAAATCAAAGAAAATAGAATTTTGGGAGATTTGGTTTGTTCTTCACTTATATCTTTTACCAAGAGTTTTCCCAAGTATTTTTCTTTGAGTTTTTGTTTTCAAAACTCTAGTTTTTTCATACTTGAGCTATCTTCTATCCTGTTCTATTAGGATCTTTTGTTTGTGGAAAAAGGAAATTGTTTGAGGTTGTTGTAGCCTCAAGTTGTAAACACCCTTACTTTTGTTGTATCCCTCTTTGGTAGAGGTGGATCGGGTGATTGGTTTGCTCCCTCTTTGGTAGAGGTTGAGGCTTGTGGTTTGCTCCCTCTAGTGTGAGGTGGAGTTTGGTTTGTAAACCCTCTTCGGTAGAGGTGTTGGTTGTTGTTTGGCTACGGGCCTACCCCTCGGTTGTGAGGCGGTGTTTGAGAGAGGAGTTCGGTACTCCCTTATTGTAAAAATCCTTCTCGGTGAAGGTTCCCTTGGTGGGAGTCCTCGGTGGACAAGATAGTGGATTAGAAATCCTTCTCGGTGAAGGCGGGGACGTAGAGCTAGGGGCTCGAACCTCGAAACACATCTTGTTGTTTGCGTTTGATCCATTATCTCTAAACTCTCTCTCTCGCTTATTTGTGTTGTGCATAGCATCATTCATATTGCCATATCATTCATACTTGTGTTTGTGCCTTGCATATTTCATATTGCTATATCTCTTATATGCTTGGATTGTTGTGTGTGCCTCACTTGTACTTAACCACAAGAGCTTCATATAGCACTTCAACCCATATCTAAGGGAATCAAGAGGAGTTAGTCCAGAGCCCTTCACGGGAAATTCGGCTACACTTGTGTGTTGTACTAAGTGTGTTGCAAATAGTTTTTAGCTTCCGCATTTAAGCGCATTTAGTTTCTATATTAGCTATATCACCTATTTACCCCCCCTCTAGGTGATTTCAATTGGTATCAGAGCCTACGCTCCTGATACTTAGGCTTAACATCCTAGGAGTGTGATCTTGGTTTAGCTAATCTATCATTTGCATTTGCACATTTGTTTGCTTGCACTTATATAGTTTGCACTCATGGATAGCACTCCTATGTTTGATATTTCTGGACTTGAGATTTGAAAGGTTAAGATGAGTTGTTATTTGAAGACCCTAGGTTTGCATGTCTTTCTTGCCGCTACCAAGAAATTCTATCTTGGTAACCGCATTCATATAAGGGCCAATGTACAAGCCCTTGAGGCCATTAGAAGCACGCTACCTAAAGAATATCTTATGCTTGCTTCTAACTTTGATTCCGCATTTGCAGTGTGGAACATGTTGACAACCACCACCATCTCCAAGCTTCAATTGCCAATTCAAGCGGAGGAATCTAGTGGAGAATCCGATTCTCAATGCTACATGATCCAAGAGAATGACTCCCTTGAGGTACATTCGGAACCCCACTTAGATTGTGGTGATGATACTAGTTCTTCATGTGATGAAAATATTGATGCCCATGCTTTGAATGAAGAACTATCTATTGTTTGTGAAAAATTAATAGAAAAATATAATGTTTTGAAAAAGAAAAGTCTAGGCCTTAACAATGAAAATAAAAATTTGATTTCTAGACTTAACATGATTTTGCAAGAGAAGGATGAGATTGCTAATGAAAGGGATTCATTAAAATCTCAACTTAATCTATTTTTAAATGAAAATAAAATTTTGAAAAATAAAAATGATTGTGAAAATGTTTTGAAGAAAAATGAATCTTTAACTTCAAAACTTGATTTTGTTTTAAAAGGTAACCATTCCTTGAAAAATGAAATTGAATTTATTTCAAAAGAATTAGAAATTTGTTTAAATAAAAATAAATCTTTGAAAAATGATTTAGATGTGTGTTTAAAGAAAAATATTGTTTTGTAAAATAAAATAGATGCACATGTTTGCCATGCTAGGGTAGTTTCACCTAGATCACCCCTTGCATGTTCCACCTCTTCTTTAATTGAAAATGATATATCCATGCTTAAGAAGAGTGTAGACTATTTGGGCTCCACTTTGAGCCAATGTGTAGTGGGCCATACACGTTTGGAAACTTTGTTTCGAAAGAAACAAGTTCCATCTTTTCAGCAAACCCTCCACGGCATACACATGCTCCTCACGGACACACCCGTCACTTGTATGCTCATGTGTACACATGTACACATTGTGGACGTAAGGGCCACCTTGCTAAATTTTGTTATGATAGAATACATGTTGAGAATTTAGCAAAGAATTTTGTTTGGGTTAGAGAAGGTACTAACCCCCATGGACCCAAAAAGTTGTGGGTACCAAAATCACCCCTCGTGTTTTTGATGTAGGTGTGGGCTCTCACATGACGTGAGAGTTGCCGTACCTTGGAGTGGATGCGTTCCGTGCTTAAAGAGAATCAATTGGATGCATCACTTTCAAGGGAAGTTTGGTGGAGAGGACCACCATGTTTTGGAGATAAGGAAAGTTGCCTTCTAGGTTTTGGTAACGATTCCTAACTCTCAATTATTATTTACATGCTTTCATATTATTGTTTATAGCATGTTTTGATGTTTGTAGATTATTGTGTAAATGCCATATTTATTAGACCCTTGACATGCATGTATAGCCCTTTTGAGACACCCATGTTTAATATGGACTATTATTTTTGTGTTCTCACCTTTGTTTAGCTATCATATTTATCATAGGTTTAATAACATGTGAATTTACATAATAATCATGTTTAGTTTTGTCATGATGATTTATATCTTGTTTTGATGCTTCATGTTTTGAATATATGTTTAAATGTTAGTTTTTATTAAAACTAGGTATATACTTGTACATATAGTGGGCCACAAATAAATCTTTATATGTTTGAGCTTGAATGCTTATTTGTTCCCATTAGATGTGCTAGTATAGTCTAGTTTTGATGATTCATACATTTTAAACTTGTATTCCTAATTTTTGAATTTGTTTTATGAGTTTTCATTTCATGTATATGTTTATTTTTGCCAAACTTTAAGATATACATGTATACCCCTTGAGTCATTTGCTTTTCATGCAAATCTTTATGTATGGACTCAATTGTATTTAGGGATATGTATGTATACTTCTTGTGTTGACAAATCATACATATACCTTGAAATGAAATTAGTTTTAATAAAAATTTAGTCATTCATGTTTTTGTGTTTATGTTTAACTTCATGTATATGTCCATTTTATCCAAATTATTGTTATACATATACATCCTTTTGAGCCACGTGCCTTCATGCATATATCTTTGTGGACTCGTTGTGTTTGGATATGTATGTATACTTTAGTTTGTGTAAGACATACATATACCTTGAAGATTAAATAAGTTTTGATGATTTTCTTGTTTCAAGGAATATTGAGCTTAATGGAACATTTTTTTCATGATTGTGATCTTCACATTTTACTTGTACACTCACCTTTCATGTTTACTCATGTTTTGTTTTCATGAGTCCTATATGTGCTTTATTGACTTGAGTGTTTTTGATATCGTGTGGATTTCTTATTTCATGAAAAATATTTTATTTTTATTCCTTGCTTGAAGGATTTCGTACTAGTTAACAAGTTTTTCATTTAACTAGTTCGTATTCTTCGTTTTGGTAGAGTTTTTCAAACAAACTACCTTTTTCAAATCTATTTTTGAAAACCCCTACCTTCCACGGGCAGATGGATGGGCGATCATGCTCATGTATGCTTTATTGAAAATCATTTTAAACTTGAACATGATTGGGTGGTAGGAAATATGAGATATACACTTGATCATTATTGTTGTTTCAATTGGTATGATTGAATTCTTTCAATTGGTATCAATTTTGTCTTTTATTGTATGCTCATATATTTTTGTATATGTATGCTTGCATTTCAAAGAATATCAATTTCAATTGGTATCTATTTTCATACATATATATATATATATATATATATATATATATATATATATATATATATATATATATATATATATATATATATATATATATATATATATGTTTATGCTAAGCTTGAGTTTCAATTTTGTTTCAATTGATTAGTTTTCAATTGGTATCCTTAAGCAAGCTTATGCATGTGTTTAGTTTGTATTTCATAAAGGGGAAGAAAATTCGATTTTCATATTTCAATTGGTATTTGTATTTTCACTCCCTTACTTTATGATAGAAAATAATAATTTCAATTGATATCATATGTTTAAAATGAACAATTATAATTTCAATTGGTATCAAAATGTTGTTTTCATTTTTTTTTAATTGGTATCAAGAGGCACTTCATTGATATATTTTTTAATTGGTACTAATTATGTTTTAATGTCACCCCTTATTGACTTTGTTTTTGTTTTAGACAAAAAGGGGGAGAACATTGTATTTATTGTTTTGATTTTTACCCCTTTGTTGATGATTGACAAAAAGGGGGAGAAAGATTTTGTGTTTAAGGTTTTATATATGCATACTTATGTTTTTGCATATATTAAGTTTAATTGGAATCTAGAACATGTTTATTTTGTTTTTGAAAATTTCATTGGAAAATTCCATTGGTATCTAGAGCCTTTTATTGTTTCATGTTTTATAATTTCATTGGTATCTAGAACCTTTTATTGTTTATGCATATCTATGCATGTTTCATGTTTTATAATTCATTGCATATTTATGTTTATTTGTTTATGCATGAGTTAAGGGGGAGCTTCTTTGAAGCTTAACTTTAATCCATGCATATATAACTCCATGAGTTTTTGTCATCATCAAAAAGGGGGAGATTGTTGGCCCGGAGGCCTTCCTCTCTAGTTTTGATGATGATTAACTCATGTAGTTATGTTTACTAATAATCTTGTGATTTTAGTTTCAGATCTTATAACAAGATATTAGTTGGTGATTGCTTCAAAAAGAGGAGTTTGGAAGCTTTCACTTGGTGATTCCCGAGCCCGAGCATCAAGATCATACATAGCCTTGCTCGTTGGATCCCGGTGTTTTGGACCGAGTCGACTTGAAGATGAAAATCATTAAGAAGACTTAGGTATCCATAGTTTAGTGTGTTTAGATCCATTTGTAAAGCTTAGTATAGTTGATATGCTCAAGTGCACAATACACACACGTTTTATGTTTTGGATTTGGTTTTCATGAATAATTGATCAAAACAAGTTTAAATGGTTTTTATGTATATTAGATGTGTTCAATATACATACATGCTTCATATCTTAAACAAACTTATTTTGATATGTCTATTCATGAGTTTTTAGGAAAAATCAGATTTCCTATTGAAAAATCCAAGTTTGATAAAATACAAGTTTTGGTTTTTGGTAAAAATGATAAGACACAAAAATAGTTCAAATTGCTTGATATTTGAGTTGAAATTTTTATCACATGTTTATATATCAATGCAAAATGTTAAAACTATTTTTCGGGATTTTTCGGGATTTTTAGAAGAGATAAAAGATTTTTAAGAAATATTTTTAACTGTTTTTCTGACCCAGGTTTCTGACCCTGAACTGGCTGACAGGCCAGGTCGGTCGACCGCTCGGTCGACCGCACCAAGGGCCGGTCGACCGTGCGGTTGACCGACGTGCACAGAGCTGTGCACGTCTGGCAGCCCAGTGGGCCGGTCGACCGGGCGGTCGACCGTAACTGAGAGCAGTGCTCTCTGTTCTTTTCGGTCGACCGTGCGGTCGACCGGATTGCCCAACGGTCATATTTATGACCGTTGGCGGTCGACCGGGCCGGTCGACCGCCAGCCTGTCAGGCTGCCAGATTAGCCTAACGGCTAGTTTCAGGGTTTAGCCTATATAAACCCTATTTGATTGGGATTTTGGCTAAGGTTTTTAACAAGAAAATTTACAGTTTCTCTTGAGTTTAAAACAAGTTTTTAAAAGTGTTTAGATCTTCAAAAGATCAATCTTTATTTGTTTTAGAGTTTTTGAAAAAATCAAAGAAAATAGAATTTTGGGAGATTTGGTTTGTTCTTCACTTATATCTTTTACCAAGAGTTTTCCCAAGTATTTTTCTTTGAGTTTTTGTTTTCAAAACTCTAGTGTTTCCACACTTGAGCTATCTTCTATCCTATTCTATTAGGATCTTTTGTTTGTGGAAAAAGGAAATTGTTTGAGGTTGTTGTAGCCTCAAGTTGTAAACACCCTTGCTTTTGTTGTATCCCTCTTTGGTAGAGGTTGATCGGGTGATTGGTTTGCTCCCTCTTTGGTAGAGGTTGAGGCTTGTGGTTTGCTCTCTCTAGTGAGAGGTGGAGTTTGGTTTGTAAACCCTCTTCGGTAGAGGTGTTGGTTGTTGTTTGGCTACGGGCCTACCCCTCGGTTGTGAGGTGGTGTTTGAGAGAGGAGTTCGGTACTCCCTTGTTGTAAAAATCCTTCTCAGTGAAGGTTCCCTCGGTGGGAGTCTTCGGTGGACAAGATAGTGGATTAGAAATCCTTCTCGGTGAAGGCGGGGACGTAGAGCTAGGGGCTCGAACCTCGAAACACATCTTGTTGTTTGCGTTTGATCCATTATCTCTAAACTCTCTCTCTCTTATTTGTGTAATGCATAGCATCATTCATATTGCCATATCATTCATACTTGTGTTTGTGCCTTGCATATTTCATATTGCTATATCTCTTATATGCTTGGATTGTTGTGTGTGCCTCACTTATACTTAACCACAAGAGCTTCATATAGCACCTCAACCCATATTTAGGGGAATCAAGAGGAGTTAGTCTAGAGCCCTTCACGGGGAATTCGGCTACACTTGTGTGTTGTACTAAGTGTGTTGCAAATAGTTTTTAGCTTCCGCATTTAAGCGCATTTAGTTTCTATATTAGCTATATCACCTATTCACCCCCTCTCTAGGTGATTTCAATTTACACGGGTTGCTAAATATAAAACAACGAAGCAATTTCTCTCCACAGGTCAAATTGACATGAAATCCTAAATTGGCGAAGACGAGTAAAGCATCGAAGCACCACAGTACATCCTCTCTCTGCAGTAGACGGCGAGAGCGACAATGACCCTCTCGTGCGGTCTTCCTCTATGCAGTTCCTCTTCAATTGTATCTCTCTCATCGGCGAGCATTGAAGCGCGCCAGTTTCTCTCTTTGATCTCTCTTCAATTGACGAGGAACTCGCCATCGTAACGCTCTAAAAAAATCAAAGAACTGTATGACTCTTCAATTAACGAGGAATTCATCTTCGATCTCTCTTCAATTGACGAGAAAGCGCATGATATCGGAGCATCTTAGTTCCTTGATGCTTGCTAAAAATTATTGTGAGACTTGTTAAATGTGTTTTATATTGTTTGATTTTTTTTATTTTTTAAAATTATTTCCTTGTTTATAAAAATTCTTAAATATAGTATATATATTTATTTTTATTAAAAAATATTAAATCGTGTAACCTGCGTTATACGTTACGTTATAATTTATATTAAAATAACAAAGAAAAAACGTTATTGTTACGTTATCGTTATTTTAAACATTGCCTTAGTCTTGTGCACTGAGTTAGTAAAAACTACTCTCAACTGACTACCCATAATACAAAATTTACATAGCTTAAGTTTACAGTATTAGCACCTAGTAAAACTCCTTTGCTGTGTAGGGTTTGAAAATCTCGCTCACTCATGTGTCCAAGACGCAGGTGCCAAAATCTTGTAGTGTCCTTTGTTGCTACAGAAGCATCACCAATCACCACGCTCCGATCATTTTGTACAAGTTCACGTACACTCTACTTTGAGGACCATCATAGAGCCCTTGGTGACCTTTAGAGATCCATCTGTATCTGAAAACTTGCATCCCTGAGCTTCCAAGGCTCCCAATGAGAGAAGATTTTTCATCAGGTCTGAAACGCGTCTCACGTCCTTGAGTGTTCGCACCTGTCTGTCAAATATTTTCATGAAGATATTGTCTATTCCAGCTGTCTTGCATGTAACATCGTTCCTAATCAGAACAAGGCCTCCTTCAAAAAGCTCATATGTGGTAAGCCACTCATTCTTTGGGCACATGTGGTATGTGCACCCCCGAGTCAAGTAATCAAGCATCTGAGAACCTCTATTTGCCTCCACTTGATTCACCGATAGAACATCACATAGTTCTTCAGCTGCTTCCTCGGCTACGACGGCTTAATCAGATTTTGTTCCCACCAGTACTAGTTTCATCAGCTCCTAGACCGCCCTTCTTCTTTAGCATCTCCTTGTACTTGAAGCAATTCTTCATCATGTGTCTTGCCTGTTTGCAGTAGTAGCAATCATTATTTCCGCTAGAAGTTTTGTTACCCTTCTTGAGTCCTCTACTCTGTGATCTCCCCCTCTGCTCCTTGACTACCAATCCTGAGGCCTCCTCTATGGAACCTATCTTCTTCATAAGCTCGTTTTGGAGCATCTGCTTGACATCTTCCACCTCTAAGATCTCTTTTTCATAGATGATGGTGATCACAAGCGATCATAACTTTGAGAAAGAGAAGACAATAATAAAGCTTTATCTTTCTCTTCTAGTTTCACCTTCAGTGCCAACAGGTCGCGCAAAATCCGACTGAACACATTGAAATGCTGCAATACCGGTGTTCTTTCTTTCATCCAAAGACTATACAACTGCTTCTTCAAGAAGAGTTTATTGAATAAACTCTTCGTCATGTAGAAACTCCCCAGCTTACACCATAAACCTGCAGTTGTTTTCTCATTCATTACATTGTAAAGAACTTCATCAGATATGCATAGTATAATAGTGGCCTTGGCTTGAACATCGAGATCTTCCCACTCATCATCCTCCATCTTGGATGGCTTCTTCTCAGCACCAAGCAGCCTTGTAAGTGCCCTCCAGGAGCAACGCCGTTACTAGCAATTTTCACAACAGAAAGTTATTCGCAACGTCGAATTTTTTCACTTTGAACTTTCACTGTGGTCTTCTTGCAAGCAATAGCTCTGACACTAATTATTGTGAGAAATACCACCAGATAATAAAAGTAGCCGTGAAAGTCCCGAGCAATCTACCATAACAAGCAATATATCTTGAGCACTACAAAAGAAAGAACATAAATCAAAAACACAAAATTTTGTGGGAGGAGGAGAAATTTTTATATCTGAGAAGCAAAACAAAGTTCACAAGGATCTCCCAAATTCTCAATACAAGGGTTGATTCAAGGTCAAGGGCTTCTTGAAAACAATGAAACAATCTCATATTTATAGGAAACCAACTACCCAGAGTTTGGATAAAAAATAGAATCAGAATTCAATTTGAAACAAAATCAAAATTCGGGTCGAATATGCACGGATACGCCCAGACTGCTGCTACTATCGACAGTGTCGAAATGGTTGACAGCACTGTCGACAACGTTCTCCCGAAAGTTGGCCTATCTCAGATTTTCGACAGCTTCGCCAGAACTATCGAAAGCTGGTATCGCTACGCATTTCTGTACACGTTTTGGTGGCTGAATCTGTGGAATCTCCTCTACCTTGTCGATGTGAGGCATCCAAAATACCAACAGTAACTTCATGACTGCATAGAGACAGAAAACTACAAATTTGAACAGCTCATGACGGAACTTGGAAAGAAACACAACAACTAAAGTGTGTTTATTACGTGCATTGACTCATAATACTGATTTAAGTATAATTATTTCTTATTTCTCGCTTAATAGTCTTCACTATTCCTAATTAACTTCCCTTAAAACATCAAGTTTTATTTTATGTCTAGCATGCATGCTAACTACATTAATAATTCTATGCCAGCATTAAGTAGTTTAAATTTTGGATCTCTTGCTTTGATGTCAATTGTCAATATACAAACAACTGAGTACACTGGTAAAGTTAATAATTTGCCAAGAGATAGAACTATTCCCTTTTTGTTAATTTGATGTTCATCATACAACTGTCACAGAAAAAAAAAAAAACTTTTCTATAATCCTAGAAAATCCACAACAGCTCACAAAGATCAACAGATTTCAACAAAGATCATAACTTTCCCAAATTCATCACATAACCACCACAAATTTCAGAAAGAAGAGCAAGTGGAAATCAATCAGAGGCAAAATAAATCCAAACATCAAAACTTCGAAAACTTCATTTAAAAAGTTACCTTTTTTATTGCCCGATCGGAGATGAGATTGTGCTTTCAAACGAAAATTCTCTCTTCACTTCAACCCAGCCTTTATCTTTGCGTAGAAGAGAGGGAGAAGAGTCCAGGATAGAGACAATTTAGAGAGAGTTTTTCTTTGTTTGTTCTTTTCTAAAATTTTATTAATTAATAATAATAATTAGAAAAAGAAAATTGAGGGTCGCCCTTTTTATGAGCGAGTGGAGCACTATGAGATAAAGAATTAGAAGAAGAAGACTTATTTATGTAAAGACAAGATACAATTAGCTATGGTTCTTGGTTGTATTTATATACACATATTGGTCACATGTTTACATTGATTTAGGAGGTACAATAGGAAAACATTGACTGAGAGAAATAATAGAAAAATATTGACTGAGAGAAAGAATGAGAAACACATGGTGAATGAATCCCATGAGTCCCATGTGTTCCTATAATCATGGAGAGATTTGAGGATCTGATTGATTTCATGAGGGGTGTCTTTCACATGGATCACGTGTTGTCATTGATATCTCTAACACCCTCCCGCAAGCGAAGCGGGTTCGAAAGAACCGAGAGCTTGTTCTTCAGCATAGAAAATCTTAAAGAGCTCAAAGGCTTAGTAAGGATGTCTGCTAGTTGGTCTTTAGTGCTGACAAACCGAACATCCAGGACTCCATTGGCGACATAGTCCCTCACCAAATGAATGTCGATCTCAACATGTTTGGAGCGGGAGTGACGAATAGGATTGATCGAGAGATATATTGCACCGAGGTTGTCACAGAGAACTATTGGGAGAGATTGCGGAACTCCAAGCTCACGAAGTAATGACTGCAACCAAACGACCTCTGCTGCAGCATTGGCCACGCCCCTATACTCTGCCTCAGTGCTAGATCGTGCCACAGTACACTGCTTCTTCGAGCTCCAAGAAATGAGATTTGTACCAAGAAAGACACAATAGCCACTGGTAGATTTTCGACCATCGATCGACCCTGCCCAATCTGCATCGGTGTAAGCAGTAAGCTGTGCAGAAGAATGACGAGAGAGAAAAAGGCCATGTTGAATGGTAGATTTGAGGTAACGGAGGATCCATTTTACAGTGCTCCAGTGCTCATCGGTTGGAGCTTGCATGAACTGAGCGACCTTGTTCACCGAGAAGGCAATATCGGGTCTGGTAAAGCTTAAGTATTGTAGAGCCCCAATAGTACTTCGATAGACAAATGGGTCAGAGAGAGACTTGCTAACAATCTTGGATAGCTTACAGGAAGTGGCCATAGGCGAGCTAACAGGCTTGACACCATCCATCTTGAGTCGGAGAAGCAAGTCACGGATGTACTTCTGTTGAGAGAGAAATAGACCTGAGGGTGTACGATGACACTCTACGCCCAAGAAATAGTGCAGTGGACCGAGGTCTTTTAATGAGAACTCCCGACCTAGTTCTTGAATAAGACGAGTGACAGCCTGTGAGTCATTACCTATGATGATGATGTCGTCCACATAGATAAGAACCAGAAGAAGATCTGTCCCGACCCGCCGGAGGAAGAGAGACGTGTCAGACTTGGAGCCTACAAAGCCCAATGTGACTAGATAACTGCTGAGGCGAGAAAACTAGGCCCGTGGAGCCTGTTTGAGGCCATAGATACTGCGGTGAAGCTTGCATACATGATTGGGATGAGCGGGATTGATGAACCCCGAAGGTTGTTCCATGTAGACCGTCTCAGTAAGAAAACCCTGCAAAAATGCATTATTCACATCCAACTGTTGAATAGACCATCCCTTGGAGACGGCCAGACTGCACACGGTACGAACAGTGGTCGATTTGATGACCGGATTGAATGTCTCACCATAGTCTAATCCTGGTTGTTGATGAAAACCCTTGGCCACAAGGCGGGCCTTATACCTGTCAACAGAACCATCAGATTTATATTTTAACTTGAAAACCCATTTACAGCCAACCAGATTCATGGTAGGGTGGTATGGCACAAGGGACCAGGTTTTATTCTTAAGCAAGGCATTCATCTCAGTGTCCATTGCCTGGCGCCACTTGAGATCTTTAGAAGCTTGCGTGAAACATGTGGGTTCGACAGGAGTGGTGGCCAAATCAGCCATGAGACAGGTAGGCATGGGATACCGGGTGGCTAGCCAGACTTTTGGTGTTCTGGTGACCATATGGTGGGTTTTGATAGGAGGGAGACTGGAAGAGCCTGAGGATAAGGACGAGGAGAAGGACTCATCGGTGGGTGCTGGTGGAGGTGGTGGAGAAAGAGTATGTGATGGAGGTGATAGTGGAGGAGGAGAAGAGTCAATGGTGGGGCCCGCATGAGAAGAGGGGAGTGGAACAATGGAAGATAACAGAGGCATGGAGATGGGGATTGGTGGTGAAGGCGTGGGAGTAGGGGGAGAGAGGGAGGGCTGAGGAGAATGGAAAGGAAAGGAAGATTCGTCGAACACAACATCCCGAGAGATGTAAATACGACCAGAGGGGACATGCAAACATTGATAACCTTTATGCGAAGCCGAGTAACCTAAGAAGACACATTGAGTGGACCGAAAACTAAACTTATGAGTTTGGTATGGACGCTGATGAGGGTAGCAAGCACAACCAAAAATTCGTAAGGAAAGGTAGTCAGGTACTTTATGAAATAATTTCTGGTAGGGAGAGAGATTATGGAGAATGGGGGTGGGCATTCTATTGATGAGAAATGAGGCAGTTTGGAAAGCATAGGGCCAGTAATGAAAGGGAACATTTGACCGAGCCAAAAGAGTAAGGCCGGTCTCGACAAGGTGGCGGTGCTTTCTTTCTGCAGTGCCATTTTGGGCACTAGTGTGTGGATAGGATAAACGATGAGCGATACCCTGAGAAGACAAGTAAGGTTTAAATTTGATGAACTCGCCACCACCATCAGTTTGGAGTGCTTTAATGGAACGCCCAAAAAAATTTTCTACATGAGTTTTGAACTCAAGAAAAATGGAGAAAGCATCACTTTTATTTATCAAAGGATAAAGCCAAACATACTTACTGTAGTGATCTACAAAGCTAATATAATATCGATGACCACTTACAGCAGACACAGGAGACGGACCCTATAGATCGGAGTGAATAAGCTCTAAAGGAGTAGTAGCAATCGTGGAAGATGATGAAAAAGGAAGACGGTGACTTTTTCCTTACTGACAGGGGATGCAGAGAGGGGTACCAGCACGGTCAGGGAGGAAAGGAAGTTGATGCTGAGATAAAACACTGGAGACAACTCTGGTAGAGGGATGACCTAGGCGCTCATGCCAGACGGAGGAAGATGCACGCTCACCGAGAAGAGCCTGGGGAGAGGCGGTGAAGTTATGTTCCCCAGGGAGAAGACATACAGACCATCCTTAAGTTGTCCCCGCAGAAAAGTTTTCCGAGTAGAGAGATCCTTAATAAAACAAGAGTCAGGGTGAAATTCAAGAAGGACTTTATTATCAGCAGTAAATTGACTAACAGACAGAAGATTTTTGGTGATATCAGGAACATGTAAAATGTTTTTCAAGATAAAGGAAGAAACAGGAGAACACAATAAAGAAGCACCAGTAGCTCGGATAGGCGAAACTGTCCCATTACCCATGCGAACTCTGTCGGGTCCTTGATATTCGGAGTGAGCCGCCAGATTCGCAATGTCAGCCGTTAGGTGATGAGTGGCTCCGGAGTCAACATACCAGTTGGAATCGACTGGACTATTCCCATAAGAGTGGAGAAGAGCAGTTGGGCTAGCCGAATCATCATAACGATTGTAGCATTTGTTAGCATAATGGCCAAAACGATTGCAGATCTGGCATTGAGGTCGACCACCGGTGGACTGATGTGACGGTAAGAAGGAACGTCCATGACCACGACCGCGCTCCCTGCCTCGGCCACGTCCACGACCACGGAAAAAAGATGGAGCTGAATGATAGCTTGGAGTGCGGGAAACAGTATGAACCGCAGGAGAAGGGGAGATGAGGGTTGTGGAGTCTGGTGAAGTGATAGCACGCCCGCGATAAATCTCCTGGCTAAGCATGAGGCCGATGAGTTCTTCTGACAGTACAGGGTCGACTCGTGTGTTGACGGAGGTGACGAACGAGTCATATTCAGGAGACAGACCACTTAGTAAGGTAGAAACGAGGTTGGAGTCGGCAACTAGATTAGCCACTGCGGCCAGGTTGTTCACGATGGACTTGACAGACTGGATGCACTCTGACATAGAAGAGGTGCCCATCTTGACGGTGTGCAGCTGATATTTGAGTTGCTGCACTCTAGCTCTGAAGGGTGACGCAAAGATTCGCTCCAGAGAGCACCACACATCACGAGATGTGGTGAGGCCGACGACATGAGCAAGAACAGCCTCAGTGAGCGAGGAGATAAGCCAACATAGGAGCATCTGATCAAGCTTGATCCAGCGAGTGTATTCTGGATTGATAGTGGGCCGAGCGTCCTTCTCGGTAGAAGGAAGGAACCGGACCGGACATAGAGAGGTTCCGCCGACGAGGCCTTCGAGATCGTGGAGCTTGAGAAGAGGAAGGAACTGGGAACGCCACAGCAGATAGTTTCCCTTGTCGAGTTTGACATTTAGAAAGTGAGTGATGTTAGGATTGGGAGTAACCATGGATGCAAGTATTTGGATGGAGGTGAGGGAAGATGAAGAGGAAATACTCGACATGGTACATGAGTAGCTCTGATACCAGGATAAAGAATAAGAAGAAGAAGACTTATTTGTGTAAAGACAAGATACAATTAGCTATGGTTCTTGGTTGTATTTATATACACATATTGGTCACATATTTACATTGATTTAGGAGGTACAATAGGAAAACATTGACTGAGAGAAATAATAGGAAAATATTGATTGAGAGAAAGAATGAGAAACACATGGTGAATGAATCCCATGAGTCCCATGTGTTCCTATAATCATGGAGAGATTTGAGGATCTGATTGAATTCATGAGGGGTGTCTTTCACATGGATCACGTGTTGTCATTGATATCTCTAACACTGTGAGCAGAAGAAACAAGAGGGAGGGAGGGAGAGGCCCCCGCCGCCCAAGTGGGCTAGGCCGACCTCACGCATAATGAACCCGAAAACAGCCAATGAGAGAACGACACGTGTCACAACTGGCAGGGGACGCCGGGGGGCGGTGACGAGAGATGAAAGACAACGGCGACGGAGGTTACAAACTGCTAAATGAGACCGGGGGATACGTGGAAAAGGACAGTTGTTGGTGGTCCCGCGCCTCGTGTGGGTCGCGGGAGGGTTTCTGGAAGCGGACGCGACCACACCGTGAGTCTACTGCATGCTCAGTAATTTGTCCATATGTCCCTTTGGCTTTTTCCCCTTGTACACACGCACTATTCACGCGTGCTTGATGAAATTTGAATCGGTGCGGCTTATCGTGTGGCTACGGGGCTGTTTGGTTGCAAGGAATTCACGTAATTGCTCACTTCTCTATCTATCTAAACACCGAAAAAGGAAAATAAGAAAACATCTTTTCATTTTATCTTTTCTCTTTTACACAACCATTTCCTCATTTTCAGAGTGTTACAGTTAATGTTATGGTAATGTAAATCTCATTTGTAATAAATTGTAACACAAAACAGTTAATTTTTTGATCATGTAAATCTCACTTGCATTCTAATTACAATCTATTTTTTAATTTTCTTAATTAATTTTTATTTTAATATTATTTTACGGTTAACTTTGTGGTCAACTTTTTCACTTCCACTTTCACATTACCATCCAAACACCGAAAAACACAAAACATTTTCCAAACCACACTTCCCAACAACATCCAAACACCGGAAAACTTACTAAGCAATTCCCAAATTCTAAAGAGAATTATTACTACTTTCTCAATTCCTCACTTCCTCACTTCTACCCTTAATCAAACATTTTCCAAACCACACTGTATATTTCTTTTCATGAGACTCAATTTTAAATAAACTTCTCTTTTTCTTTGGCTCACTTCCCTTTTAAAAATTCTGGATTTTTAAATATACTAATAATTTGACCCCTAATTTTAGGAGATTTGCTATTTTTGTTCTTTAAATTAGGAAACAGTCGAGCAGTCGAGTTACGCAGGAAAAGAAAAGAACAGATATTAATTCCCATGAAACATTTTTAATAGAAGTTTTTTTGAATGAAGGGTCGTAGTCTTTGCTTCATTAAATAAAACACTGATTTAGGGGTGAGCAACGGTCGGTTCGGTTCGGATTTTGCCAATTTTGACAAAACCGAATCGAATCGAACAAGGTCATGAACCAAACCGAACCGACTCGGATCGGTTCGGTTCGGTCCGGTTCGGTTAATTCGGGGGATCACCTAGCCGTCGAATTCCCATCTCAACTTTCACACATTCTCGTCAAATCTAATTTGATTATGAATCTTTTTTCCCGTAATCAATATTTTCTCATGCGAACACTGGTTTAAAAAATAAACTCGCTTCCAAAACTTAGACGAACATAAAAGTTCAAAAATGATTTAAGAAAAACTTTAGAATATATTTACATTAGATATTTAAAAGAGACGCATAATACTCTATTTCATACAACAGAATATTTCAAAAAAATATAAGTGATATGTAAACAATAACCTTAATATTACACAAAAATGAGAACATCTCATAAATTTATTACTCGAAATGTTTCACTAATTCAAGCATTTTAATGATACTGAAAAGTTAGAGCTGTGTACTCATGATATAAACACAAGCATGCATGACATGACATACATCAACATCATTGTAAAATCATGAATGTTGCTTGTATTGGCGCAAAACTATCCTGGGTTAATTTGGTTCGGTTAATTCGGTTCAGTTCGGGTTTCAGAACCCGATATCGAAACCCGGCCGAATTTATACGGTTCGGTTCGGATCGGTTTCGGTTTTCGATTTTTAAGCGATTTTTCGGTTTTAACTGAACTCGGCTCACCCCTACATTGATTACTCTCAACAATATCTAACTCAACCATCAAGTAAAAAGGAATGAATTGAAAGCAGCAACTTAAATATAGAAAGATAAAACTAAAAATGAGGGAGATATTATTATTTAAACTTATTTCATATAGAATGTGTTTGGATTCATGGAAGTGGGAGGGAAATGGGAAGTGAGAAAACTCATTTCTCACTTCTCTAATTTGTTTTGAGCCGAAAATAGAAAATGGGAAAACCCTTTTTCCTTTTTTTTTCTTTTCCCTTATACACATCCCTTTTACACTATCATTTTCCAACTTGCAGGGTATTAAAGTTAAATTTGTAGTTATGTAAATCTCATTTGTAATAAGTTGTAACTTAAATCATTAAATTTTGATGTCATGTAAATCATACTTGCAGTCCAATTAGAATCTAAAAACGTTATTTTAGAATTAACATTTAATATAATATAATTTTATTGTCAACTTTGTCGTCAACTTTCTTACTTTCACTTTCACATTACTAGCCAAATGCCGAAAAACACAATATACCAGTGTCGAGAAATTGGTTAATTGGTAAGGATACGTGTATTTGGTGGGAATCGTTGGAATATTCTGAACCATTCATGAACATAACAGCAAATATTTTAACTTATACTTTCACATTACAATCAAACACCGGAAATGAGAATTGCACAAATTTTAATTTTCTACCACACTGTCACTTTTTCCATCTTCATTCCCATTTACACCTTTTTCTCTCACTTTCATCAAACCAAATAGGCCCTACATCTAATATCTATGTTAGGGAAAGAGTTAGAAATCTTGTAAAAATTTTGTGATTTGTTTTTATTATAATTGCTGGTTTTGTTCTTTAAATTCAGAAACGCTCAAGTGAGACAAGAACATAATAAGGAAATAATAGATAAAAAAAACTTTTAGTGCTTGTAAAATATTTCTAATAGACTAAAACAAGAAGTTGACTTGAAAAATATAAACAATCTTTTTTGGGATGAAAACGTGAATAAATTCTAAAACACCAAACCTAATCCTAGAAATATAGAACTAACAATGAAGGAGACCTGAAGATCTATTTACAAATTGTTTAGAAGTGAAGGTAAAGTACCATGGTGGAGATTTTCCAATGCGATTGTCGAAATTTCTATGCTTACAATTTCTTTAATCGGCCCCTTCCTCCATGGATCTTCAGGTCTATAAGTACTATGTAGCGTTGTAGTTGATAGTGTAAATTTCTTGGATCTCCACAATTGCACGATTTACACGTTGGGATCTTTTCATAACCGCTCAGATTGTTATGTTTATTGTTGGGATTGACATGCCGAGACCACCACTATCTATAGCTGTCCCCACTGAAATAGGAGAATGTGGGGATATTGTGGAAGCATAATTACTTTCGCGATCCAGAAAATCCTGCTGCTGAGTTGTGTCCAATGGAAGCGAGAATCTCCGCGAAGAGCTTATGTCGTTGCGGATGTCAAAGAAAAAAAGGACATGAGGCTCTCTCCTCAGGGTTAAATGTGAGCTCAGGACAAGACGTGAGGCTCTCTCATTGAGGTTGAATGTGAGTCAACTGGTATCTCGAGTTCATTGTCCACTTGAGACCCTCCTGGTGTGACGGGATGTGTGTCACGTGCTTAGAGAGGGGTCAGATTATGACCATTAGAGATGCTCCCCGCTATTATGGTTGCTAGAATCGTAGGAGGGAAATCAGAAGAGCAAAGTCGGTGGAGGCCTTTAAGTGCTCTGAATTTTTCTGGAAGTTTAAGTGAGGATCTGGCTCATCACTGCGTATCTTCATAGGGACCTAACTGGTCATAGAACATCTGGATTATTAACTAATTCATATATTCAGGGCTTGATTTGGGGACCGCTGGCCTCCAAACTGGCATCTTTTTTAATCTCCCTATTACGATGGATGACATCGTGTGGCATCGGCGCTTGATATCTCGATAATTTAACGTGCCGAAAATCTCAGGATGTGAACAGATTTCTTGGGGACTGGAAGTTTGATTGGGAGACACTCTGACTTCTTCTCTGTTTATAAATAAGGTGAATCATCGAGAAGAAATTTGCTTATCTTCTGAAAACTTCTTGTTTTCAAAACTCTTGTTCTGGTGGACTATGATTGTAACGTCTCGATTCTGCGGGTACAGAGACGTTACTAAGACGTATATACGCATGTCGAAAATACTCTCACGTATATACACTAAGAGTACAGTCAAGAATCAGAGTACGAAAGTATGTGGTCGTTATACATTCAAACAGATGAGTACAATTACAAAGTTGTCACAGGATGTGACACAATATTATAAGAATATTATATCACCGATAGGCGCAAATGCGAAAATATAAAAATGTAAATCACCTAGAGGGGTGGTGAATAGGTGATGGCTATACTAAATGGCAAATAATGTGGAATTAAAATTTACTTGCTAGCAACCTAGCAAATACAAATATCAACACAAGGAATACTTGCAAATATGTAAACAAAATCAGTATGCAAGTTAGTAAAGAGAGAGCAATCGCAAACACGATGATATGTTCCGAGGTTAGAGCCACTACTCTACGTCCCCGCCATCAACACTATGAAGGATTTTCACTATGACCGATCTCACTAGATCGTCAACCGTTATAAGCTTTCACTAGAACTCTATGGACTCTCCTCTCTCGTGGTGCCGCAACACCAATAACGGAGATCACTATCTCACTTGAGGCCGTAACCTCTACGACTTCACAATAGAAGAAAACAGTGATCTTCACTTGATCACATAAAGGCTCACAAGCACAATCCTATAACCAAGATGAGAATGTGAAGCTCTTTGGGATTGTGCAGTGAAAATAGCTTCTAAAGATGTATAGGGAAGTTTCAAGCTAAAAACAAGTGTATGAAATTTTGGCTCAAATGAAAATCTTTTAAGAAAAAGAATTAAAACTTGATTTTGATGATTAAGTTTTGTTGTAAACTTGTAAAAACTTGTTAATGGGTTTTTCTACTATCCGATTATTTATAGGGGATGAAAACATAAGGAGAAAACCCAATAGTCGTTGGGAAAAGAACCAGAAAAAGACAAACAAAAAAACAACTGTTGGGAAAAAATCAAAAGGAAATCATGTAAGTCACCTAGAGGAAGGGTGAATAGGTGACAAGCTAATCTAATATAAAACTAATACAAAATTAAAACTAATTATGCAAAGTAAAAACTATTTAGCAAACACACAATATATAACTAAAGAATGTAACCGAATTTCCAGTGAAGGGCTCTGGACTATCTCCGTAAGATTCCTCTAAATTAAGAGTTGAGGTACTACTATGACTCTTTTGGTTGAATACAAGTGTGAGCAAACAATCCCAAGCAAATATATATGAAACACAAGGGAATATCAAGCATATAAAAGATATAAGCAATAATAGCATGCAAAATATAAAAATACAAGTGAGAGAGATAAGCAATCACAAACACGAAAGATTTGTTTCGAGGTTCGAGCACACTTGCTCTACGTCCCCGCCTTTAACACTATGAAGGATTTTCACTAAAATTGATCCCACAAGATCACTCGGTGCTGCAACACCTACAACGAGCCTCCAAAACTCTTGGACCCACAAGTTCCTCACTTGTTCCCGTAAGAACAACACACGCAAGCACACGAGCTTGCCGAGACTGCACCTCTCACAACTCATCCAACCGCAAGTTGGAACACTTGGTGATCACTTCACTTGATCACCACAGAACTCTCTTCACTGAGGCCACACCCTCTACAACTCCTCACAATACAAGAATGAAAACTTGTGATCACTTCTCTTGATCACAAAAACAACTCTCACAAACTAAGAGGATTGGTATAGCAATGGAAAGCTCAAGTTTATGTGAGAAAAACAAGATAGAGTTGTGGTGAAAAACTCAAGAAATCTCTTTTGAAAACACTCTTAAAAACTCTTCTTTTGATCTGAAACTTTTAGCCCAAAAGCATGTGGAGAAAACCCTAAGAGAGATTGAAAAAACTGGCTCTAAAACTTTTTCAAACTCTTATGTCAAACTAGGCAAAACAACCCCCTTTTATAAAGCTACAAAAAATAGCCGTTGGGGCAAATCCTCAGGCCAGATGACTTGTCGGTCGACCCTCAAGCCAGGGCTTGTGCACGTCTCTGTGAACATCGGTCGACCGCTCGGTCGACCGACAGAAGGCCAGGTCAGATATTATTAGGGATTAAAACTTGGTCTTTCAATATCCTATAAAATCCCATAAAATCACATAAAATTCACAAAAATAAGTTCATTGAAATAATTTGAATTACAAATATGTGTGATAAAAAATCAACACATATTACAAACATATTGAACAATTTTTTGCGATAAAGAATTTTAACTTTAAACTGGAAACCGTATTTTTTAAAATCAATCTTCAATTTGAAAAACAATTTTTTCAAAACTTGTTCAAATACAAAAACAAGATATTAAAACTCATTTAAAGCATAGTGTGTATGGATATGATCCAATACACATATAAAATAAAATATCTATGTTTTTGACAATTAAGCTCTAAACAAAGTTTTGATAAATACAAAACTTAAAAACCATGAACTCGAAACATCAAACTAAGTTTTTCTAAACATTTGAGGCAACAGTGAATAAATATGAATTTCAATATATATATAAAACATGTAAACTTCTTTTGATGAACTCTATTCATAAAACATAAAGATATCTTCTTTGAAGCTCAAAATCAAAACGGTATTTTCTAAAATCAAATCTATTCTTATGAAAACACATATAAATTTTGTGTGTGCATGAACTTGAGCAATCCACAACTAATCTATCCTTTATATCTTATCTAAACTACAAAATTTAACACTTAAAAACATAGACTCAAGTTTTGAAAATCTTCTCTAGAAAATTTTCTTCTGCATCTGGACTTGGTCCAAACTTTGATCCAAAGAGTTAGACTCCTTTCAGTACTTGATGCGATCTCTGAAGTATGAGCTCTTGAATCAACACTTTCTAGCTTCAAAACTTGACTTCGAATCTTTTATTTAAGCTAAATACTGACTAAGATCTTGATAGAAAATTTGAAACTTATTAAACATAAGATCATTAGTACGATAACTACATGAGTTAATCATCATCAAAACTAGAGTGAAGGGCCTTTGGGCCAACAATCTCTCCCATTTTGATGATGACAAGACTCATGGAGTTATATATGCATGGATTAAAGATAAACTTCATAGAAGCTCCCCCTTAACTTATACATAGCATAAACAATAAGGATATTCAATAAAATCTCATAAACTAAATAAATATATATGCATAAATAATAAATATTTAACATGCATATATTAACTCTCTAAATTCTTCTCCCCCTTTTTGTCAATTCATCAACAAAGGGGTGAAGACAAACAAATAATAAAGATATATATACGATATACATTCATGAAGATGAGAGACGTTAAGTTAGCTCCCCCTGCGTACTTGCATTACATGGAGAAGGGATGGCTAGACCTTAACCCTCATAAGTATGATATGCAATGTATAGATGGAGATGTTAAGCTTCTTCTACACTCGTATACCGCATAAGAAAGAGAGGTCAAGCCTCACTATATGTGAAATACACTCAACGTGAATTTATATATAGAGAAATTGTTAAGCTCTCCTTGCATATAGGCAATACATATCAACAAATTTTGAAAGAAAATTTTGATGCCACTTTAAAACAAATTTTGAAATTTCTTAAAGTCAACAAAATAAATTTTGATACCACTTGAAATCAAATAGTAGTTGACAAAACAAATGTTGGTAGCACTTGTAGACAAATAAGATTTGAAAATAGTTGTAGATTAAAAATACTACCAAATAAATAAAAAATAACTAGTTTAAAGTAATTTTTGAAAAACTAGTTAAAGATCTTTCAAACATGAAATAAATCATATATCCTATGAAGCATACTAAATACACAAGAGTTGACACTCGGAATCTATAAATCTCATAAATGATCATGAAAACAAAGTTATGAGTAAACATAAGAAATGTGAGTGCATAAGAATCATGTGAATAGCATATTCATGAAAATAAGCAATAAAGCTCAAAACATCAAAACATATGAAAATCATAAAAATTTAGTTTTCATTAAAACTAAACAAACTTAAAGGTACATGTATGTTTTGTCAAAACTAAAAGTATACATACATATCTCAAATATAAATGAGTTCATAATAGAATTTTGCATGAAAGCAAGTGACTCAAGGATATTCATATATATCTATTAGTTTTAGATAAAAATAACATATACATGAAACTAAACATGTACAAGAATAGGAAAATAAGTATAAATGCAAGAATCATTAAAACTAGGTTATACAAGTACATGTAATGAGTACAAATAAGCAATTAAGGACAAACACACAATAATCAGGTGTAGCTCATTACTTGTACAAGTATAAACACAAGTTTTAATGAAAACTATATCTAAACAAGTAATCACCACACGAAGCATAAAACAAACATGATCATTAGGCTAAATGCACGTGTTTTAGAACTAGTATCTACATAGTAGTTAAACAATTATGAGAACACAAAATATGAATCCATATGAAAATGGGTGTATCTCAAAGACTATCTATGTATATCATATGTCTAATAACATTACATTTAACATAATGAGCATTAAAAACAAAACATGCACAAAAAAAAATCATTAATGTAAAAGTATATAAACTAAATTAGGAGTTTAGAGATAGTTACCAAACCATATGAACTATTCTCTAGGTCTCCAAACCATGGTGGTCCTCCCACCAAACTTTCTTGATAGTGATGCATCAATTGGGTATGTCCATCAAGCTCCACATGCATCCACCACTAAAGCACCAACCTCTCACATTTTGTGAGACCACACACCTACATCAAACACAAGAGGTGAGAATTTTGGCACCCATATCTTTTTGGGTCCATGGGGGTTAGCATTATAAGGACCCAAACACTTTTATTTGTAAAATTTAAATGATTTATTCTATCAGAACAAAATTATGCTAAATGGCCTTTGCGGCCGCAATATGTACAATTGTATACTCTAGCATACATATGATTGTAATTTGTATGAGTATGGTGCGCATGAGATGTATGCGGTGGGGTATGTGCGTGAACAGGTGGAACTTGTTTCTTGCGAAATATAGATTCCAATTCATTGTGTTTAAATGCACATTGACTCAAAGTGGAGCCCAAACAATCTATGTTCTTCTTCAAAATACATATATCATTTTCAATTTTAGAAGAAAAGACATTTGCATGAGAAACAAAATTCTTTTTCTTTTTAGACATATTTTCTTTTTCTTGTAAAACAATTTTCTTTTGCAAAGATTTATATTCATTTAGAGCAATTTCCTTTTATTTTTCTACCAAAATAATTTTATTTTTTAATGAATAGTTTCTTTCACAAATTTCATTTAATTTTGAAGTCAAGGAAACATTCTCCTTTTTCAAAGTTCATTTTCTTTTGAAATATTTTCAAATTTATTTTTAAAAGAATCTTTTTCTTTTAAAACCAAATCATTTTCATTTTTCAAACTTTTGTTATCCATTTTAACAATTCATATTTTTTAAGAAGTTGTTAACAAAACATAGCAAGTTCATCATATGGCATGTCAAAATCTTCATCAACCTCAGATTCGGAATTTACCTCAAGGGGGTCATCCCCTTGGACCATGTAGCACATGTTGGAAGTATCACTTTCATCATTCGAGTCACTCTTTTTTTCATGTGGCATTTGTTCTCCAAGAGAGCAAAAAGTGTTCCATACTACAAACGCCGACTCAATGTTAGAAACCCCAGATAAATAATCATCATTTAGGGTTAGCTTAAGAGCATGGATGACTTTTGTATTAGCCTCAAGATGCTTGCCATTAACAAAATACAAATCCTTAATAGTGGCAAGATAAACATGAATACCTAGGGCTTTAAGGTACATGGACATCTTAACTTTTCAAGTTTGGATGTTAAGAATATCAAACATGGAAGATGTCATGAAATCCATGAGTGTGTGTTCAAATATAGTGACTAGCTAAAATGAGGATCTTTAACTCAAGGTTGTTAGACCCAAATCAAGAGTACCAAACTCTGATACTACTTGTAAGTCACCTAGAGGGGGGTGAATAGGTGACAAGCTAATCTAATGCAAAACTAATACGGAATTAAAACTAATTACACAAAGTAAAAACTATTAAGCAAACACACAACGTATAATCAAAGAGTATAGCCAAATTCCAGTGAAGAGTTCTGAACTATCTACTCAAGATTTCTCTAGATTAATAGTTGAGGTGCCGCTATGCCTCTCTTGGTTGACAAGGCAAACAATCCCAAGCAAATATATATATGAAGCACAAGGGAATATCAAGCATGTAAAAGATATAAACAATAATAACATGCAAGATATAAAAACACAAGTGAGAGAGAGATAAGCAATCGCAAACACGGGAGATTTGTTTTGAGGTTCGAGCACACTTGCTCTACATTCCCGCCTTCAACACTATGAAGGTTTTCCACTAAAACTGATCCCTCAAAATCACTCGGTGCCACAACACCTACAACGAGCTCCATCCAAAACTCTTGGACCCGCAAGTCCCTCACTTGTTCCCGCAAGAACGACACACTCAAGTACACTAGCTTACCAAGGCCACACCTCTTACAACTCTGCCAACCACAAGTTGGAACACTTAGTGATCACTTCACTTGATCACCATAAAACTCTCTTCACCGAGGCTACAGCCTTTACAACTCCTCACAATACAAGAATGAAAACTTGTGATCACTTCTCTTGATCATAAAAATTATTCTCACAATAAGGATCCTAAAATAATTGATATAGCAATGGAGAGCTCAAGTTTGTGTAAGAAAAACAAGATAGAGTTGTGGTGGAAAACTCAAGAAATCTCTTTTGAAAATACTCTTAAAAACTCTCCTTTTGATATGAAAGTTTTAGCCCAAAAACATGTGGAGAAAAACCCTAAGAGAGATGGAAAAATTCACTCTAAGACTTCATCAAAATCTTGTGTCAAACTAGCCAAAACAACCTCCTTTTATAGAGCTACAAATATTAGCCGTTGAGGCAAATCCCCAGGCCAGATGACCTATTGGTCGACCGGCTGGTCGACTGGTCAACGGTTATATTTATGACCGCTGGGGTTGCCAGTCGACCGCCCAGCCAACCGCACCCAGGTCTCGACCTGTCGGTCGACCGAGCTAGAACCAGAGAGCACTGCTATCGGCCGGTCGACCGCTCGGTCGACAGGGGCCAGATCCAGAGAGTAAACTCTCTGGATTGGTCGACCGCCCGGTAGATCGACCCTCAAGCCAGGGCTTGTGCACGTCTCTGTGCACATCGGTCGACCGTTCAGTCGACCGACTTATGATTCGGTCGACCGCCAGAAGGGCAGGTCAGGAATTATTAGGGATTAAAACTTGGTCTTTCAATATCCTATAAAATTCTATAAAATCACATAAAATTCACAAAAATAAGTTAATTGAAATACTTTGAATTACAAAGATGTGTGATAAAAAGTCAACACATATTACAAATATATTGAACTATTTTTGCGATAAAGAATTTTAGCTTTAAATCGGAAACCGTATTTTTCAAAATCAATCTTCAATTTGAAAAACGATTTTTTCAAACTTGTTCAAATACAAAAATAAGATATTAAAACTCATTTGAAGCATAGTCTGTATAGATATGATCCAATACACATATAAAGTAAAATATCTATGTTTTTGACAATTAATCTCTAAATAAAGTTTTGATAAATACAAAACTTAAAAACCATGAAATCGAAACATCAAACTAAGTTTTTCTAAATATTTGAACCAACAATGTATATAGATGAAATTCAATATACATATAAAACATGTAAACTTGTTTTGATGAACTCTATTCATGAAACATATAGATATCTTCCTTGAAGCTCAAGATCAAAACAATATTTTTAAAATCAAAATTATTCTTATGAAAACACATATAAATTTTGTGTGTGCGCGTATATGAGCTTGAGCAATTCACAACTAATCTATCCTTTACATTTTACCTAAAACACAAAATCTTAACACTTACAAACATAGACTCAAGTTTTTAAAATCTTCTCTAGAAAATCTTCTTCTCCATCTTGACTTGGTCCAAACCTTGATCCAAAGAGTTAGACTCCTCTTGAGTACTTGATGCGATTTTTGAAGCGCGAGCTCTTAAATCAACACGTGCTAGCTTCAAAACTTGACTTCGAATCTTTTGTTGAAGCTAAACACTGACTAAGATCTTGATAGAAAATCTGAAACTTATTAAACACAAGATCATTAGTACGATAACTATATGAGCTAATCATCATCAAAACTAGAGTGAATGGCCTTTGGACCAACAAATCCTTCTGTCGGTCGACCGGCCGGTCGATCGTCAATGGTCAAATTTCTGACCGTTGGGGATAGCGGTTGACCTGTCGGTCGACCGTTTGTCCCAACCAGAGAGCAAAGCTCTCTGTCGGTCGACCGATCGGTCAACCATGACCAAACCGAGAGCAAGGCTCTTGCATTCGGTCGATCGGTCGGTCGACCGAAATGCACACTAAGCACTTCAAAGAAATCTTGTGAATGTCGACCGCTCGGTCGACCGACGGAGCAATCTGCTCTGTTTACGGTCAACCGGTCGGTCGACCGACCTTGGGCCAGAAACATGTTTCGAAGATCTTTTTAAAACCAACCTTTTTTCAAAATATACTTTAATCTTAAATACAAAATAGAGTTCTTAGGACTTGATAGAATTAGTGTGTGATCATGGATCAACATAAAATAAAGATAGAACTATATTTTGTAAAAATACTTTTCTAAATCGAAAATCGGTGCTTCCGAAACTTGTTTTTTTTCTAAAACTTGATTTTAAAAACGGAAAAGAGAAAAGTTTTGAATTCTTTTCAAAAGCACTTAGAAATATGAAAGATGTGTGTGTGTGTGTGTGTGTGTGTCAACCTCAAAAGCTATCAACCCACATCATCTTGGTTTTAACAAATGACTATAAATCCTATCTAAAATGCTAAAAGTAAAAATACAAATCTTGTATAGTCTTCAGTTTCAAACTTGATTCTTGAGCTCTTCTATGTGCTTAGGCTCTGGGATCGACATCTTTCATGGCTTCAAAAGGTGTGACTCTTATGGTGAAGCCATAATGCAACATGGTGTTAACCTGAAACTTATTTAAACAAAATTATTAGAAACATAATTACATATGTTTTGTCATCATCAAAACTAGGGCAAATGACTTTTGGGCCAACAGTCTCCCCCTTTTTGATGATGACAAAACACATAGAGTTATCACAAATAATTTGGGAAGAGATTTCAAGCGAAGCCCCCCCTAAACACATGCATATTTCAAATGTGACATATAAACAAGATGCATCAAATAATAGCATATTAATAGAATATATCAAGTAAGCTCTATGCAACCCATCCATGCATACTAAGAATACAAAATTACAAAGGTGTATGCACATACGGTTTCCTTCAACCAACCAATAACCTCCAATCTCCAAAACAAGTGGTAAAATGGATGATTTTCAGAGGATACTCAAGAACACAAATACATCACATACCACACACATAAAATATATGTATCAAATATCGACCATAAAAGAAATACATAACTTCTAAAAAAACAGTGATATCATAAAAGAAATTATCCATACAAAGATTCATGCCAATCTCAAAACAAGTTTCAAATCGTAAAATAAGTACTACAATATATAAAAACACATGTCCAAACCAAATACTACATGTCCAAATAGAAGAGTAAATAAATAAAGACACGAAAATATAAAAACTTCTAGATAACTCCAAAATCTCTCTCCCCTTTTTGTCATCAACACAAAAGGGGTCACACTTACTGAATGTCTGGATCTTCAGGAGGAAATGGTGCCTCGGAAGGAGCTGGAGGAGGTACCCAGGGGTCAAATGGAGGATCAGATGCAGTAAGAGGCTGCGCGTAACCTCTCGAAAGAGGAACAAGCCAAGCGTGCCTATCATAGTTCTCATCGACGCACGTCTGAAGATAGCGAATGGATGAGCATATATATTGCAGGTCATTTTGAACTTCATACTCAATCCTTTCAATATGTGCAGTCATCTTCAGATCTTGTTCACAAAGCAAAGCAGAGAGAGCAGTGTATGGGTCAACAGAGGCTGAGGAGACTGAAGAGGATACAGGAGCAATAGCAGGAATGATAGGAGGGAGCTGAGGAGCAAGAGCATGCTCCCTAGCACACATCCTCTTGAAGAGAGTGTTGTTGATATCAACAGATGGTTCGATGGATTGCTCAGCAGAAAAATTAAACTTTAATTGTTTGAGAAGTCGGGTAATGAGCATCCCAAAAGGTAAGTGCCGGTTTGGAATCGGGAGGTGCTCAGAAAGCATGAAATCGATGATGAGCTTAAGAATGTTTACTCTAATACCTTTCAGAAGGTAATAGATCAAGAGGGGAGCAGAACCCCGAGCATGACTATATTCTCCTGATTTTAGTAGGAGATTATAGAATACTATCTTAGATAGGACTTGGGCGGCGAGCTTGTAATTCTTCACCTCCTCGTTCTTAACAAGGGTTATCATCTTCGTGGAGTAGGGGAGATGCAATGAGGGCAGATTCACCATCAAAATATTCAAAATCATCTAAATCAATATTATGTATATCATCACCAAACATATTATGTAGCAGACGGGCAAATTTTCTAAAGAAATATTAATACTTTTCCTAGAAATTTAGATCTGATATGATTATCTTGAAAAGTCAGATTAGAGTAGAAGTAATGCACAAGCTCAGGGTGGACAGTTTCCTTGATGGTGAATAAGTATTCTAAAGAGCTTGTGTTCAAGATATTTGCAAGATTTAAGTGTTGAATCAGCAAGCACTACAGTCCTGCCAGAGATCACATATTTATTGTGGATAACAGAAAACCTATGTGATGTTATTTTGTGAAACAAAGGGGTTTGATGAGAATTCAGGTTATTTACCCTTCTCATGTCTAAGCCTCTTTGACATGGTAATGATAGGAAGATGATAAACAAGATTATGGCACGAATTAAAGAGAGATTTTAAGAAAAATTATGAAACAAAAGAGATTAGATAGATTTAGGGTTTATACCTTACGAAAACTGAAAATTTTCCTTAAAATCAAGCAAATCTGGAAGTGAAATCAAACAATTTTTAGGGACCAATTTGAGTTTGGATGAGGTTTGAGAGTGACAGGATTAAAGAAATTAGGAGGAGAAGAAGAGAGAGTCGGTGGAGGAAGAGAAAATAAGAGAGAGATTGGGAATTTAGGGTTTTAAAACTGGGTAAAAACACAGCAGACCCGACACTCGGTCGACCGGCACTATAAAAAATATAGTTTAAAAAAAATTAAAATGAGAGTTTTGAAAAATATTTTAACTTAGATATTTTTATACATAAAGCAGAGATATAATATCAGAAATCTTATAGGCATAGAAAACACAAAAAAATGATATCAAAACAATTTTATTTTATTTAAAATATATTTTTCAATAATTAACTCATATATTAAGCAATTAAAAAAAAGATAATGAAGGAATACCCTTAACGGGTTCTGAACTTCTCCTCGTCATTTCACTAAATAAGAGTTGAGGCGTGCAATTGCTATCTTGATTTATTGTTTAAACATAGTTTAAATAGGATACCCAACCACAAGATAGATATACTAATAAAAAATATATAAACATGTATATGAGCAAAAAAATTAATCTATGTACACTTACATGCAAATATATCTATCAAACAAGTGAGCATGGGTAAACACTATAAACATGGGCTAGTATAAAGATTAAAAGTAAAGTCAAGAGATTAGCTCAAGTGTAAGCAAGCCAAAAAAAATCATGTATACACAACTAAAGCATATTAACAAACATGAAAAGCTATCTATTCCTATGCATATAGATCTAGGTAGAATTGAAATATTCAAGTGGAGAAGTTATCAAACCATAGATAATCTCTAAAATAGGTGCTTCTTATAGTGATGTAATATGACAGTTGATCCTTTGAGCTCCGATGCATCCACCACCAAGGTACCATCTCCCCCTATGTCTTGGAGGAGGAGGACACACCTACATCAATTAAGCTGGGTGTGTTTTTTGGTACTCAAATCTTTTTGAGTCCTTTATAGTTAGTACTTTTTGGAACTCAAATATTTTTGTTTAACATGTTTAACTTTGCATAACAAAATTTTGCTAAATGATCTTTGCGGCCACAGTGTGCACATGTGTACACTTTGCCATACATGAAAGCATACTTATGTTGAAGTATATGTTCATATTTTTCATGGTGTGTGTGAGATAAATGAGATGTTGTTTCTTTTGGGTTTTTTTCCTTTGGAAACATAAAACTAAATTTGTTCATATCAAATGCACACTTTTCAAAGTGGTATTCAAAGTATCAATACGTTTTTCGATATCCAAAAATTCATTTTTGTTGAAAGCAATATCAGGGATTTTGCCTTTACAAACAAGTTTATATTTTTGGAAATCCTTTTTCGTTTTCTCAAAAGAAATAGATAATTCATTTTCACTTTAAAAATAATTTTTGACTTATTGTTTAAAAGGTTATTTTTCTTTTTTAGTTTTTTATTTTGTGCAAGAGAAATTTCATATCTACTTTGTAATTCTTTAAAAACTTGTGCAAGTTCTTCCATGATTAAATCATCATCTTCTAGAGAGGTTTCGAGATTTACCATGGAAGTCTCCTCTCCGTTTGCCATGAAACAAACGTGTGCGGCATCAATCTCCTCTTCAGAATCCATTTCCGGATCATCCCAAGTGGCTACCATCGCCTTCTTCTTCTCATGCACGTTCTTGGAGGTAGTGGGTTGAAATGAGAGGCAATCTGCAATAAGATGGCCTGTCTTCTTGCAATGAAAGTAAGGACTTGTCTCCTCCTTCTTCTTTTCAAATCTTCCTTGAGGTCTTCCTCTTCGGAAGTTGCTTTGTCTTCTTTTCTTGTAAAATATTTTGCCCACTCTCCTAATGAGCACGGCGAAGTCTTCACCTCCATCTTCGAATGAATCTTATTCATTATTGGTAGAGGGAGTAGGTTTGAAAGCAATAGCTTTCTTCTTTGAAGTCTCTCTTTCTTCTCGCACCTTCATCTCCATCTCATGTGTCAGGAGATTTCCGATGAATCTCAAAAAGTCCATTTCTTCCCTATCGTTGAACTCCTTTAACGTTGTGGTCTTCACTTCTTAAGCTTTGGAAGAGCTCTAATGACTTTTTGAATCTTTTGGTCATTATCAATGGTGTCACCTAAAGAAGATAGCCCGTTAGTAATCTTGGTGAACCAAGTAAGCATCTCATCACTATTTTCATTTTCAAGCATGTAGAAATTCTTATATTAAAAACAAAGCAAGTCAATTTTAGATCTCTTGACTTGAGATGTTCCCTCATGAGTAAAGATTAAATCCTTCCAAACCTCACAAGCAGATTTGCAATTAATTACGTGAGAAAGATTATCATCATTTAATACTTGTGTGAGTGCATATTGTGCCTTAGCATTGACCTCATAGTCCTTGGCAGTTGCTTCGGACCATGTATCCTCATCACTGTGAGGTTCAATGAATTATTTGGTTATGGCCTTAGTTACTCTAACCCCTTGGGATATGAGGAAGAGGTTCATCTTTACTTCACAAAAAGGAAAGTTCAACCCATCAAAATTGGGCGGAGACTTGATGCTAGAAAAATCGCGTGATGCCATGAAAACAAATATAAGTGCACAAATAAATGGCAAATGCAACAAATGAATATAGCCAAATGAAAGAATCTCCCTAAGATGGTTAAACCAAAATTAGGGTTAGACTCTGATACCAATTGTAAATCACTTAGAGGAGGGTGAATAGGTGATGACTATACTAAAAGACAAATAATGCGGAATTAAAATTTACTTACTAGCAACCTAGCAAATACAAATCTCAACACAAGAAATGCTTGCAAATATGTAAATAAGATAAGTATGTAAGTAAAGAGAGAGAGAGAGAGTAAAGAGAGAGAGAGAGAGTAAGCAATCACAAATACGATGATATGTTTCGAGGTTCGAGCCATTACTCTACGTTCCCGCCTTCAACACTTTGAAGGATTTTCACTATGACCGATCTCACTAGATCGTCAACCGTTACAAGTTCTCATTAAAACTCTATGGACTCACAAGTCCTCTCTCGCGGCGCCGCAACACCAACAACGGAGCTCACTAGCTCACTTGAGGCCGCAACCTCTACAACTTCACAATAGAAGAAAACCGGTGATCTTCACTTGACCACAAAAGGCTCACAAGCACAATCTTATAACCAAGATGAGGAGGTGAAGCTCTTTGAGATTGTGTAGTGGAAATAGCTTGTAATGTAGAGGGAAGGCTCAAGCTATAACAAGTGTATGGAATTTTGGCTAAAATGAAAATCGTTTAAGAAAAAGAACTAAAACTTGATTTTGATGATTATATCGTATTGTAAACTTGTAAAAACTTGTTAATGTGTTTTTCTATAGTCCCACTATTTATAGGGGATGGAAACATGAGGAGAAACTCCAATAGAGTCATTGGAAAAAGACCCAGAAAAGGACAAACAGAATACCAGCCGTTGGGAAAAAACTCAAAAGTAAATCCTTTTGTCGGTCGACCGGCCGGTCGACCGCCACCGTTGGGGATAGTGGTCAACCGGTCGGTCAATCGTTTGTCCCAACCAGAGAGCAAAGCTCTCTGCCAGTCGACTGGTCAGTCAATGATTGGGAAAGAGTAATGTAGAGTTATTACACAAGTATTCAATTAAAGAAGAAAGGTTTAGAGTTAACCTTGGTGCTCGTTTACTCCACAAATGTATTCAAAGATCAATATACCCTTTCCAATCTCCGCTATAGCAATGGCTATACCGGGTCGATTCTCCGGGAGAGCTAGCGATAGAAGCGTTACGGTATGGAGTGAAGAAATGAAAAACGAAATGTCTTCTATGTATTTACACAAATGTAAGAAGCAACATGAAAAGAAGTGATGGATTTGTGCATTATGGAAAAAGAAATCAAAAGAACTTGGGTGAAGTGTATTGCAAAGAAAGAAAAGCTAGCAAAGAAAGTGTTGGAAAACTTTGGATAAGAAAATACATGGCTAGCTAACTTTACCTCATTGCTAACTTACTAAACTCAATGGTGATGCTATATTGCCTCATGTTGATTCATTGGCAATAGGGATAACTTGCTTGTTTGTTCAGGTGTTTTACCATTTGGAAGATGAGTGTTCTCTTGTTCTTTAGCTTGAAGCCTCATATTGATTCATTGGCTCTCTAGATAGATATTCAATGATGAACTCTAGGATTGGTACTCAAAGGATGCTAGGTTAGAAGAATCAACATTCATTTATACTTTCAAGACATAACAACAAATTAGCTTGAAGTAAAGAAGTTGTTCTACAAGTAGCACATGTTTGGTGATCCATCTCCATGTTCCATCAAAGGCTCTTGTTCTAGACAAGGCTCTAAATGAGGCACACATGAGTCATATGGAGTATGAACAAGCAATTGCCAAGGGAAAGCAACTCTACTTCCTTGGTAAGTAAAAGAACTATCACAATGCAAGTATAAAGATAAGCATCATCCAAAGAGATAGAAGTTAGCTAGGTAAGTTCTTAGCTAGCCATGCAATAGAGACTTAGCTATCCATTATACTAGAAACAAAGCAACTATTCATGATGTAAAGCAATAGAACTAAAGCAAATGAAATAGCACTAGAATGAAAGTAAGAAATTAAAGCAAAGTAAAGTAAAACATACTAGAGATTGCAAAGAGATGAATGGAGCTCTTTTGATTAATCCTTGCCTACAAGAATGTCACTTCCTTGATACAAGCTTTCAAACAGCACTCTCTCTCTCTCACTTTGTCAAAATCTCTAGGAGGAAGAAGATGAAGACTAAAAACCTAGGAGAATAACAAAACAAAATACAAGAATTTCCCCTATTTTCTTCTCTCTCTTCTCTGCTCTCACTCACAGACCCTGGTCCTCTATTTATAGCCATCCATGAGAAGGATCTAGAGCCCTGGCCGTTGGCGCAAAATTCGGGCTCCAACTGTCTTCAAACTGCCGCAGATATGCGGGAATATCCCAGAATTGGTGGCAAAATCTGGGCCGTTGAGCCCAGATTTTCTGTTGTGATTTGGTTGTTAGGTTGTTATCCACGTGGCCTTCTGGAAGATCCAATTGGCGCGCGGATCTCAACTGAATCCAAATTCAAATCTTGGGCTCTTTTGGGCTTATGGATTTAATCTCTTTAATTATTGCTAATTAAAGTGATTAATGGACTTTTTCTCTTTTAAGTTGTGGACCTGTAAAAATAGAGAGAAAAGGGGTTAAAAATCACATTTTATTTACAATATACATGGTATGAAAGTGGTAAAATATGCAAATATGTAAAACAATCACACCCCCATACCTAGCTTTTGCTCGTCCTCGAGCAAAAAGAAAGAAAAAGAAAGAAAAATAAAATCCTAACTAATTTATTACACCACTTTCGTAGGTGACATGATTGCACTGAGCACGTGCAACAAGCCGTCAAACCTCTAGGTTACCCTAGAGGAGGAGTGTTGTCTCCTGAGGGTTTTCAGCGGATTGCACCCACAAAATCCATAAAGAAAAATAAAAGGGTTAGTGAAATTTTTGATCCATGTTTTAAAGATTCTAACTTGAGCTATAGGTTTCAGGTTACCCCAAACTTTTCATTCCTCTTATAAGTGTCTAATTGGAGTTTTGTTTTCAGCTTAGGTTAAGATTTTAGGGAAAAGATCAAAAACCGGATTTTACATCAATCCTAGGATATATACATTTATAAATATGAAGGATCTTTCTTAGACTAAGTTTATTTATTTACTTATATACATAATATTTTTTTCTTTTTTTTAATTTTTATTTTATTTATGTTTATTTATTTACATTTCCTTAGCATCCTTAGGCTTTCTAATTTACCCTTGTAGCGAGCCTTTAACCGATGACTCCCAAACCAGATGGTCTTAGGGCACCAGATGAGAAAACATCCCTCGGGTTTAAGGTCTCGAGTAAAAAAGGCCACGAAGGAATTTAAGGACTTAACCACCTTTAGGCGTGATCGGCAATGCTTCTTGAGGCACGGCTAACCAGCTTAGTCAGTGGCTAAGTATTTATTATTTATTTATGTACATCTTTTTTTTCTTTTATTTTTATTTTTATTATTATATATATGTGTAAATAAAATCACGAAGTCTTTGATTAATCCTTCAACATGTTTAATGTTTATATCTAAAGAAAGAATTAAAATCTAGTAATTTTTCTAATCCTTTATTACTTAACCTAAAAATCTAACAAAACTCCTCTTTTTAACTTATAATTAGAAATCTTTATTTAGAGCTTCCTTAATCCCTAAATTTCAAGTTTGATTCTTTAAACATGGATCAAAGAATTTCTTCTCTTTTTTTTTATTTTTTTTATTTTTCTAAAAGAAAAAGTAAAATCTAAAAAGAAAGTGGAAAATCTATAAAGAAAGGTAAAATCTAAAAGAAAATAAAAACCTAAAAAGAAAGTGAAAAATCCTATGTTAGTATCTACCCCCCCATACCTATCTCATGCATTGTCCGCAATGCATGCAATATGAAATGATGCATGAAATAGGTAAAGGACAAAACTACTCCCTCTGTCGTTTTGGACCCGCGGTGGTGCTAGGTCCAGCCGACTGTGATCTCCTCAACGCTGCCTCCATCCCGTCTAATCGAGAGGATTGCTCCTCGACCTTTTTCCTAAGCCGGACCTGCCCCCTAAATATCTGCTTCATACCTTTCCAGATGGTGGACATGAAGGCTCTTGGTTCCATTGGGGGGTCTTGCCTCCAAAAATGGGGCTCATCTATCCTCTCTAGGCTTTCCTCTGAGGATGACTCCACAGGTACAGTCTCAGGCTGGGCACTGGGTGTCCAGAGAGCCTGCAAGCAACCGTTGTATGAGCTTGTGGGTCTTTCTACAGTAATAGGTACTCGGTCAAATGTATTAAAAACAGCATCTGACATGAAATATTTACACAGACGTGTAATTAAGATTGAATGAGAATGCTTTGCACCCCGAGTGCGGGAGGAATTTTCAAGAATGGTACGGAAGATGGCCCGATTCAAACAGACCGTGTGGTTTTGTGTCATTAAGTCATGGATTATCTGTAACACGGGTCTGTTGAAGGAGGATTGATGGTCAAGCCCAAAAATATTGCGTTGGACCCAGCGTCCAATGCAATGAACATTTCTAAAAGTCGTGTTGGCTTTGAGCCCACGATCCTGAATTGTGCAGCGGACACCCATGATAGTTAAGTAATCTAGCAATGGCAAGGGGTCGCTATGGTGGGGATGATTGGGGACATGAGTGATTTCAGCAATAAGTGGGATGGTGACAAAGATATCACCGAATGGCATGTGAGATACAAATTGGTACGTGTCATGATTCACAGATGCTTGATCAATTGAATTGTAAAAAGTAGTGACAAGATCAGGGCAATAGTATGCATCGTGCTCATTGTTATCATAGACCAAAGAGTACCAATTCCAAGCACATATTCTATCCACAAAAATGTGCCCATACCCCCCACTTTCATTCAATAGTACGGAAAAATCCCTTTCCACATACAAATTCGGTGCCATATATGCTAATGGAAGTAAAGCAAAGGATTTGAGATAGGAAAATGCAAACCACCCCCGGAGATCGTGGGGGGGAATCCAAAACAGTTGTGCAGAAGGCACCCGAGACAGAATTTGGAAGAGTTGCTCTGGATCTGCCACTGGAAGTAGAAATCAGCCAGGCAGAATTTTTCTGGGCGCCAGAGGTGGCCGGAGTGCGGTGGATCTGCGGCGGGAAGTGGGTTTTTGCGGCAGATCTGAGGAGTCTGGTGAAGGGAAATGTGACAGAGGTCGGATCTTGAAGGAGGTTCTCCGATCTGAAAGGAAGTCTGCGTTTGAGGGAGAAAGAATTGGTGAGGAGAGTATTTATAGGGGTAGGTAAAAATGGGATTTCCAAATTTATCCCTAGGTCAAAGGTATATTTACAACCCTAGGTCAAAGGAGTTTGGAAATGAAAGGAATCCTAGGGAAGAGAAAATCCTAGGAATGTGAAACTCTTATAAGCACAAAAATCCCTAATTTTTTTATTTATTTATTATTTACAAAAAATGTAAAAGAAAATTATTTACAAGGGTAGTCCCAAAATGATATTCAGGAAAATGCACGGGAAACTATACAGATGGAATTGTCACAAATAAACTGGGTCGCAAAGACCCAATTCATGAACTTCTTGTGACACGAATTCAGTGGTAAGGAATGGCTTTAGACGTTGTCCGTTCACAGTGAATATGTTGCCATTATTCGGGTCAAGAATCTCGATCGCACCGTGGGAAAAAACTTTGTGAACAATGAATGGCCCTGACCACCTAGTTCTCAATTTACCAGGGAAAAGGTGGAGTCTTGAATTGTATAACAGAACCTTTTGTCCTACGACAAAAATCTTGCGGTGAATGGACTTATCGTGAAAAAGCTTGGTTCTGTGTTTCGTGATCCGAGCGTTGTCATATACTTCGTTTCTTAACTCTTCAAGCTCGGATATCTGTAACTTCCTTAAAGCACCGGCTTTATCTAAATCCAAGTTCAGCTGCTTTAAAGCCCACATAGCTCGGTGTTCTAATTCAACAGGCAAGTGACAAGGTTTTCCAAATACAACTCGATATGGAGACATACCGAGGACAGTCTTGTAAGCGGTCCTGTATGCCCATAAGGCATCAGTGAGTTTGATGGACCAATCCTTACGATTCTGTCCTACAGTTTTCTCCAAAATGAGTTTTATTTGTCTATTCGTGACTTCAACTTGCCCATTGGTTTGAGGATGGTAAGCCGTGGATAATTTGTGAGTGATAGAGTATTTACGCATCAAGGCTTCAAAAGCCCTATTGCAAAAATGACTCTCATTGTCGCTTATTATCGCACGGGGGGCTCCAAAGCGAGAGATGATGTAGTCTCTTAAAAACTTAATGACAACATGGTTGTCATTCGTCCGTGTTGGAATTGCTTCAGCCCACTTGGAAACATAATCTACGGCTACCAAAATGTATTGGTTACCGTAGGACAGAGGAAAGGGTCCCATAAAATCGATGCCCCAGAGATCGAAAATTTCGACTTCCAAGATGGGTGTAAGGGGCATCATGTCTCTTTGTGTGATACGACCCGTCATTTGACACTTATCACAGAGCTTGCAGAAATTATATGCATCCTTAAAGAGAGTGGGCCAGTAGAATCCACTCTGAAGCACTTTCTCAGCAGTTTTCCGTGGACCAAAATGTCCACCGCAAGCTAACTTGTGACAGAATGTCAAAACGCTCTGATGTTCATCCTCAGGAAGGCATCTACGTATGATTTGGTCAGGACAGTATTTGAATAAATACGGTTCATCCCAAAAGAAGAACCGCATTTGGCACATGAATCGGTGTTTCTCCTGACCTGACCAATGAGAAGGTATTTGCTTGGTAGCAAGGTAATTCACAATGTCAGCATACCAGGGCTCTCCACACATCTCAAAAATGTGTTCGTCAGGGAAATCGTCATTAATCAGTATACTCTCCTTAGGTGCATTTGGGATTCTCGACAAATGATCAGCTACCACGTTCTCAACGCCCTTTTTATCTTTAATCTCCAAATCAAACTCTTGCAAAAGAAGTATCCATCGAATCAGTCTTACCTTAGCATCCTTCTTTTGCATCAAGTATTTTAGGGCGGAGTGATCAGTGAAAACAATAGTCCTGGACCCTAGCAGATATTGGCGAAATTTCTCCAACGCAAAGACAACCGCTAAAAATTCCTTTTCAGTAGTTGTATAATTGAGTTGGGCCTCATTCAGTGTTCTGCTAGCATAATAGATGACGTGTTGCCTATTATCAATACGCTGCCCTAAAACAGCGCCTATAGCAAAGTCAGAGGCATCACACATAATCTCAAAAGGTTTGGTCCAGTCTGGTGCAGATATGATCGGTGCAGAGACAAGTCTACTCTTAAGCTCTTTCCACGATTTTTGACATTCCTCATCAAAGATGAAGGGTACATCCTTTCCTAAGAGATTTGTCAAGGGTCTTGCAATGTTGCTAAACCCTTGAATAAATCGCCTATAGAAACCGGCGTGCCCTAAAAATGATCTAATGTCTTTTAAGCTCGTCGGTTCAGTGAGCTTCGTTACAACTTCCACTTTAGACTTGTCTACCTCGATTCCTATTCTTGATACCTTGTGCCCAAGTACGATTCCTTGCTTGACCATAAAATGACACTTTCCCAATTAAGTGTCAAGTTTTTCTCCATACAACGTTGTAAAACTAGCTTCAGATGGTACAAGCATTGCTCAAAGGAATCCCCATAGATCGAAAAATCATCCATAAAAATTTCCAAAAATTTCTCCACCATGTCCGAAAAGAGGCTCAACATGCAACGTTGAAACGTTGCAGGAGCATTGCATAGACCGAAGGGCATCCTTCGGTAAGCAAATGTTCCAAAGGGACAGGTGAAGGTAGTCTTATCTTGGTCCTCGGGAGCGATTGGGATTTGGTTATATCCTGAATATCCATCCAGGAAATAGTAATACTCGTGTCCCGCCAATCTCTCCAGCATTTGATCGATGAATGGAAGAGGAAAGTGGTCTTTACGTGTGGCGGTGTTCAACTTCCTATAATCAATACAAACTCGAATCTTCGTTGGAAGACGTGTTTGTATCAATTCTTTATTCTCATTCTCCACCACCGTAAATCCAGCTTTCTTAGGCACAGCATGAACTGGACTTACCCACTGACTGTCGGATATGGGATAGATAATCCCATTGTCTAATAGTTTCAATATCTCAGATCTAACAGCTTCTTGCATAATAGGGTTAAGTCTACGCTGTGGGTCTCGTTTAGGCTTAGCATCTTCCGTCAAGTGAATCCTATGTTGGACAATGGAAGGACTAATCCCCTTGATATCAGCCATGGTCCAACCAATGGCCTCTCTATTTTCCCTTAACACAGTCAGAAGGTCCTCTTCTTGTTGCTCAGTAAGATTGGATGCAATTATTACAAGAAATGATTCCTTCTCATCCAAGTACTTGTACTTGAGATGGTCGGGAAGAACCTTAAGCTCAGAAGAAGGGACCGGATCTATAACTGGTTGCTCATGGTGCAAGGGAAGAATAGGGGTGAAATTAGTAGTCCTTTCAACAAGTGATCCAACAATCTGATCAAGGTTGAAGTCATCTGACTCCAACTCAAATTCCTCTTCAGACTCATACTCAACCTCCTCCACATGTTCGCTGGTTAACCCTTCTATCAAGTTCACATCAAAAGACTCATTGTCCACATCCCTTGGCTGCTTTCCCAGATGGAAAACATTCACCTCCTTCGTCATATCTCCGAACGTTAGCCTCATTGATCCATTTCGACAGTTGATGATCGCATTCGCGGTGGCTAAGAAAGGACGTCCTAGAATGACGGTGTCTGTGCTCTGTGATTTTGTACAGGTTGTGTTTCAAGAACAACAAAGTCCACGGGGTAAATGAATTCCCCGACCCGTATTAAAACATCTGTAATTTCCCCCTTGGGAATCTTTACAGAGCGGTCAGCCAATTGGATAGTCATCTGGGTTGGACGAAGGTTGCCTAACCCTAACTGCTGATAGACGGAAAAGGGGAGAAGATTGATGCTTGCGCCCAAGTCTAGCAAAGCCCTATTTATGGTGGTCTGCCCTATGATGCAAGAAATGGTAGGGCTCCCTGGATCTTTGTACTTCACAGGGATCGGACCATTGAGCAGTTCACTTATGTTGGAAGCCAAAAAGACTTTCTTAGGGACATTTGCTTTTCTCTTTTTAGTACACATTTCTTTCAGAAACTTGACGTAGGATGGGACTTGTTGAATGGCATCTAAGAGAGGGACATTGATTTGTACTTGGTTGAATATCTCTCTTATCTTCTCCATGTGAGCATTCATCTTATGATTCGTAAGCCTATTTGGGAATGGGACAACAGGCTTATATGTTTGCTCATCAACTTTCTCTTTTCCTTTTGACTGAGAAGTGGATGGTTGTGTGCTTGATGAAGGACTATCTTGCATGGGTTGTACTGGAACAGAAGGTGGTGACACAGATTTGGGAGACTGATTTGAAACCTTGTTATCTACATGCTTTTCAGATCTAAGGATTTGAATGGCTTGGCATTGGCTGGGTCCCAAGTTTTCAACTTCGTGCAGAGGAAAATGGGCTTTGGGATTTGGTACTGGTTGGCTAGGTAACATTCCTTTTTGGCGTTCAGTCAGAGAATTAGCCACTGCCCTATTTGGATTTGCAATTTGTTCATGTCCTGCTGCTGATTGTTCATCATTGAAGCTTGGGTCTTAGATAAGGTCTCTATCATTTTCTCCAAATCAGAAATTCTTTTGTCTGAAGGATTGGGTGGTGGATGATGCTGATACTGGGGTTGAAAATTTCCTTGGTAAGGCACAGGATTTTGATATGACTGGAATCTTGGTGGGCTCTGGTATGAATGGATATTTGGTGGGTTCTGGTGGTAAGTCTGTGGATGAGACTGAGCAGGGTATTGTTGTGGAAATGGTTGTCTAGGCTGCTCGGGACCAGACTGACTCCAAGAAAAATTAGGATGGTTTCGCCATCCAGGATTATAAGTTTTGGAGTAAGGATTGTAAGTGGGTTTGGTGTACGTGGCATTTGTACTCTCCTGAAACATTTGAGTTTGATAAACTGGACACTCCTCAAACAGATGATTCAGATCATGACAGTAGGTACAACCCGGATTAACAACAGATGTTGAATTGACCTGATTAACAGAAGAATTGTCCCTGAACTCTAGCAATTCAATCCTCTTCATCAACTGAGTTATCTTAGCTTCTGCAGCTATCGAGGATTCTATCGAGTGTAAACCGGTTCTGGAATTTGTGGGTGTAGGTTTCTCAGTACATGATTCCCACTGGACTGTCTTTTTCGCTAAGGCCTCAAAAAGATCCCAACCCTGATCTTCATCCTTCTTTAAGAATTCTCCTTGACACATGGTTTCAAAGAGCGTCTTAATCTGATAATCAAGCCCATCATAGATAATCTGGCACTGACGCCATTTTTCTATACCGTGATGGGGACACAGGGCTACTAGGTCTTTGAAGCGCTCAAAATACTTCCAAACGGTTCATTGGCTTCTTGTTTGAACTGCATTATATTCTTCCTCATAATGGCTGTCTTATGGATAGGATAAAACTTTTTAAGAAAGACCTTAACGAAATCATCCCAAGAAGAAATTGAGCTAACTGGGAGATTATAAAGCCACTTCTTAGCGATATCCTTAAGTGCAAAGGGGATGAATCTAAGTCTGACTGCATCTTCGGTTAACTGGAAAATTCTCATCATAAGGCATACTTCTTCAAACTCTCGAATGAAGAAGTATGCATCCTCAGATTCAAGGCCATGGAATCGTGGAAGTGTGTTTATGAACTGGGGCTTTAACTCAAAATTACTTCCATTTGTGTTTGGGAGGAGAATGCAAGATGGAAGTGATGTGCGGATAGGATAGAACTTGTCTTGCAACGACACGTTGGCGGTCATGATTGTGTCGAGTGGTGGTGTATGTGGCAGTGTAGAAGTTCTTACAAGCCTAGCAGAATTCGGATCTCGATACCACTCTTGCATACAATTACACAATCAACGTGCACCTTTCACACAGGCGGAAAATGAAAAATAACAATCAAGAAAAAAGAAAAATCAATCCAAGCTTTCTAGGTTTCCTGGACCTAGACGACTCCTAACTTTAGATCGTCCACAGGAGGTTCGGTGTAGACTCTGACTATAAGCAAATCAGCCAGGGAAGGTCAAGGTTGGTGGGAGGTTTTCCGTCAGAGACGTTCCTTAATTAAGTAACCAGCAACCTTCGGGCTTTCGGCCCTCAACCCCTTTCCTAGACACTGATTTTACAAAAGTCACTTTCCAACACTTTCCCCCTTAGGATAATCTCCTAAGTGAGTCCGAATGTCCCTAGGCCAGCGTCTAGCAGTTTTTATTTAGAAGCTTAGGATTGTGAGTGCGTGGGAAAATGGTTTTTGGGCTAAGGAAGAGGTGATAAAATCCCCACCTTATCTTTTTTATGGGATTTGCCCTTAAAGTTTATTTGTGCAAGTGTACGATATCAACAAACAAGGTTCACTCAAAGCGTAATTAAATCAAACAAAGAGTGAGTCATAGTCTATATGCTATGCTTACGTACCTTATCTCCAGCACTCTTCAACAGTAAATGTAAAGGAATTGAAAGACACGTGCCTAGAGATGCAAATGTCTAAACAATTTTCTTAACTTGCAACAAAATTTTTTACTGTTGATTAGCAGATATCAGGTGAAGCAGACAAGATTTAAAGTATTACAGCAGCTGTATTTTGCAGAGAAGCAAGCCCTGCAGAAAAGTGGTCAGTAGTCAACTCCTCCTTGCCGCAATTCTGCGGCAAAAGCCCAGAATTTGCGGCAATTCAGAGGGATCCTGGTCTCTGCTTCGAGAGCAGAGGCCCAGGTCCACTTATATGTTTCTACAATGCAAGATTTGCTATTTCTTCAACCTGTACCTGCAACAGAGAAGAGTATTCGTTTAATTCTTCACTTGAAAACAAATACCGTTGCTCTCCCCGGCAACGGCGCCAAAATTTGATTGGGAAAGAGTAATGTAGAGTTATTACACAAGTATTCAATTAAAGAAGAAAGGTTTAGAGTTAACCTTGGTGCTCGTTTACTCCACAAATGTATTCAAAGATCAATATACCCTTTCCAATCTCCGCTATAGCAATGGCTATACCGGGTCGATTCTCCGGGAGAGCTAGCGATAGAAGCGTTACGGTATGGAGTGAAGAAATGAAAAACGAAATGTCTTCTATGTATTTACACAAATGCAAGAAGCAACATGAAAAGAAGTGATGGATTTGTGCATTATGGAAAAAGAAATCAAAAGAACTTGGGTGAAGTGTATTGCAAAGAAAGAAAAGCTAGTAAAGAAAGTGTTGGAAAACTTTGGATAAGAAAATACATGGCTAGCTAACTTTACGTCATTGCTAACTTACTAAACTCAATGGTGATGCTATATTGCCTCATGTTGATTCATTGGCAATAGGGATAACTTGCTTGTTTGTTTAGGTGTTTTACCATTTGGAAGATGAGTGTTCTCTTGTTCTTTAGCTTGAAGCCTCATATTGATTCATTGGCTCTCTAGATAGATATTCAATGATGAACTCTAGGATTGGTACTCAAAGGATGCTAGGTTAGAAGAATCAACATTCATTTATACTTTCAAGACATAACAACAAATTAGCTTGAAGTAAAGAAGTTGTTCTACAAGTAGCACATGTTTGGTGATCCATCTCCATGTTCCATCAAAGGCTCTTGTTCTAGACAAGGCTCTAAATGAGGCACACATGAGTCATATGGAGTATGAACAAGCAATTGCCAAGGGAAAGCAACTCTACTTCCTTGGTAAGTAAAAAAACTATCACAATGCAAGTATAAAGATAAGCATCATCCAAAGAGATAGAAGTTAGCTAGGTAAGTTCTTAGCTAGCCATGCAATAGAGACTTAGCTATCCATTACACTAGAAACAAAGCAACTATTCATGATGTAAAGCAATAGAACTAAAGCAAATGAAATAGCACTAGAATGAAAGCAAGAAATTAAAGCAAAGTAAAGTAAAACATACTAGAGATTGCAAAGAGATGAATGAAGCTCTTTTGATTAATCCTTGCCTACAAGAATGTCACTTCCTTGATACAAGCTTTCAAACAGCACTCTCTCTCTCACTTTGTCAAAATCTCTAGGAGGAAGAAGATGAAGACTAAAACCTAGGAGAATAACAAAACAAAATACAAGAATTTCCTCTATTTTCTTCTCTCTCTTCTCTGCTCTCACTCACAGACCCTGGTCCTCTATTTATAGCCATCCATGAGAAGGATCTAGAGCCCTGGCCGTTGGCGCAAAATCCGGGCTCCAACTGTCTTCAAACTGCCGCAGATACGCGGGAATATCCCAGAATTGGCGGCAAAATCTGGCCGTTGAGCCCAGATTTTCTGTTATGATTTGGTTATTAGGTTGTTATCCACGTGGCCTTCTGGAAGATCCAATTGGCGCGCGGATCTCAACTGAATCCAAATTCAAATCTTGGGCTCTTTTGGGCTTATGGATTTAATCTCTTTAATTATTGCTAATTAAAGTGATTAATGGACTTTTTCTCTTTAAGTTGTGGACCTGTAAAAATAGAGAGAAAAGGGGTTAAAAATCACATTTTATTTACAATATACATGGTATAGAAGTGGTAAAATATGCAAATATGTATAACAATCAGTCAACCGTAACCAAACCAAGAGCAAGGCTCTTGCAGTCGGTCGACTGAAGTACATACTAAGCACTTCAGAGAAGTCTTGTGCATGTCAGTCGACCGCTTTATCGACCGACAAAGCAATTCTGCTCTGTCTACGGTCGACCGGTTGGTCGATCGACCTTAGGCCAGAAACATGTTTCGAAGATCATTTTGAAACCAGCCTTTTCTGATAAAAATATACTTTGATCTTAACACAAAATAAAGTTCTTATGACTAGATAGAATTAGTGTGTGATCATGGATCAACACAAAATAAAGATAGAACTATATTTTGTAAAAATACTTTTCTAAATTGAAAACCAGTTTTTCTGAAACTCATTTTTTTCGAAACTTGATTTTGAAAACAAAAAAAGAGAAAGTGTTGAACTCTTTTCAAAAGCACTTAGGAATATGAAAGATGTGTGTGTGTCAATCTCAAGAGCTATCAACTAATATCATTTTGATTTTAACAAATGACTATAAATCCTATCTAAAATGCAAAAAGCAAAAATACAAATCTTGTATAGTCTTCACTTTCAAACTTGATCCTTGAGCTCTTCTATGTGCTTAGGCTCTGAGATCGACATCTTTTATGGCTTCAAAAGGTGTGAGTCTTATGGTGAAGCCACGGTGCAACATGGTGTTAACTTGAAACTTATTTAAACAAATTTATTAGAAACATAACTACATATATTTTGTTATCATCAAAAATAGGGCAAATGGCTTTTAGGCCAACAAAAGAGATATACAATTATGAACAGTACAAAAGCGCTCATGAGTTGCAAAAGAAAAACTCGAAAGTCTAGTAGGGAGCCTGGAAGGAAAGGACTCTAGATGATCTGCCGATGATCCACGCTTCTACTGTGCATCTCTGATCAACAACTGGAAGAATCCACAAGTTCTAAGCTCTAGGATCTGGACATGCAGATCCAGGAGAGTCAGAAACTCTCCAACGAGTGGTGTGATGAATGCCAAGTAGCATGTAGGGACAAGCAGATGTGTATCGATAAATTCAAATCAAAAGTATATGTTGAAAATCGTGTCATGAGTTTACACACCCAAACATGAATGAGGCATCAAATGATGTGATATATAGATATGACAAAACCAGTTGTACGGGCTTAGCAAATAGGTTCATTAAATTGATACCTCGAGGGGAAAACCCAAATAAGAAAACTCTCATCTATATATCATATACCTCATGTCTCTATCGACTGAGTACACACAACTCGAGCTGTTCACAATAACAGTATAAGAGAACAATACGAATTAGCTTGTAGCAGTGTTTATATGGTAACTAAAGAATCCATATAAAATCATGAGTAAGCAAGTCAGGAGGTTTAAGTACAGTAGTACAAGTGTAATCAAGCAAAATACATGCTATGTACAATATGGTAACAACAGGAGATCTGTAGAATAGTATACAGGTGGTAAACCCATATATATATATGCGCGCGCGCGCACACACACACATATAGAATAATAATAAAAACAAAATCAAAAATCCGAATTAAAATTCGATGAAAGCAATTATGGTAAAACTAGCGGTACAACCCAGATTACGGCTTCATGAGATAAGTACGTCGAAGGAATAATCCAAATAAGTAAACCCTCATCTATATACCATATACTTCATGTTATCGTAATCTGAATGTATACAACCCGAATTGCAAAATAACATAATGAATTATTAATTAGTATCTTATTATTATTACTCGCCCGACTCATATATCTAAGTATGTGTACAGGCGTATTGTTTGGACACATATTGCATCAATGTTATTACATTACTACATACATTCTGTAATAAATCTTGCAAATAACTTGTCTTAACTTCTTAATCATGCAGGATATAATCAAATAAAGGAGATAAGATTAGGCCAACTACATGAGATTCTGAGGGGATTTAAAATACAATCAAAGATTAGAACATATCAGAATATAAACCCAGATCAGAGAAGATCAAGTTGATTGACTGAAGAATCAAGGAGATAACTTCAGATCTGAATCCCAAATTGAAAAACCAGTAGGAAATAAAGGAGAATTGGGAATCTATCGACGCAACCCCTGGATCTGGCCCTACGGCCAGATCATTGCCGCGAGCGCCAGCTCCCCCTATCTTCATACGCACTTCCCTTCTCTTTTTCCCTATAAATACTAGGTTTTCTGTGGAGAAAATTACCCCAGAGGGCTGTAAAGACTATGTTAGAGAGAGAAGTGTTTGTTGAGTTGTAATATGGGATTGGAGAGTTTGTAACAACAATTCATGAATGAAATACAGTATTCTTCCATCTCGATCGTGCACCATTCTTCAGTCTATGCTTTCTCTAATCCTTTCTCTTATTTTTGAAATGCAATTCTATTCCTTTAATGATGTCTACTTTATGCTTTTATTAATGATGTCATCTTCTATTTGCAGCCTCTAAAACTTCTTCTACTCCCTCTGTTTCAATAGCGTTTAGAGGAGGAAGACGACAAGCGACGCCAAATCTTGTGCCAATTATGGGTTCCATCTTTCTTCTCCCTTCCTTTCTTATTATCTTCATTACTTATTTCACTTCGCCTTTACGTTAGTTAGTACTTTTACTTCTTTTAATTCTTTGCCTCTCTTCTTAATGTATTAAAGACTCAAGTTCTCAAACAATCATCACACCTTTCTTTAAAGGACTTCTTAACTAGATTAAGGATTAAATTTATATTTTTAAACCAAAATTGAACGAGTCTCTGCGGATTCAACCTTTAACTTACCAATACACAATTTTGCTAAAAAGATTCTAGCAAGTTCAGGTTTTCATAACTTGTATGTGGTTTAAACAACGATAAATTTTTTCATGAGCTTCGAATAACGAACAGTTTTTAGCTGAAGCATTCAATAGAAAGTTCTACTCCAAGCAAAAAAACTGCTACCATACGTCAAGCTCTCAACACATTTCATCAATTACAAGTGGAGACATTTTTTCACATATTTTGAAAGATTCAAAGATCTTTTGCTTGAGTGTCCTCACCACAGATTTGAAAAGATCCTTAATCCCAATGTTATATGATGGCTTAAACTACCTAACTAAGACCATGATTGAGTCCCTTTGCAATGGATCATTCATTAGTAAAACCGCCGATGATGCATGGTAATTTTTCGAAGTGGTGGCAGAAAACATTTTAGAATGGGATCCTGTTGATGTTAAGCAACCCACCACTACCACAACTACCACCAATAAGGGTGGTATGCATAGAGTCAACCCTAATTTTGAGAATGATGCTAAAATGACATCAGTTATGAGAAGATTTGAAGTTTTAGAGATGAGCAAGTGAGCACATTCTTCAGCTCCCGAACCATCTAACCAGTGGTGTCTTCCATTTGTGTCCTTTGAAACAGTTTAGACTACTGTGCTGAACAATGCCCCGTTTGTCAATTATCAAAGCAGAGCAAGTAAATATACTCAATACATTTGGCAAGCCCAACCCAACAACAACCCATTCAGTGAAACGTACAATCCGGGATGGCAAAACCATCCCAACCTTTCACGAAAATCCTCTAAAGGACAAGGATATGGTGGATCATCGTCATTTCAAGGACCATCTTCTAATAATCAATTTCATAGGGGAAATCAATTTAATGCAACACCATCTGTCCCTTCTCCATATGTCCCTCCTAATCAAAGAAAACCATCTTTAGAGGACACTCTTCAACAATTCATGCAGAGCCAAGCCATAACTAATTAAACCCAAGCTCAAATATCTCACAATCAGAATTAGACGATAGCCCGACTCGAAGTTCAGATAGATCAGTTAGCTGCATTTGTTTGGGAGAGAGAGAAAGGATATTTTTCTAGTCAAATTGTGCCCAATTCGAGAGGACATCCTGCTCCTCAAAATACTCCTACAGGTCAGCTCAAAATTGACTTTGGTTCACACCATGTAGTTCAAGTTATCCACACTTTATGGTAGGGTAAGAGAGTGGACAATCAAGTCCAAGCTTCACCAAACAATCCTAATGCTGTCAATGGAAAAGCAAAAGAGAACCCAAAGGAGTCAACAAAGAAAGACAACTAAGTTGTAATTGACAATCAAGAGAAATCCTTTGTGCCCAAGGCCCCATTTTCTCATTGTCTTCAACTAATTAGGAAGAAAAATCATTGTAAGGAAATTTTGAAAGTTTTCAAAATGTCCAAATCAACATTCTCTTCTTAGATGTCATCAATCAGATTCTTTCATATGTCAAGTTCCTAAAGGACCTAACCACTGTCAAGAGGAAAAGTTCTGTGCCTCGTAAAACTGCATTTGCTACACAAGCATCATGTCTCACCCAGCAACATATTGCATCCAAGTATGAGGATCCGAGAGTCCAACTATTTCTGTTGGGATAGAAGATCAGGTTAGGGATCGGTGTCTGTTAGATTTGGGGACAAGTATAAATCTTTTACCCTTTGCTGTGTACAACCAATTAGGTTTAGGGGAGTTACAACCCACAAGCCTTACATTGCTTCTAACAGATAGGTCTGTTAAGGTCTCCAAGAGAACTATTGAGGATGTTATTTTGAAGGTCGATGAATTCTATTTCCTGTGGACTTTGTTGTCCTAGACACCGAACCAGTGACAAATTCAATAATAACTATCCTGTAATTTTGGGAAGACCATTCTTTGCTACCACTGATACTGTCATTAAATGTAGGAATGGAGTCATGACCTTGTCATTTAGGAATGTGATAGTTAGGCTGAATGTCTTTCACACAGTTCCCAACTACAGAAAATGGATAATCATAAGGAGGTCAATATGATTGATATTTCGGTCAGTCACACCTTCGAGGAGTCGTCTTATGAAGACCTCTTGGAGAAATGCTTGGCTTATTTTGGAAAGAACTTTGACATTGATGAGTCTATAGAAGAGTTGAACGTATTGTTAGACTCTATTCCTATCATGGACACCAGTCCTTAGAAACCCAAGGTAGGACCCTTGTCTGTGTCAACATCTCCATCAATCATCGGGCCTCCCAAGTTAGAGCTTAAGTCTAGAGTTCCCTTTGCGAAAAAAAATTTAATTTAAGTATCGTCACTTTTGATGAGCCATCTAATAATCAATCTTTTGAAAACTAGGTTGAGGTCAATAAAACAGATGAAAAAGATCGAGCTCAAATAGACGATTTCAAAATTGATACACTTTTAGAGTCTACTGTTAGGCAACAAAACTAGAAAGAATTGATTTCTCCTTCTGAATCTTTCACGGGATCATAAATTAAGACGACCATTAAGGCATCTGATGCACCCCGTGAATACTTCCCCAAATGTCTAGATCAGCCCTTCCATTTGGATGAGAGTAAGCCTAGGATGGATGAAGTGCTAGAATATATCAAACTTGTCAAAATCGGAATTTCACTCCTAAATGTGATTAAACAATTGCCTGCATGTGCGACATTACTCAAGAAATTTTGTACTTAAATTGAAAATCTTGGACACATATTTCAACATTCTCGAATGCACCATTGTCCTGCTTCAAGAAGCACGCGAGAAAACTGTTTAATTTTCTAGTCTAACATCGGAAGGCCATACATAGATATTGAGTGACATGTGATTGTGTCTAGCTAAGACGTTAAACTTAGCGCTGCTGGGAGGCAACCTAGAGATGTTATTTTTCTATAGAAAGTTTAGTTTTCTTTATTTTCTTTTCTTTTCTAGAGTTTTTTTTCTTTTCTATAGGGGAGATACTTTTATCCAAATTTGGGGGTGTGCCTTCATCTTTTTAATTTCTCTTACCCCCTAACTTATATGTTTATTGCAGCTCCCAAGGTACTATTTACCCCTCACCTTATTCATTTTCAATGCTAGCACAATTAGCATACATTTTAACATTGAGGACAATGTCAAGTATAGGTGTGGAGGAGGGTTCTAACTTAGATTTTTCTATTTATTTGTATATATAAAAACTAGAAAATAAAAAATATTTTCTTTTCTTTTAAATTTTTTTTTTGAAAAGAGAAACGATACTTTGACTTATTTTGTAAGAAATGAAGTTAATTTTATGGAATAAGAGAATCATAATTAGGATTTCTTATACTTAGTTGAAATAAGAATATTTGTTTGATTTTTAGATTTAGAAGAAAAATTGACAAAGTAATTTAGTCTTGATTTTTACCTTGATGAAATATGCATACACTTACATACTTAGGGTTCATAAATGAAGATTCTTATGCCTTACATATATAAATATATATATATCAAAATTCTTTGATTAAGCTGGGTATTTGTGCCTCATAAATCATAAGTCTTCACGCCTAAAAGTGGTCCATATAATAAATAAAGTCTTTAGTTTTGTGGTCTTGATTGCTCTCTCACCCGATGCCTTAAGCCTGTCCGGTTTGGGAGTCACCGACTAAGGCTCGTTACATGGGCAAACTAGAAAACCAAAGAGAGCTAAGGGATATTACCACCAATATAAACATAAATAAGGCATAAGATATAGAGTTAAAGAACCCTTAGTCAAAATATTCATGGTCACTAGATGCATATAACTTAAGGTAAAATAATAGACCAAATGTGAATACAATTTTATTCCTAATCTTGATTGATAACAAATTTTTGAATAGAGACCAAGTCTAGGGATGAACAGTTTGGTATTTCTATAACTTATAGATTGCTTAAGTCTTGCAAAAAATTTTCAAATATTCTTTTCTTTTCAAAAATACATTTTCAAAAAATACTAACACTTTATTTTTTTCTTTATGAATTTTGTGGGTGTAATCTGTTGAAAATCCTTACGAGATAAAACTCGTCCTCTTGGCGTAACCTAGAGGGTTAACGGCTTGTTGTACGTGCTAAGTGCAACCATGATTCTTACGTAAGTGAGTTAGGATAGCTCTATAGTTTTACTCGAGGACGAGCAAAAGATAAGTGTGGGGATGTGTTTGGACACATATATTGCATAAATGTTATTACATTCCTACATATATTCTGTAATAAATCTTGCAAATAACTTGTCTTAACTTCTTAATCATGCAGGATATGCTCAAATATAGGAGATAAGATTAGGCCAACTAAATCAGATTCTGAGAGGATTTAAAACACAACCAAAGATTAGTACGTATTAGAAGATAAACTCAGATCAGAGAAGATCAAGTTGGTTGACTGAAAAATCAAGGAGATAACGTCAGATTCGACTCCGAAATTGAAAAACTAGCAGTAGATAAAGGAGAATCAGGAATCTACGGATGCAAGCACCTTAGATCTGGCCCTACGGCTAGATCATTACCGCAAAAACGTGGTAAAAGTCGTTTTTCCGCGGCCATGTCAACGGATCAGGGGGAACGCCATCTCCCCCTGTCTTCGTACGCTCTTTCCCTTCTCCTTTTTCCTATAAATACTGGGATTTCTGTAAAGAAATTTACACCAAAGGGCTATAAAGGCTATTTTAGAGAGAGAAGTGTGTGTTGAGTTATAATACAGGATTGGAGAGTTTGTAACGACAATTTATGAATGAAATACAGTATTCTTCCATCTCAATCGTGCACCGTTCTTTAGTCTAAGCTTTCTCTAATCCTTTCTCTTATTTTTGTGATGCAATTCTATTTCTTTAATGATGTCTACTTTATACTTACATTAATGTTGTCATCTTCTATTTGCAGCCTCTAAAACTTCTTCTACCCCTTTTGTTTCAATAAGATTGGAGGAGGAGGACGACAAGTCTTGTGCCAATTCCAGGTTCAATCTTTCTTCTCCCTTTCTTTCTTATTTTCTTCATCGCTTATTTCACTTCACCCTTACATTGGTTAGTATTCCTTTACTTCTTTTAATTCTCTACTTAACTTAGTTCTTAATGCAATAGAGACTCAAGTTCTCAAACAATTACCACACCTTTCTTTAAAGAACTTCTCAAGTAGATTAAGGATTAAATTTAGATTTTTAAAGCAAGATTAAACGAGTCTCTGTTGATTCAACTTTTAACTTGCCACTACATAATTTTGTTAAAAAATTCTATCAAGTTTAGGTTTTCATAACTTGTACCTGGTTTAAACAATGATAGATTTCATCATGAACTTCGAACCGCGAAAACGTACGTTCCATCCCACATACATCTATATATGAGTAAGTCAAGGTTGTTATTGAAAACTGATGATGAGACCAATGAGTTATGTTTACAGTAGGTCCCGTACATCCGGGACAACGGCCCAGGATGTTCCGGTGCTGACCCAGAACCTGTCGCTGGGTAAACAGGAGGTGGATTTTATTGTATCCCATTCAGGAATGTAATAGGAGGTAGGGAGCCAGCGCTTTCCTCGGATACCTGGAGGCCCTCAGGAAGATCCAGAAGTTTTAGCTGCACTACATAACTAATACAACTGTAAACATATTCATCACTTGAAGTCCATCAGTTTTCCTTACCCGATATAGGTTGATCTTTTTATAGTTTATTATGTAATTATCAATTTACGGGAATAGCACGAGCATGATAGGTTCAGGAATTCAGGAGTACATGAGTACTAAGGATACATGTTACTGTATATAATATAGGATAGCAAGACAGGATTTACGAAATATGATAATCACAAGTCAAGTGGTAATATATCAGGTGGCAGGTGATTAGTGATACCAAACAGATGTCAAGTGATAACAAGAAGGTGCCAGGTGGTAGCATGCAAGAGTAAGGTGTCAAGTAATAGCATGCCAAGTAATAAGCACAGTAAATATCACTATCGTATATTATAATACAGGAAAATGGTACCAATACAAAGATCAATATGAATATAGGAAAACGATATCGGCACAGGGGATCCGTACGAATACAAGAAAATGGTACCGACATAGGGGATTAGTATGAATACCAAAAAACAGTATAGTTTTGAAAAACAGTATAAGTAGAGATTTTAAACTCTTCACAACCATCACTAAAATAATAATTGTTGAATTATCAAGCAGGCAAGAGGGTGAGCAAGTAAGCGAACATCCAAGTGGAGCTAAGCAGAGCTGGAGCATAGCTAACATATAACACTAGACGCCATCACGCTTAGGGTGGTTATCGCTCACAATACAGCTAAACGTAAGTGTTGAAATATACGTATGAACGCCATATTATACTCACAGTATAGCTGTGCTCACGGAGTAACTACGCTTGAACAGAGTTAACGGTAAAGTGCTGATGCTAGATCCACCTACCAGGTGTAGCATATAAAAATTCTAGAGAACTTTAAAAACCTCAGAGAGGTTAAACCCAGAGGTTATAGTATAGAACCGCAGTGCGGTTAAGCCTGGAGGCTGAGTAAGTACCTGCAGGAGATGTTAGTACTAAACAACACACTTGCATATATGAATAACAGGCAAAAAACAGATAAGCGAGTAGGCCCGGGGCTGAGCAAGTAGGAGTATAGATAGACCATACCTGATGAGGCTATGCAATTAAGCTCGGCTCACAGATACACGGTATAGCTAGTAAAACCCAGGGGTTTGAGCAAAAGCGAGAGCGTAGTAAGCCATGCCTGATGAGATGTCCAATAGGCTAATTACGAAGTCACACAGCTTAGCTAAGCTTCCGATGAAACTAGAAAACCCAGAGGGTATAGACTGAAAATTGATATATAATTGCAGAGCAGTTAAGCCCGGAGGCTAACGACCATGAAGGGTCGTCCACGCTTGATAATTGTGCAGATATCACAACATATACATGTACAGAAATTTAAACTACATGTTACAACCATTCATCCCATGAGTACAAATACATTATCGATACACACATCACACTGGTATAAAACCACATTTCACAATACCATTACAAAGCCACTAAAATGATGATATAAACATAATATCACAAATACGCCAATTCCACAGTTTATACAAGTAAATTACATCAACCCATCGAAGCGGGGAAAACCAATAATTAAGGGGAGGACATTCACCTAAAATCTTCAGAAACACTGTGAAATCCCAGAAACTCGGAAACTCCAAACTCAACGCTATACGCGTTCAAGTATATAATTATAATAATATAAAGAGGAGAGAGAGAAGAAATTAAGAGAGAGAAAGGGAAATCAAGAGAGAGGAGAGAGATAGAATAAAAGAGAGAGAGGGGAAATTAAAAGAAAGAAGGGGCAACAGCCCCTCTTCATGCACATGGCCTGGGGGCTCACGGCCTGGCCGTAGGCCGGCAGCGCAGGGGGGTAGCGTCGATGGCGCCGGCCAACCGAAGGAGAAGGGGGTGAGGTGTTTGGGTTGTGTTGGAGGTGATGGGTGGAGATTATGGTGGTGATGAAATTGAAGGAGGAGGTGATAAAATTGAGGGAGTGGAGGAAGAGGAGGTGTGGGAGGTTGAGATTAAGTAGGAGGAGGAGATAATTTGGAGGTGGTAAAGGAATTGGAGAACATGGTGAAATTGAAGAGCTGGTGGTAGGATTTTGAAGAAGATGGTGGATGTGGTGGTTGTGGGGGGTTTTGGAGATCGAGATGGAGGTGATCTTGGAGGTGGGAGTGATGGAATTAAAGAGGAGATTGTTGTGGTGGTGGATTAAAAAAGGAGGAGGGAATGGTGGGGGGATTTGTAGAGGATGGTGATTTTAATGGTGGAGGAAGGAGATGAAGATGGTGGAGGAAGGAAATGGAGAAAGGGGGGATGGCTGGAGTGGGGGCGCCATGGGGAGTTCACCAGAGCAGGGGAAGTCGGCGACGAATGGGTGGTCACGGTGGTGGGTGGTCAACTGCCACTGAAGGAGAAGAGAGAAAGAGATAGATTGAGAGAGATTAGAGAGAAAGAGAGTGAGATTAAAAGAGAAAGAGAGAGATTTAAGGGGAAAGGGGTGAGATGAACCCCACGTTCAGCAGGGGAGACCCGCGTCGAGTCTGGACCTGAACCCAGGTTTGGACTTGCGTAGGGTAGAGAAAGAAAAGGAGGAGAGATAATTAGTGGGGGAGGAGAAGATATTTTGGGGAATTTTTATGTGGTGGAGAAAAATTTGAGGAAAGTAAAAATGGAAAAGAATGAGTGGAGGAGAAAAATTGGAAAAGAGAGAAAATAAAGGAAAATACTTGGGTAAATGTCCGGAATCTCGGAAAATGTCGAAAACAGTGGAAAAGCTTGGAAAATGAAGTAAATCGAAACGATCCCAAAAAATTCACAAAAATATTAAATATTATATTAAGGTCCACGTGAAATCAAATTTCAAAAATTTAATTCTGTTTTCAAATTAAAAATCTTGAAATCAACCAACGATACTGGTCGACACCAAATTCGGTCGAATTTCGATAAATTCAGAAAAATTTCCAAAAATGCGTTGAGATAGAAAATGTAATTTTAAGGAATAATATAAATGCAATTTCTAAGAATTCAAATTTGTTTGTAAATTAAAATCTGAGAATAGATCGGCGGCACTGGTCTATACCGATTTTGAAGATATTTGAAATTTAATTCAAAAAATCTAGAAAATCATGAAAAACTAAAATATTAGAAAATCATGTTTAAAACTAAAATTGATCAAAACTGACTATCAAAAAAGTCAAATCCATTAATACACTGGATTGGGTCTCTAGTTCCGACTCAGGTTGATTCTGAATCCAGGAATTCGGATGCAAATATCAAACGATGATATATATAAACATAAAATAAAAATATATACAAGGAAAATTCAAAAGAATGTGATCAAAAAAAATCAAAAAACGTATCTGAGTATGTATTTCGGCAACGGGGTGTTACAATGATGTCTTCTTTCTTCTTCGTCTGGTGGAGAAAAGAAAAAGAGAGGATGAAGGCGGTTGTTGCGCTTCTAATGCTCAGGAGTTCAGTTTTTGGGGAACGTTAGTCTTTGTGATGAGCTCATCGAGAAACGTCAGTTTTTGCGAGGAGACCCGACTGTTAGGAAGGATAGGCAGGGTTCTTGCTTAAGCCTTGACTGTTCGTCTGGTCTCCGATCAGATCGATCTTGTCTAGACTTGAGGCTCTGTGTCTCTTTCCTGAGAGCATGTATGAAGCAGGAGTGGGGTCTGAGCAGGGTGTGTTTGATGATGGTTCCGATCATGTTGTTATGCAATGTGTCTGGCCGTCTTTATTCCTGCTGAATGTTATTGCTTTGTCTATGGGAATTCTTTCCTTGAGGTAAGCAATTGAAGAGAAGCATAGGGGTACTCCCTGGGATCTCTGCTAAAGAATCGCCTCCTCTTTCTCATTTTTGACTTCATCCTCGAAGTGAGAGGTTTGGCGATGATATCATCACTGTCTTGCAGGCTTCAGTCTACCGCCCGAGACGTAATCTTTGATTTTAAGTGTTTTCCTGAGAGTTCTTTGTATCATCACCCTCTTGAAAGTGATGGGGTGCTTGTTTGGGAGTCATCTCTTGGATGTTATCGTGGATGTCATGGCGGAAAGTGTATCTGTTTTTTCAAAGACTTATAGAAATATGATGTGACTTCATCTTGTTAGATGAAATCATAATGTTGAAAGGACTTGTAATGAAAATGTAAGGACTTGTAAGGAGTAAGATTTTATTTTGTATGTGAAGGTTAATTGTGTTGATTTTGCCTATATTGTTAAACTGTTAGTTTGCTTGGAACTAGTTGCCTCCGTGAAATGTTGACCAGCTCTCCGGGAGTCTTGTCCTAGAAGTGCTCTGGAATGGTGGGGAAGAAGGATGGCGCAGTTCTCGAGTGAGGAAAATCTATAAGCGGTACCTGCAAGTAATTCCTCTGAGCGAGGCGAAATCCTGACTACGGAGTTGGGTTCACATTTGCTTTCTAGTGGGGAATATCCCATCTGTGAAGCTGCGTTGTTGCGGCTCTGAGAGGGGAAATCCCTGCAATAGAGGTCAACGAGTAGGGGAATTCCCATTGTAGAATGACTGAAATGTTTGTAGGATGGCCTATCACTATCTTTAAGTGGGATCAGTCCCATCTCAGGGCACATAAATTGAGGATTGGATGCAGTAGTTAAGATGTGCACACAATCATACAATGAGACATTTAAATGAAAATGGTAAATGCAACACTTTATCAGGCACAGACAAAATTGAAAACACGATACCTATCGCTTCTGTCCTCAGGGGAGAAATTTGAGTATATCCACACGGGGCTAGTAAGTCGAGGGGATATTTCAATCAAGGAAAATCTTATAAATATGCCTAGACACATATGGTCGCATCCTCGTTGGGACCTGCATAAGAATAGCTTGAAGGGAGGTACAACCTAACGACAGATTAGATGCATTTTTGGATAGGGGCCCCACGCAGAGTGATGATTCAGTACCTTTGAGCAGGAGTAAACCCATCATCAGAGTTATCTTCCATCTGGGGGATACCCCACATCGAAGTTATCTTCTAAGTAGGGGAATCTCATCTGCGAAATATGGATGGATGGATGGATGTATTCATCTGCCCATGGTTCAGACAAGGGGAGCCCGTAAGTTAGTGTTTGTGCTCCGAGTGAGAGAAATTCCATCAACAGAGCATCAAACAGGGGCTTTGAGAGGAGAAAATTCCTGCAGCAGAGTGGGAGACTCCGAGTGGATAAAATCCTATAGCGGAGGGTTTCGACTCCCGTAGGAAGATCGAGAAAAAGCCCGTGGGCATGTTTGCATTGATGTCTCCGAGTAGAAGAAATCCCATCAGTAAAATGTACAAACATTTCTCCGAGTAGAAAAAATCTTAGCAGCAGAGAAATCTTATTGTCGCTCTGAGTGGGGGATATCTCATCTACGGGGTTTATGGATGGATGTTCTGTTATGGGGTAATATTGTCGCTGCCTCCGAGTGGGGGAGTTTCCAGCTATGAGGCGAGTGGATAGATGTATCATGATGGATGGAAGTACTGCATTACATGCATTTCTCTGAGTAGGAAAATTCCCATAAGTAGAGAAATCTTGTTGCCGCTCTGAGTGGGGGATATCCCATCTACGGGGCGCGTGGATGGATGTTTTATTGTGAAGTAATCTTATCGCTGCCTCCAGTGGGGGCAGTCTCCACCTACAGGGTGAGCAGATAGATGTACAGTGATGGATGAAAATACTGCAATGGAGGGCTATATTGTCATGATTAGGAGAATAAAATAATGCTTTATTCAGAAATGGAGTGCATGAGTTGAAATTGCAAGGAGGTATATCCCGTGTATTTGGAATTCAAGGAGTCAGTTGATCGCCTTGTACTGGGTGATCATATGTTTTTCCCGCGAAGAATGAGTGTTTGGATGTCTAGATGCGGAGTGAGGATATACTCTTTAAGAAAGTCTTGTTTTACAAGCTCCTCCAGCTACTTCTAGAGGGCCCAACAGTGAATGGTCTGGTGTCCCTTTCCTTCGTGGTAGGAGCAATATTCCTCTGACCTGGGGAGTGAAGGATTGCGCTAGAGTGATCTCGGGCGCCTGAACCATGGTTGATCTTTGATAGTGTTGAAGATTTAATAAATTGAAAGCTTCAACGGAGTGAAGCATTTCATCGATCTGTCACTTCGGAGCGAACTCAGGAAGAGGATTGAGAGCACTTGCTTCTTGTAAGTGGGCTACACCTGATGTCAGTCTTGAGCATAATCCAGAGCTTCATGAGGAGACTTCGACTTCCTCTACCATCACCCGGTTTCGCGAAGTAGTTGTAGGAAGCCTTCATTGCCTCTTCAAGCTAGATGTAAAGCTGACTCAGGAAAAATCTCACTCATCTTGGTGACGTTGTGCATCCAGAGATGTTTGTATAGGGGTGAGCAACTTGTAGCCCGCTAATAAATATGGGGGCGGTAACTTCCTCCTCATAGTTGGAGACTTTGGTGAGTTGGTTATGGAAAAAGTTGATGTATGACTTGAAGCTATCTTATTGCTCATTCTGATGGAGAGAAGGTTGCGGCTATTCTTCTTGGCCTCTTGGCGGGAGGCGTACTGGGTGAAGAATGCCTCGGTCACCTCAGTAGAATTATGGAGAAAGCGCGGTTATAGCGAGTAGAATCAGTCTGAGGCCACGCCTTTCAGGCTGGCAGAAAAGGTGAGACACATGACTGGATCATTGCGGGAATAAATGCCATCTTGTCTCGAAAGTGACAGATATACTGTACCGGATCACTTACTCCAGAGTAGTAGTAGAATGTCGAAGTGGAGAATTTCTTTAGGAACTTGTACTCCTGAATCCCTTTGGAGAGAGGAGACTCGTGGATCTTGGTAGTTGGAGTCAGGTGATCCAGCAATCTGGCCTCCCCGATCTGCTTCTAGATCAGTTATTAAGAGTGCAGAGGTTGAAGACGTACTGTTCTTGGGGGTTACCCTCCATTTGTACTAGATTATTCTGGAGGGCTGCGATTTGGGTCAGGAATTATTGGTTGAGCAGTCTCAACTTCTCTAATTCATGGAGAATGTTCTCGCGATCGAGAGCCATTTTTCCCGTCCGCAATCTGATTGCACTGCTGCTCCTTCATCTATTCTCTCATCTCGTAGAGCATCTGAAGGAGTTGGCTTCGTTCTGCTATGAGGGCTGGATACTGGTGTCTGGCTCTGGTCACGATGTGGAGCCTGTGTCCTCAGTGGTGTGCAGTTGATCGCCGGTTGGTGGAGGGACTGTGCCCCCAGTGGCTTCGATTGCTTTTTAGACATTGCACCTTCAATGACTAGTTTTCTAGGTGTAACGCCCCGCCCCACGGGTACGGAGACGCTACTACAACATACATATGCAGGGTAGAAATACCCTCACATATGTACGCTAAGCGTAACAATACAGTCAGGAATCAGAGTACGGAAGCATAGTGGTAATATACATTCCAATATTATAGTCCAAGTACAGTGTTATCACAACATGTGATCAAATATTACATGAATATTACAACACTGGATCGTACAAAAATATGAATTACAAGAGATTGACAAAATATAGAACCGAAAGAGGCTCCCGAGTTGAATAGAAATCTTGAGAGTTTGATATAGGAGATGGATATGGACGACCATCTGATATGTTCTCACACTTCTGCCAGGTTCTGATCCTTGGGCTTGCTACACTTTCACTATGCACTCTGATCAGCAACAGAAAGTCCCTGATACTCCAGGCTCCGTGATCTGAACATGCAGATCCAGGGTTATCAGGATGCAACCTAGCGAGTACTGACACATGTATCAAAAATAAACGGAGTTATGTATGCATGAAATCATGTTTAAATCATAGCAATGAAAGCGTATGTAATTCATTAACTGTATATGTAGAATATAAATGTAGGCAAAACCAATTGTATGAACTCAATCTCTGGATCTATGAGATTAGTACGTCGAGGGAATAATCCAAACAAGGAAACTCCATGTATATACCACATACCTCACTTCACCATCAATTGGGCATATACAACCAGAGTTGCTGTCAGTATGTGTGTCAATACTTCTGTGATTAGTAATTCCATTAGTCTGTCAGTAGTATTTTAGTGTAAAGAATATTAGTTATGTTTGGGATTCTTGTACAGTTGGTAGTTGGAATAACTTAAGTACATAACAATAATAATAGTCAGTATCGATTGTTATTATAATCATTTCCCTCCAGTGTCTCATACCACTGGCAGTTCGTGTTGGCCCAAAGGTCCTTCACCTTAGTTTTGATGATGATTAATTTATGAAGGTAAATTTGCTAATGATCTTGTGTTTATATAGTTTCAGTTATTGATCAAGATCTTAGTAGGTATTTAGCTTCACAAAGAATTCAAAACCAGTTTTGGACCTAACATGTGTTGATTTAAGAGCTCGAGCGTCAAGATCGCATTTAGTACTCGGATGAATCAAGCGCTATGGATCAAGTTTGGATCGAGTCGTCTTGAAGATGAAAATCGATAAGAAGACTTTGGTTAGGTTTATTTTAGTTTATTGTTTTAGATTTTGTGTACAGATTGATTAGTTTTGATATACTCAAGTACACACACATACACAAGTTCAATAGTTTTGGTTTTCGGTTTAACCGTTTTGATTTTCAAGAATATATCTTTCGTTTTCATGAATAGATAGAATCTAAAGAAGTTTTACATGTTTAAATGTGTATTGGATTTCATCCATATATATTATTATTTCATATTGTAGATAAACTTATTTTGATGATTTCAGTTCATGTGTTCTAATTTTTGTTTTTAAAAAAATTTAGTTTTTGATTTAATGTCAAAAACATAGATATATCTTTTATATGTGTATTGGATTCTATCCATGCACACCATTATTGAAAAGTGTTTAAATATCTTATTTTTGTATTTACACAAGTTTAGAGAAAAATCAGTTTTTCATTTGAAAGTTGATTTTTGGAAAATACGATTTTTGGTTTAAAGCTTAATTTCCATGCCTCAAAAATAGTTCAAATAGTTTGTAATATGTGTTGATTTTTGGTCACAAATATTTGTACTTCAGATATTTATATGAACTTATTTTTGTAAAATTTATAAAATTTTATGGAATTTTATAGGATATCAAAAGCCCAAATATTTTAACCTATAACCCTGCTTTTTGGGCTGCTATGGTCGACCGAAGCCTGGCTCGGTTGACCGACAAGCACAGAAGTGCACAGGCCTTAGCGGTTGATCGATCCAGAAAGTCCGCTCACTGGATCTGCTCCAATCGACCGGTCGGTCTACCGAGAGAGTCCTCTCTAATCTGTTCTTGGTCGATCGGACGGTCGAGTGAGAAAACTTTCACTGTGCCTTGGGGACGGTCGACCTACCAATCGACCGATAACCCAATGGTCAGAAATTCGACCGTTGATGGTCGACCGAGCGGTCGATCGACAAGTCATTACTGACCTGTTCTGGACCCCAACAGGTATATTTTTAGACCCTATAAATATGGGTCATTTGAGGCTAGTTTTAACCAAGATTTTCAATAGCAAAATTTCTCATCTTCTTTAGAGTTTTCAACTAGTTTTTCAAACGAGTTTTTGCGCCAAAATTCTTATTCTTTATTTGTTTTAAAGTTTTTGAAAAATCAAAGAAAATCAAGTCTCTGGGAATTATAGATTTGTTCTTCATTTCTCTATCTATTCAAGAGTTTTTTCTAAGAGTTTTTCTTTGTGTTTTCTTTTCAAAAACTTTATTTTCTCATATACTTGAGCTATCATCTCAAATCTATCTTTAAGATCTTGTATTTATGAGAAAAATTGTTTGTGGGCTTTTGAGATGACCAAGAGTGTTTGTAATCATTGGATCACCAATATTTTAATCTTTTCTTTGCTTTATGTTAGACTTTGTGCCTTCCCTCTTATGTAGAGGTTTATCTTGAGAGAGTGGAGTTGGTACTCTCAGTATTGAGTTGTAATTCCTCGGTGGACGTCCCTTTGTGGAAGGTCATGTGTGAACAAGGCAGGGATGTAGAGCAGTAGCTCGAACCTCAAAACATATCTTGGTATTTTTGTTTGATCCACTATCTCTCAACTCTATCTCTTTATATCTTGCATTGCATTTATTGTTCATATTCTTATACTAGATATTGTTTGTGTGCCCACACTTGTGTTCAACTGAGAGAGCTTTTAAAGCACCTCAACTCTTAGTTTAGAGGAATCTAGATGAGTAGTTTCAGAACCCTTCACAAGAAATTCGGGCTCACTCTTGGTTGCACATAGTGTTTACAATTAAGTTTTAAATTCCATTTTATTTATCCTAGATTAGCTTGTACACCTATTCACCCCCTCTAGGTGTACTTACAATTAGTATCAGAGCTAGCGCTCTTGATATTCGGCTTAACCACCTAGAAGTGAGATTCTTATTGTTAATCTAGATTTGCTTTTGCACATATATAGTTTATACACTCATGAATTTTCTTTTCCCTCCCTTGTATGATATCTAATATCGATATGTGAAAGTTTAAGATGAGTGCATATTTAAAAGCCCTTGGTTTGCATGTTTATCTTGCCACTATCAAGAAATCCTATCTTAGTATACATTGAGGCTAATGTACAAGACTTAGATGCACTTAGACACACACTTAGCAAAGAACATATTTCTTTGATTTCTCATTGTGATTCTGCTTTTGCAGTGTGGAACACATTGAGTTCTCCCCAAGAACAAACGACATACGTTTTGGAGAAGGAATCTAGTGGAGATGAGTCTGACCAAGTTTGCTTATGATCTAAGGAAATGACTCCCTTGAGGTAACTTCGGACACTCAACTAGATGATATTGTTAATTCTTCTTGCAATGATAATGATATGGATGCACATGTGTTGATAGAAGAACTTTTCATGTTTTGTGAAAACTTGTTAGAAAAAAATAAACTTTTGAAAAAGAAAAGTTTTGAATTAAAAGAAGAAAATTAAATTTATTTTCAAAACTTGATTTGATTTTGCAAGAAAGAGTTGAAATTTCAAATGAGAGGGACTCATTAAAAGTTCAACTTGATCTTGCTTTAAAAGAAAATGAACTTTTAAAGAATAAAAATGATTTTGATGTTGTATTGAAGAAGAATGAGGTTTTGTCTTCAAAACTAGATTTTATTTTAAAAAAATGATTCTTTAAAAAATAAAATTGTTTTAATTTCTAAAGAATTAGAATCTATTTCTTTAGAAAAAGTTTCTTTGAAAAATGATTTTGCTTCACATGTTTGCCATGCTACTATAGTTCATCTTCTAGTAATAAACATGTTACTTGCTCCACTTCTTCAAGTATTAATAATGATATTTGCATGTTGAAGAAAAGTGTAGATTATTTGGGCTCCACTTTGAGCCAATATGCCATGAATCACACACGATTGGAATCTATGTTTCAAAAGAAACATACTCCACATATTCATGCACACCCTTTACAGTATACACATGCTCATCATGCTCACACACATGATTACACGTATGCTTATGTGTACACTTGTACACATTGTGGACATGCGGGCAACCTTACAAAATTTTGTTATGATAGAATACATAGTTCAAATTTTACAAATAAATTTGTTTGGGTTAGGGTTGGTGCTACCCCCCATGGACCCAAAAGGATATGGGTACCAAAATCTACCCCTTTTTCATTCGATATAGGTGTGGGCTCTCACTTGACGTGGTAGTATCGGTGCCTTGATGGTGGATGCGATCCGAGCTAAAAGATTATATTTATGAATGCATCACTTTCAAGAAATGTTTTGGTGGGAGAACCACTATAGTTTAGAGACATAGATTAGTTCACTTGGTTTGATAACTATCTCTTACTCCTATTTTACTTTACATGCTTTCATTGATGATTTTTAGCATGTCTGTTTTAATGCTCATTATGTAAATGCAGTGCTAATTAGACATGTGATATACATAGATAGTCTTTGAGATACACTCATGTTCATATGGATTCATATTTTTGTGTTTTCACTATTGTTTAACTAATATGTATATCCTAGTTCTAATAGCACGTGTATTTAGCCTAATGATCATGTTTGTTTATGTTTTATGCTTCATAATTTGATTACTTGTTTAGATGTAGTTTTCATTAAAACTTGTGTTTATACTTGCATAAGTAGTGAGCTACACTTGATTATTATGTGTTTGTACTTTATTGCTCATTTGTACTCATTACATGTACTTGTATAACCTAGCTTTGATAATTCTTACATTTATACTTGTTTTCCCTATTTTTGTACATGTTTAGCTTCATGTATATGTTAATTTTGTTTAAAACTTATAGATATACATGTATATCCTTGAGTCACTTGCCTTTATGCAAAATTCTATTATCGACTCATTTATGTTTAGAATATGTATGTATACTTTTAAGTTTTGACAAAACATACATATACTTGAAGCTTGTTTAGTTTTTGATAAAAATAGAATTTCTCATATTTGATGATTTTCATGTATTTGAGTAAGGAATTTAATGTGAGTTTTATTGATTTATTTTCATGTATATAGTCCTTACATGAATCTTGTACACTTTATATATCTTTTATTTACTCATGATTTTGATCCATGAGCCTATACATGCTTCATAGATTTTTGAGTGTCAATTCTCGTGTAATTTTCATATATTAGGAATATATATTTATTTTATCCCATGCTTGAAGGATTTCATACTAGTTTTTAAAATTATCATAAAACTAATTTCATATTTTTCAATTAGTAGAGTTTTTAAATAGGTTAAAATATTTTCAAATTATATTTTGAAAACTCCTACCAACCAAAGGGCGGTTGGATGGACGACCATGCCTTGTATACCCTTATTGAATATCTATTCAAACATGTGCATGATAGGGTGGTAGGTATGAGTTATATACTTGACTTTAATGAAAATTCATTTTTGTATACTCATATTTGTTTTCTATATGTATGTATCTTATTTTCAATTGATATTATATTGCTCTGATCATACACATACATATAGATGTTTTTCGTGTTCTTATTATACAATGTCCATACATTTTAAAGCACAAGTTAATTTTATGCTAAGTTTGATTTAGTTCTTAATGATAATTGATATCTTTATAAGCTTATGCATTGTTTTTATTGGTATTTTATAAAGGGGGAGAAAAATTCTTGCTTTATCTTCCAATTGGTTTTATTTTCAATTGGTATCTTACTCACTCTTTATGATGGAAAAATATTTTGTTTTGGTATATGCTAACATTTTCAATATTGGTATCCATAATCTTAAATTGGTATTATTCTCAATTTTCTATCTATATTGTAAAATAGTTTTAGTTTTTATCTAAAAAATTGGTTTTTACTTTCAATTGGTATCCTGTCTTTCAATTGGTATCAATTAGTAAAAAGATTGTTTCATTTCAATTGATAAAAAGATGGTTTTACTTTCATTGGTTTCTTTCAATTGATAGTTTTTATTGATATCAAAATTTTATTTCATAATATGTTTATTGGTATTGTTTGTTTTTCTCACCCCTTTATTGATGATTGACAAAAAGGGGCAGAAAGATTTGTGTTTATATATACATGTTTGATTAATTGTTTGTTCACATACATATGTTTTTATTGGTATTTTGAGCTTACATTGCATATCTTTATTGTTTTATTCATATGCATAAGTTAAGGGGGGATTCTATGAAGCTTATCTTTAATCAATGTATATATAACCTCATAAATTTTATCATCATCAAAAAGGGGGAGATTGTTAGCCCAGAGGCCCTTCATCTTAGTTTTGATGATGACTAACTTACGAAGGTTAGTTTGCTAATGATCTTGTGTTAATATAGTTTCAGTTATTGATCAAGATCTCAATAGGTGTTTAGCTTCAACAAAGGATTCAAAGCCAGTTTTGAAGCTAACACGTGTTGATTTAAGAGATCGAATGTCAAGATTATATCTAGTACTCCGATGGAGTCAAGCTCTATGAATCAAGTTTGGACCGAGTCGTCTTGAAGTTGAAGATCGACAAGAAGACTTCGGTTGGGTTTGTTTTAGTTTATTGTTTTAGATCTCGTTTACAGATTGATTAGTTTTGATATGATCAAGTATATATACACACACAAGTTCAATAATTTTAGTTTTCAGTTTAACCGTTTTGATTTTCAGGAATATATCTTTCATTTTCATGTATAGATAGAATCAAAAGAAGTTTTACATGTTTAAATGTGTATTGGATTTCATCCATATACATTATTGTTTCATAGAGTAGAAAAACTTATTTTGATGATTCTAGTTCAAGTGTTCTAAGTTTTGTTTTTAACAAAATTTAGTTTTGAATTTAATATCAAAAACATAGATATATCTTTTATATGTGTATTGGATTTTATCCATACACACTATTACTCGAAAGTTTTTAAATATCTTGTTTTTATATTTATACAAGTTTAAAGAAAAATCAATTTTCCATTTAAAAGTTGATTTTTTAAAAAATACAATTTTTGGTTTAAAGCTTAATTTCCATGCCTCAAAAATAGTTCAAATAGTTTGTAATATGTTTGATTTTTTTTCACACATATTTGTACTTCAAATATTTATATGAACTTATTTTGTGGAATTTATAAAGCTTTATAGGGATTTTATAGGATATTAAAAGACAAAATATTTCAACCTATAATCCTAGTTTTTGGGCTGCTAACGGTCGACCGACCGGTCGACCGAAGCCTGGTTCGGTCGACCGACCGACCGATCGACCGACGTGCATAGAAGTGCGGTCGACTGAGCGGTCGACCGATCCAGAGAGTCTGCTTTCTGGATCTGGCCCGGTCAACTGACCAGAGAGAGTGCTCTCTTGTTCTGGCCTCGGTCGACTGAATGGTCCACCGACAGTGAGAAAACTCTCACTGTGCCTTGGGGGCGGTCGAGGATAACCTCAACGGTCGAAAATTTGACCGTTGGCGGTCGACCGACAGGTCGTTTTTGACCTGTTCTGGATCCCAACAGCTATATTTTCAGACCCTATAAATATTAGTCCTTTAAGGCCAGTTTTAACCAAGATTTTAAAAGAAAAATTTGTCATCTTCTCTAAAGTTTTAAACTAGTTTTTCGAAAAAGTTTTTGTGCCAAAATTCTTATTCTTTATTTGTTTCAAAGTTTTTGAAAAAAAAAGAAAATCAAGTTTTTGGGAATTATAAATTTGTTCTTCATTTCTCTATTTATTCCAGAGTTTTTTCTCAGAGTTTTTCTTTGTGTTTTCTTTTCAAAGACTTTGCTTTCTTACATACTTGAACTATCATCTTAAATCTATCTTTAGGATCCTGTATTTGTGAGAAAAATTGTTTGTGGTCTTTTGAGATTACCAAGAGTGTTTGTGATCATTGGATCACAAGATTGTAATCTTTTCTTTGATTTGTGTTAGGCTTTGTGCCTTCCCTCTTGTGTAGAGGTTTGTGTTGAAAGAGTGGATTTGTGTACTCCCGGTGTTGACTTGTAATTTCTCGGTGGAGATCCCTTTGTGGAAGGTCCTGTGTGGACATAGTGAAAATCCTTTTGTGTGAAGGCGGGGACGTAGAGTAATGGCTCGAACCTCGAAACATATCTTGGTGTTTGCGTTTGATTCACTATCTCTCAACTCTCTCTTTATATCTTGCATTGCATTTATTGTTTCATATTCTTATGCTAGATATTGTTTGTGTGCCCACACTTGTGTTCAATCGAGAGAGTTTTTAAAGCACCTCAACTCTTACTCTAGAGAAATCTATAGGAGTAGTTCCAGAGTCATTCATGGGAAATTCGGGCTCACTCTTGATTACACATAGTGTATTTTCAATTAAGTTTTAAATTCTGCATCATTTTCTAAAATTAGCTTGTACACCTATTTATCCCCTCTAGGTGTACTTACAGTTGGTGCTGGAGTCCGCACTTCTAGCAGAACATGTCCAAATTCTGATACCCGGATACCTTGTTTGGATGAGGGAGTGATCTAATAACATTCGCTCTTGATATTATTATTATCAAATAATTAAGTTATGACAGGTGTCAGGGCAATGTATAGTACTTAAATTATGCAATAATGACCATTAGTACCGTCTCGTCTCCCTACCAGCGTGACCCATCACTGGTAGTCCATATCAGAGTAATACCAGTGTATAAACCCTGATAGAACTTACTCGAATTTGCTATGGGTGTAACAGAACCGAATAAAGGAGAGACCAAATGACAAACGTTCCTAATATCATTACTGTTGGGTTGTTACATTTTTATTGTTCATCTGATCCATATGTCTATGTATGTATTACCGGTATACATACATCTACATATGAATAAGATGAGTCAAAATGAAACTCGATGAAGAACTGATAACTCATATTTAAAGTGGTCCCGCCTTGGCCCGGGACAACGACCATAGTTAGTAAGCTGGGACTTACAAGATACAGTGAATCTCCTGCTTTCGGAGACTTATTATTACGCCCCCCACACGACATTTCTCAGGGACTAACCATTACACGCCCCACACGACACTTCTGAACAGTAATCCATCACTATAAATATGGCATCATACCGGCGTTCATCAGTTTCCCCCATCCATAGTGTAAGTTGAGTATCTTATTATAAGTTGTCCAGTATTCAGTTCAGTATATCATGATAATCATTTACGGTGATCTTCAAGAGTTATGTAATCAGTAGTACAATAATTAGTGGCGATGTGGGATTCTAGAGGTGGGCCCTGTGGATTCAAGAGGTGGCCCCCACCAGAGAGATGTGTGATGTGTAATCACCTAAAGGGAGGTGAATAGGTGATGTGCTAATCTAATGCGGAAATTAAAACTTTTATGCTAACAATTCTACACTAAATGAATCAAATAAATAATATTAAACAGTTAGATAATTCCAAGCATGTATATCAATTGAGCACAAGTAATATAAAGCATATAAAGATATATAAACTAAGTGAGTAAAGAGAGAGATAAGCAAACACAAACACGGGAGATTTGTTTTGAGGTTCAAGCACATATGCTCTACGTCCCCACCTTCAACACTATGAAGGATTTCCATTAGAATCAATCCTGCAAATCACTCGGTGCCGCAACACCTAAAACGAGCTCCCTTAAGAACTCTTGGACCCGCAAGTCCCTCACTTGTTCCCGCAGAATAATACACCACACGAACCGCAAGTTCGCTGAGCCCGTAACCTCCAACTCCTTCTCAATACAAAGTAGAACAGTTTGTGATCACTTCTTGATCACAAACAAACACTCTCACAATAAGGATCCTATAAGATAGATATGGCTATGAAAAGCTCAAGCTTGTGTGAGAAAACTAGTTAGATTGAAAATGAAAAACTCAAGAAAAAGCTTTTGAAATCTCAAGAGAATCACTCTTGATAAACTCTCCTTTGATATGGCAATGAAGCTCTAAAAACTTGTTGGGAAAACTTTATTGAAGATGAAAAAAATAAGCTCTTGAAAAACTTCTCTTCATCTTGACTTGAACCAAACTTGACCCAAAGAGCGACAACTCCATCTTTGAGTACTTGATGTGATCTTGTTGCGCGAGCTCTTGAATCAATACGTGCTAGCTTCAAAACTTGACTTCGAATCTTTTATTGAAACTAAACACCGACTAAGATCTTGACATATATCTGAGACTTAGAAAACACAAGATCATTAGTACAATAACTACATGAGTTAATCATCATCAAAACTAGAGTGATGGACTTTGGGCCAACAATCTCTCCCTTTTTGATGATGATATAACTCATGGATTATATATGCATGGATTAAATATAAGCTTCATAGAAGCTCCCTCTTAACATGGATTAAAGATAAGCTTCATAGAAGCTTTCCCTTAACTCATGCATAGCAAAAACAATAAGAATATTCAATTAAAGCTCAAAAATAAAACAAATATATATGCATAAACAACAAATATTAAATATGCATATATAAACTCTCTAAATTCTTTTCTCCCTTTTTGTCTATTCATCAACGATGGGGTGAAGATAAACAAGCAATATAAATGTATATGCGGTATATATTCATGAAGAGGAGAGACGTTAAGTTAGCTACCCCTACATACATGCATTACATGGAGAAGAGATGACTAAATCCTAACCTACATAAGCATAATATTCAATGTATAGACAGAGATGTTAAGCTCCCCCAACACACGTGCACCACAAAAAGAAGAGAGGTCAAGCTCCTCAATATGTAAACTATACTCAACATGAATCTATATATAGAGAAGATATTAAGCTCCCCTTGCATATAAGCTATACATATCAGACAAATTTTGAAAAAATAATTTTTGATATAACTTAAAACAAATTTTGAAACAACTTGTAATCAACAAAACATATTTTGATATCATTTGTAGTTGGCAAAACAAATATTGATATACCACTTGTAGGTAAACATAAATATTATAGATAAACATCAATCATGAAATCATTTTAAGTTTAAAGATTTTTTTTTGAAATAATAACAAAACACATGCATAAGAATAAGCTTGTAGAAATACCAATTAACAATAAGAACAAAATCAATCTTAGCATAAACAGTTTTGTGCTTTAAAATATGTATGGTAAATGTAAAACAAGCACAATCAAAATCATATATATGTATGTATGAAATAAAAATACTACTTGAAATTTGAAGCATATATATATATAAGAAAAACTAATATGAGTATATAAAAATGAAATAATATGAAGATCATGTGTATAACTCATAACATCCACCCTATCATGCACATATTTAAAAAGATAGTCATTAAAGAGCATACAATGCATGGTCTCCCAACCAACCGCCCTTTAAAGGGTAGAAATTTTCAAAAATAGGAGTTGAAAATAGTTATAGATTGAATATACTACCATGTGAAGAATAAATAAATAGTTAAAAGTAGTTTTTGAAAAACTAGTTAAAAGTCCTTCAAATATGAAACCAAATCATATATATCTCATGAAACATGTGTATTACACAAAAATTGACCCTCAAGATTTATAAAGCTCATGAATGCTCATGAAAATAAATACATGAGTAAACATAAGATATGAGAGTGCACACGAATCATGTGAATAGCACATTCATGAAAACAAACAATAAAGCTCAAAACAAAAACCTAATTGAAATTCTTTTCTCAAAAACATGATATATCATATAGTTATACATGAATCATCAAAACTGGGACATAAAACGTACAATCAAACAAATAATTGAGTACATAAAAGAAATAGAGCATGTAAGGCATGTAATGCAAAAATTGTACATATATAACACAAGTTTAAACAAAATTTCCATATCAACATAAAAGCATTTAAAACATGAATAAAGAATAGACATGTAAATCTTTGAAAAGTTTTTCAAAAATACATGCATAGCTAACAACCAATCAACTCAATATTAAGCACAAAACAAATATAATTGAGTCTAGGCTACTATAATAGCATATAAGACATTTAAAGCATTTTAAAAAAATGAAGAATGAAATGGTTACTAAAATCGTGTATCCAATCCATTTCTCCAAAACACGAGGTGGTCCTCCCACCATGTTTCCTTGATAGTGATGCATCTATTTGGTTTGACCTTCAAGTTTGTAATGCATCCACCACCAAGGCATCAATTCTCTTACGTTTTGTGAGAGCCCACACCTACATCAAATACAAGAGGTGAGAATTTTAGTACCCATATCCTTTTAGATCCATGAGGGTTAGTGGCAATTGGAACCCAACCATTTTTATTTGCAAAATTTATAGAACTTATTCTATCAAATAAAATCTTGCAAGATGGCCTTTTCGGCCACATTGTGTATGTTGGTACACTTTAGCATACAAGAATGAATGAATGTGATCATGGTGTGCATGTGTATGCCATGAGTTATGTGCATAAATGTGTAGAATTTGTTTCTTGTGAAACATACATTCTAACCTATTGTAATTAAATGCACATTGGCTCAAAGTGGAGCCCAAACGATTAAAGCATGAATCTCATTTTTGTCAATAGAAGATGATGGAATAGTAGCATGAGAAACATGGAAAGAATCATTTTTCTTTTTGAAAATAGAAATCTTTTCTTTTTCCTTTATAACAATTTTCTTTTCAAAAGCTTATTTTCATTTAAAATGATGTCTTTTTCTTTTTCACCAAAATAATTTTATTTTAAAAGATTCATTTTCTATTAAAACACATTCAAATTTATTTTTAAAAGAATTATTTTCTTTTAACAAAGAAGTGTTTTCCTTCTTCAACTTATCATTTTCAATTTTTAATAAATCATATTTTTCAAGAAGTTTTTAACAAAAAGATGCAAGCTCATCATAAGGCATGTCAATATCTTCTTCTAGCTCAGATTCAGAATTTACCTCAAAAAGGATCATCCCCTTGGACCATATAGCACATGTTGAAAGTAGCACTTCCATCATCGAGTCACTCTCTTTTTCATTTGGCGCTTGTTCCCCAAGAGAGCAAAGAGTGTTCCATGCTACAAAAACCGACTCAATGTTAGAAACCCTAGATAAATAATCATCATTTAAGGTTGACTTTAAAGCATGAAGGACTTTTGCATTAGCCTCAAAATATTTGCCATTTATAAAATATGAATCTTTAATAGTGGCAAAATAGAGATGAATACCTAGGGCTTTTAGGTACATGGGCATATTAACTTTCCAAGTTTGGAGGTTAAGAATGTCAAACATAGTAGGTGTCATGAAATCTATATGTGTGTATGCAAATATTATGATCAGCTAAAATAAGAATCTTTAGCTCTAGGTTGTTAGACCCAAATCAAGAGCACCAAGCTCTGATACCAATTGTAATCACCTAGAGGGGGTGAATAAGTGATGTGCTAATCTAATGAGCAAATTAAAACTTTTATACTGACAATATTACACTAAATGAAGAAAGTAAATAATATTAAACAGGTAGATAATTTCAAGCATGTATATCAATAGAACACAAGCAATATCAAGCATATAAAGATTTGAACAATATAAGCATACAAGATCTACAAATAAAAGTGAGTAAAGAGAGAGATAAGCAAACGCAAACACGGGAATTTGTTTCGAGGTTCGAGCACACTTGCTCTACGTCTCCGCCTTCAACACTATGAAGAATTTTCACTAGAATTAATCCCGCAAGATCACTCGGTGCCGCAACACCTACAACGAGCTCCCTCAAGAACTCTTGGACCCACAAGTCCCTCACTTGTTTCCGCAAGAACAATACACCACACGAACTCGCAAGTTCGCCAAGCCCGCAACCTCCAACTCCTTCTCAATATAAAGTAGAATACTTTGTGATGACTTCTTAATCACAAATAAACACTCTCACAACAAGGATCCTATAAGATAGATATGGCTATGAAAAGCTCAAGTTTGTGTGAGAAAACTAAATAGATTGAAAATGGAAAACTCAAGAAAAAGCTTTTGAAAACTCAAGAGAATCACTCTTGATAAACTCTCTTTTGATATGACAATGAAGCTCTAAAACTTGCTGGGAAAACTCTATTAAAGATGGGAAAATAAGCTCTTGAAAGACTTCTCTTCATCTTGACTTGAACCAAACTTGATCCAAAGAACAACGACTCCATCTTTGAGCACTTGATGCGATCTTGATGTGCGAGCTCTTGAAAAAACACGTGCTAGCTTTAATACTTGACTTCGAATCTTTTGTTGAAGCTAAACACCGACAAAGATCTTGACATATATTTGAGACTTAGAAAACACAAGATCATTAGTACAATAACTACATAATTTAATCATCATCAAAACTAGAGTGATGAGCTTTGGACCAACAGATTGGGTACTTTATTCCACGTGGCACTTCATTCCACACATCATATCAGTAACAGGAGTATCAGGATTCAGTATTCAATAATGATTCCCCATAAGCAGTAACCAAGATTTAGAAATTATATTCAGTTAGGAATTAGTATAAGTACCATGTTCTCAGGTATCAGTAATAGATGTCCATGTCAAGTCAGTAGTGTCAGTATCCAGTATTAGTAATATCAGGTGTCTATGTCATGTCATGTATCAACATTGGTAACTAATATAATCAATCAAGATCAATATCAGTATCAAGATACAGTAAACAGTATAAAAGCAGTACTATAACTACGCGCACAAACAAGCGGAGCAAGCAGTGCTGGGGCTAGATTAGCGAACTGTGTTTAGTCACTAAAGCGCCCGGTGAAACTCTGGAATGACTCGTCTTAATATATGAGCCTAAAATCAGGCAGAGCTCCACCTTAGCGAATCTAGTGAATAAAGCGCTGAGCACTTTGTCCTGCTTACCAGGCGATAGCGTTATAAAAAGAATTAATTCGTTAAAATAGAACTAAGCCGTTAAAAACCTCAAAGAGGTTAGTTAAGCTTGTAGGTTGTATAAGTATCTGCAGAAGATGTTAGTACCACACACAAGCAATAAATAATATAATATAATTATAAATACAGTCACATACTCCATATTGTGCTCCTGAGCTGGGTACCCTCTGCCCCCTGTCACCACGAAACTCGAAAGTAATGGGTGACCTGCAAAGTGGTCTCTCGGATAATTTTCAGAACGAATAGAGCATCAGAGGCATAGAACCCCCAATCCAGCTACCACGAAACCATAATGGTAGTGGGCGGTGGCGCCGGCCTGTTGCACTTGGATAACCGGGAGGGGTCTCCCAGAACTACGATCCCATAAGGAAAGTTCATCCCGAAGGTCTTTATCTGCCACATGCACCACTGTTAGTCCCAAATGCCAAAAATACAGATAATTACAGAAAATACATTTTAATTCCAGAAAATTACAGAAAATTCCTACAAATACACAGAAAATCCTTAAATACTCAGAAAATACATAAAATATGTAGAAAATTTCTAAATATATATAAAAATTATAAGAATACACAGATAATTTCTAAATACACAAAATAATTCTAAAAAATATAGAAAATTCCTAAAATGCAGGAAATTCATAAAAATGATCAGATAATTTCTAAAATTACAGAAAATTTTAGAAACGCCCAGAACATGAAATATGCATGCATATATATATATATATATGTGTGTGTGTGTGTGTGTGTGTGTGTGTGTACAAGTGTTATGTGCACATATGCAATAAGGGAAGAGTACTCGCTTATATCAGAAAATACGCGATACCACGTGCACGTGTGGACATGTGTGCACGTGTGAGGGCCTTGGTCAGGCCGTGAGCTGTAGGGAGAAAAGGGAGTTGTAGAGAGATGTTTTAAAGAGAGAAAATACAGAGAAGAGAGAGAAACCTAGAGAGAAAATAAGGGTTTGGTTTTGGAGGAGAGAGAGAGTTTGGTTATGTGGTTGGTGTGAGAGGTTGGAGGAGATTGAGAAGGCCCTCCCTATGGTAGCCGACCAGGAGGAAGAGGGGTGAGGTGAGGGGGGAGCCATCTACAGTAGTTGGTCATGGAGTTATGAAGGGAGGAGTGAGAAAATATAGAGAGAGGTGAGAAAGAGGAGATAAAAAGTGTTGTTTTTGGGTGTTTTTTAGAGAGAAAAAATTAGAAAAAATTAGGAGAATTATGTATAGGCCTACGGAGGAGTTTAGGATGTGACCATGGTGTTAGAAAATAATTATAGGATTTTTAGAGATTTATTTGGTAGGTTTTAGGATTTTTTTTCTAGAGAGAAAGGGTGGAGGGAGGTGGAAGATGACCAACCATGGTATGGGCTAGTGTGGGAGGAGATAAGAAAGAGGGGAGATGGCTTGCATGAGAAACCAAAGGAGTAAAGAAGCCATGGAGTTTTCTAGAATAATCGAGAAAAGGAAAAGAAAAGAAAAAGGAAAAAGAAAATGAAAAAGAAATAGAAATGCAATTATTGATTGTTGAGGGGTTATGTGTAAATGTTCCATGGAAAATATTATAAAAATTAAAATGAAGAAAATTGAAAAAGAAATGAATTTAGAAAAGATAGAAAAGGAAAAATAGGAGGAGAGAGAAAATATTTAATTAAATAATTATTAAAAAAATAATGAAATTTCTAGGGTAGAATTTAGTGCTAGTGCAGAATCTCATGTAAAAATTTTGGGTCAAATGAAAAAAATACCCATATGAAATGACACGTATAAGTTTAAAACGTTGAAAATTGTAAAAGGATACATATTCTGGAATCAGGGTATTATACTCTTCCCACCTCGCAAAAATTGCGTCCTCGCAATTTCGCTAAGGAGAAAGATGTACACAGAAAGGATCAAAGTAGCGATCATAGCAAGATTCAATGATAGTTAATTAGAACTAGGCACCAGTGTTGCAAGATATTTTAGGAATAATCAGAAAGATTCACTGACTTGAAATACAAATAGTCGGGATAGTTGAACCTGAGAGGTGGAAAGATGGAAAGATTTCAGAAAACAAAGGAAGATTATCAGGAAGGACAGATAACTTATACCTGAAAGTGGAATGTATAGTTCTGATTCTTGCTCCAGGCGCAAATTAATATCTCATTACTCTGCTATCTAGTTGCACTGAAGGTGGGAGAGCTTCACTGAAGCTCTGATACCAACCTGTAACGCCCCGCCCCACCGGTTACGGAGATGCTACTGCGATGTACATACGCAGGTCGAAAATACCCTTACATACATACGCCAAGCGTAATGGTACAGTCAGGAATCAGAGTATGGAAGCACAATGGTAATATACATTCCAACATTACAGTCCAAGTACAGTGTTATTACAGCATGTGATCAAATATTAGATGAATATCACATCACTGGATCGTACAAAAATATGAATTATAAGAGATTAACAAAATATAGAACTTGAAGAGGCTTCTGAGTTGAATAGGAATCTCGAAAGTCCAATACAGGAGATGGATATGGAGGACTATCTGATACGTTCTCACACTTCTACCAGGTTCTGACCCTGGAACTTGCTACGCTTTCACTATGCACTCCAATCAGCAACAGAAAGTTCCTGATACTCCAGGCTCCAGGATCTGGATATGCAGATTCAGGCTTGTCAGGATGCAACCCAGCGAGCACTTACACATGTACCGACAATAAACGGAGTTATGTATGTATGAAATCATGTTTAAATCATAGCAATGAAAGCATATGTAGTCAAAGGCAAAACCAATTGTATGAACTCAAACTCTGAATCCATAAGATTAGTACATTGAGGGGATAATCCAAACAAGAAAACCCTCATGTATATACCATATACCTCATTTCACCATCAACTGGGCATATACAACCAGATTTGCTGTCAGTAAGTATGTCAGTACTTCTATGATCAGTAATTCCAGTAGTCTGTCAGTAGTATTTCAGTATAAGGAGTATTAGTTATGTTTGGGATTCTTGTACAGTTGGTAGTTGGAATAACTTAAGTATATAACAATGATAATAATCAGTATCGATTGTTATTAAAATCATTCCCCTCCAATGTTCCATACCACTGGCAGTTCGTACTGGAGTCCTACTTCCAACAGAACACATCCGAATTCTGATATACAGATACATGGTCCGGATGAGGGATTGATCTAATAACATTCGCTCCTGACATTATTATTATCAAATAATTAAGTATGGCAGGTGTCAGGGCAATGTATAGTATTTAAGTTATGCAATAATGACCATCAGTACCGTCAACATTTAATTGTCTCCCTACCAGTGTCACCCATCACTGACAGTTCATACCAAAGTAATACCAGTGTATAAACCCTGATAGAACTTACTCGGATCTGCTATGGGTGTAACAGAACCCGAATAAAGGAGAAACCAAATGGCAAACGTTCCTAATATCATTACTATTGGGTTATTACATTCTTATTGTTCATCCGATCCATATGTCTAGGTATGTGTTACCGGTACACATACATCCATATATGAATAAGATGAGTTAAATGGAACCTGATGAAGAACTAATAGCTCATATTTATAGTGGGTCCCGCCTCGGCCTGGGACATCGACCACAGTCAGTAAGCCGGGACTTATGTTGTAACGCCTCACCCTGACGGATACGGAGACGTTACTGCGATATATATACGCAGGACGAAAATATTCTCAATATATACGTTAAGTATCAGTACAGACCAAAATTAGAATACGGAAGTACGTAGTGTATATACATTCCAACATATAGAGTACAACTTACAAAGTTATCACAGAGCGTGATATAATATTGCAAGTATATTACATCACAGCCAGGTACAAAAGTAAGATTTACAATATGTACAATGCCAAAGATACTCACGAGCTGAGGGGGAATCACGCAAGCTAGTAGGAAGAGTCAGGAACAGAAGGAGCTGGGACTAGTCAACCTGCTTCGAGAGGTAAGCTTGATCTTTGGTGGAGGGTCCACTTCAATCCAAGCTTCAGAACTTGAACATGCAAGTCCAGGGGAGTCAGAAACTCCCCAACAAATGTTTAGGTGAATACCAAGTGGCGTGTAGAGATAAGTGCATGTGTCTTGAATAAGTACATGTGTATTGATAAATCAAAATCAGTAAGCATACATCAAAAAGCTGTGACGAGTGTACACGAATAAAAAGCATGTGATGAAGGCATAGACTGATGAAAGCGATGAAGCCTGAATAAATGTTTTATTACCATTTTTAATATTTATGCCTATTACTCATCCTACCCATATGTCTAGGTATGTGTAATAGCGTCCCAGCACACATACATGCGCATCTGAGTAAGTCGAAGCTATTATTGAAAACCAATGGGGTTATCAACGAACAACATTTACAGTGGGTCCTGTACATGCCAGGGACCACAGTCCAGGGTGTTCTATTGCTGGTGTATGGAACCGGCCGCAAGCCTACAGGAGGATCTTATAGGATGCCCTTAACAAGATTGTACCAAGAAGAAGGGAGTACAGCGCTCCTCTCGGTCGCTTGGAGGCCCTCAGATCGAACCGTAAGTTTTAGTACACAACATATCTAAAATCACTGTAAACACGAACATATATTAATACCCGCAAGTTCCCCCGACCCGGTGTACGTGTTGGCCCAAAGGCCTATCACCCTAGTTTTGATGATGATCAACTCATGAAGTTATGTTTACTAATGATCTTGTGTTTAATTAGTGACAGATTCATTATCAAGATCTTAGTAGGTACATAGCTCAACAAAGAATAAAAAGTCAAAATTTGGAGCTAGCACGGTGTGATCCAAGGAGCTTTTGGATCAAGCTTGGACCAAGTCAAGATGATGAGAAGACTTCAAGGGAAGACTTCAAGATCAAGACTTGTGTCTAGGTATAAGATTTTTGTTTTTAGATAAAATGTAAAGGATAGAGTAGTTGGTGGATTGCTCAAGTATTTATCACACACACACTCTTGTTTTAGGTGTCTTTTCATAAAAGAATTTTCAGTTTAGAAAAGACTTTCATTTTGGTAAAATACTATTTTGGTTTTTGGTATTTCTCATATACATATGTTTAACTCAAAACCATATTTAGAGCTTAATGTCAAAAACATAGATATTTCATCTTGATTGTGTAGTGGATCATATCCATACACACTAAGCCTTAAAATGAATTACAATATCTTATTTTTGTATTTGATGATGTTTTGGAAAAACAAAGTTTGGAAAAATAAGTTTTGGAAAAATACAGTTTTTCATTTGAACCAATATTTCCAAGTTACAAAAATAGTTCAAGTCATATGTAACATGCCTTGATTTTGTGCAAGCATGTTTGTTAATCAAAGTATATTGGTAAAACTATTTTTGTAGAATTTCTATGTATTTATAGGATTTTATGTGAACCAAAAGACTTAGTTTTTAATCCCAGAAAAACAGTTTTCAGGCTTCAGCTAGTCGACTTGCTACCTTTATAGTCGACTTGGTCTGAAGTCGGTCGACCGGATCGGTCGACCGACGTGCACAGACGTGCACGCCTTTGTGCACTGAAGGACGGCCGACCGGATCGGTCGACCGCTCCAGAGATCTCTGCTCTCTGGAAATTTCGGCCGACCGTACGGGTCGACCGACAGAGAGTTCGACTCTCTGCTCCAATGGCTCGGTCGACCCGGGCGGTCGACCGTGGCTCCAATGGTTGGATTTCTGACCGTTGACGGTCGACCGACCCGGTCGACCGGCAGGCCTGACAGACCCCAACGGCTAGTTTTTGACAGCATATATATTTGGGGGTTTGGTCATTATTTTGGAACAAGATTTTAGTAGAGCTTTGAGCCAGTTTTTCCCACTTCATTAAAAGAGTTTTCTCCACATATTTGAGAGCAAATACTTCCAATCTAAAGGGAAGATTTTATTAAGAGTGTTAAAAGAGATTCTTTGAGTTTTCCTCCACCATCTCTTTCCTAGTTTTCTCACACAAACACTTGAGCAATCCATTGACATATTCATCTTATAGGGAGTGTTGTAGTGAGAGCTTTTATTGGTGATCAAAGTGTTAAGATCACCAAGAGATCATTTCTTGTTACTTTGAGGAGGCGGACGTGTGTGTCCGCATTGTTTTGAGTTCGGGTGCGGACTCGGTTGTTTTGAGGTGCGGCCTCGGCAAGCTTGTGGGGCTTGCGTGTGTACGGGACTAGGGAGTCTGAGGGCTTGTAGGTGTTGCGGCACCGGGGAGAGATCCATTGGGATCTTACATAGTGGAAATCCTTCGTGTGTCGAAGGCGGGGATGTAGAGCAAGTGTGCTCGAACCTCGAAACAAACCCTTTGTGTTTGCGATTGCCTTTTCTCTCTCTCTCTCCCCCTTACTTATATCTTGCATTCAATTATAGTGTAAATCTTTATATGCTTGATATACTTGTGTGCTCATATTGATATACTTGCTTGGGTTTGTTTGCTAACACTTGTATTCAACCAAGAGAGCCAACGCGGCACCTCAACTCATTCAAGGGGAATCTAGAGGAGTTTGTCCAGAGCCCTTCACGGGGAATTTGACAACACTCTTTAGTTATACGTGGTGTTTAGTGTAAAAAGTGTAATTAGGTCATAATTGTTTTTAGCTTCCTCATTATTTGTCATTAAATGACCATTAGATTAGCCATCACCTATTCACCCGCCCTCTAGGTGAACTTTCAATTGGTATCAGAGCTAGTGCTCTTGATTTGGGTCTTACAACCTAGAGTTAAAGATCCTCATTTTAGGCTAATCACAATATTTGTACACACACCATGGACTTCATGTCACCACCCACTTTTGACATTCTTAACATCCAAATTTGGAAGGTTAAGATGTCGTTGTACCTCAAGGCCTTAGGCATTCATGTTTATCTTGCTACAATTAAAGATTCTTATATTAATGATAGCAAGTACATTGAGGCTAATGCAAAAGCCCTAAATGCTTTGAAGAGTACCCTAAATGATGATTACTTACTTAGGGTTGCTGACATTGACTCGGCTTTTTTAGCTTGGAACATCATCACCTCCCTTGATGAAAAGGATCTATACTATGCCGGGAGCGATTCGGACGTTGGAAGCAACACCTCCAACGTATGCTACATGGTCCAAGGGGATAACCCCCTTGAGGTAAACACCGAATCCGATGATGAAGACATGTCATATGATGAGCTTACTACTTATTGTCAACTTGTGCTTGAAAGATATGACATGCTTAAAAGAAAAATAAGAATTTAAAAAGAACATTGCTTGCATGCATAAAGAACATGATTCATTTAGAAGTAACATTGCATGTTTAGAAAAAGATAACAAAAATTGGAAAAAGGAATTTGATTGCATGCTTAATGGAAATGATTCATTTAAAAATAAAGTTGCATGCTTAGAAAAAGAAAATAATATTTTGAAAAATGAAAATGTTTCCCTCATGTCTAAGTTGAATAATCTTTGTGAAGGGAACACTATTTTGAAGGATAAAGTTGATTTGGTGGAAAAACAAAAGGAAGTTATTTTTCAAGAAAATAAGTCTTTGAAAAGAAAAATTTGTGAAAAAGAAAAAGATTTTGTTTCGAAAAAGAAAAAGAAAAATGATTCTTTATCTCATCATGCTTTACATGCCACCACTAATGAGATTAAAGATTCGAAAAATAAAATGGATTATTTGAGCTCAAATTTGAGCACATGTGCATTCAATCATACTAGATTGGAGTCTATGTTTTCAAAGAAACAAACTCCATCCTTTCATGCACATCATCATGCTTATGTTGCACACCATGATCATACACACTCACATAAGCATACTAAGGTGTACGTATGTACACATTGTGGCCGCAAAGGCCATTTAGCAAAATTTTGTTATGACAAGTTGCATTATTTTAATTTTGCTAAAAATAAAAGATTTTGGGTTCCTTACAAGACTAACCCCAAAGGACCCAAGAAAATATGGGTACCAAAACCCCCACCATTTGCTTTTGATGTAGGTGAGGGCTCTCACAAAACGTGAGAGGATCGGTGCCTTGGTAGTGGATGCACTTGGACATGATGGACATACTTTTGGGATGCATCACTGTCAAGGAGCTTTGGTGGGACAACCACCATGCTAGGAGCTTTGGTATTAGTAACAATCTCTAAACTCCTACTTTTATGTACATGCTTTAATTTCATATATCATATAGCATGTTCATATTTTTTTTGTGTGCTTCATGTGGTATTTACATGCTTAGATGTAGAATGTGTCAAACTTGCATTTATACATATATGAATAGTGAACTACAATTGACTCATATATTTTGAACTTCATGCTCATTTGTATCCACTATATGCATATGTATAGACTAGTTTTGATGATTCTCTTTTATATATGTTTTGCCTATTTTTATGCTTTACTTCATGTATATGTATTTTTAATTCAAATCTAATAAATATACATGTATACCCGTGAGTCTCTTGCTTTCATGCAAATACATTTAATAGACTCTTTTATACTTGAGATATGTATGCATCTTGTTAGCTTTGGATACACCATACATATACCTTGAAGTTATTTGAAAGAAAATGAATTTTTTTTGATAAAAATAATTTTCATATCTATTTTAAGCTTCATTGTCTATTTTCATGAAAATACCATTTACATAACCTATGAACACTCATCTTTTATTTTTCAAGATAATTTTGAGTTTTATGGACTATGAGTGCTTGAATTTTTATGTACTTAGTATAATTCATGAAAAACATATGATTTGATGTATTTGAAGGATCTTTAACTAGTTTGTCAAAAATCTATTTAAACTAGTTATTTGTTCTTCAAATGAGTTTATAAGACATACACATGATCTTACTATTATTCAATCATAAATTCTTTTGTGTTCTCAAAAATTTATTTGATGCTTCATGATTTGAATATTAGTTTATATGTTAGTTTTTGTCAACACTAGGATTTATACTTGTACATATCGTGGGTCATAAATAAATCTATTTATATTTGTGCTTGAATGCTTATTTGAACCCATGAAATGTGCTTGTATTGCTTGGTTTTGATGATACATACATGTTTAAACTTGTATTCCCACTTTTTGGATTTGATTTATGATCATGTGTTTTCATTTCATGTATATGTGTATTTTGCCAAACTTTAAGATATACATGTATACCTCTTGAGTCATTTGCCTTTAATGCAAATCTATTTATATGGACTCAATTGTGTTTAAGAGATATGAATGTATACTTATTGTGTTGTCAAAACATACATATATCTTGAAATATAAACTTTGTTTTTAATATAAAAAAAATGTGTGATGGTTTAAAGGAATATTGAGACTAATTGACATTTTTTGCTTTATTCCCTGCTTGAAGGATTCCGTACTAGTTTTAAAACATTTTCATATTAACTAGTGCAAATTCTTCATATGGTAGAGTATATGATAAGCTTACTCTTCAATTGGTATCATTGGATATTTTCAATTGGTATCAATATGATTTTTATATACTCATATTTTGATTGTATGTATGAATGCTTTCAAATTTAAATTATATCAATTTCTATTAGTATTATCTTTTCATACATATATGTGATCTATTTGTGCTTTAAGAGAGTGAATCAATTGTTCTTAAAACACAATGTATATGCTAAGCTTAATTCAACTTTCAATTGGTAATTCTTAAAGCTTATGCAATATGTTTTCAAAATTGATATCAAAATAAAAAATATGTTTACTTGATATCTCAAAATGTGTTTTATTAAGAAAGTTCAAAATTTTGTTTTGATAAAAAAAATTCAAAATTTTTGATTTGTATTTCCTATATGCAAGGAGAGCTTAACATCTCTCTTACATATGGATTCATGTTGAGTATATTATAAATTGAGGAGCTTGACAACTCTTCTTTATATGATATACGTGTGTAGGGGGAGCTTCACATCTCCTCTTATGCATTACATAATATGTGTTATGTGAGTTAGGGCTTGTCATCCCTTCTTCATGTAATGCATATGTGTAGGGAAGTTAACTTAGCGTCTTCCTCTTCATGAATGAATATCGCATATAAATCTTTATTGATTGATTTGTATTACCTCTTCTTGATCTCTTTGTTTTTGACAAAAAGGGGGAGAAAAATTTGTTTGATTTGATTTTACTTTCAACCCTTTGTTAATGAGTGACAAAAAGGGGGAGAAGTATTTGAGTTTATATGCATGTTTTCATTGCTTAAGGGGGAGAAGTATTTGTCTTCCTTGTTAATTATGCATATATGTTTTGTATTGCAACTAGGAGAAAAAGGATTTCATGTTTTATCTCCATACATTGCATACATATTTATGTGCTTTCATTGCATATATTATTGTTTATTTGTTATGCATGAGTTAAGGGGGAGCTTCTTTGAAGCTTTACTTTAATCCATGCATATATAACTTCATGAGTTTTGTCATCATCAAAAAGGGGGAGATTGTTGGCCCAAAAGCCTATCACCCTAGTTTTGATGATGATCAACTCATGAAGTTATGTTTACTAATGATCTTGTGTTTAATTAGTGACAGATTCATTATCAAGATCTTAGTAGGTGCATAGCTCAACAAAGAATAAAAAGTCAAGATTTGGAGTTAGCACAGTGTGATCCAAGGAGCTTTTGGATCAAGCTTGGACCAAGTCAAGATGATGAGAAGACTTCAAGGGAAGACTTCAAGATCAAGACTTGTGTCTAGGTATAAGATTTTTGTTTTTAGATAAAATGTAAAGGATAGAGTAGTTGGTGGATTGCTCAAGTATTTATCACACACACACTCTTGTTTTAGGTGTCTTTTCATAAAAGAATTTTCAGTTTAGAAAAGACTTTCATTTTGATAAAATATTATTTTGGTTTTTGGTATTTCTCATATACATATGTTTAACTCAAAACCATATTTAGAGCTTAATGTCAAAAACAAAGATATTTCATCTTGATTGTATAGTGGATCATATCCATACACACTAAGCCTTAAAATGAATTACAATATCTTGTTTTTGTATTTGATGATGTTTTGGAAAAACAAAGTTTGGAAAAATAAGTTTTGAAAAAATACAGTTTTTCATTTGAACCAATATTTTTAAGTTACAAAAATAGTTCAAATCATATGTAACATGCCTTAATTTTGTGCAAGCATGTTTGTTAATCAAAGTATATTGGTAAAACTATTTTTGTAGAATTTTTATGTATTTATGGGATTTTATGTGAACCAAAAGACTTAGTTTTTAATCCCAGAAAAACAGTTTTCAGGCTTCAGCTAGTCGACTTGCTACCTTTATAGTCGACTTGGTTTGAAGTCGGTCGACCGGATCGGTCGACCGACGTGCACAGATGTGCACGCCTTTGTGCACTGGAGGACGGCCGACCGGATCGGTCGACCGCTCCAGAGAGCTCTGCTCTCTGGAAATTTCGGCCGACCGTACGGGTCGACCGACAGAGAGTTCGACTCTCTGCTCCAATGGCTCGGTCGACCTGGGCGGTCGACCGTGGCTCCAACGGTCGGATTTCTGACCGTTGGCGGTCGACCGACCCGGTCGACCGGCAGGCCTGACAGACCCCAACGGCTAGTTTTTGACAGCCTATATATTTTGGGGTTTGGTCATTGTTTTGGAACAAGATTTTAGGAGAGCTTTGAGCCAGTTTTTCCCACTTCATTAAAAGAGTTTTCTCCACATATTTGAGAGCAAATACTTCCAATCTAAAGGGAAGATTTTATTAAGAGTGTTAAAAGAGATTCTTTGAGTTTTCCTCCACCATCTCTTTCCTAGTTTTCTCACACAAACACTTGAGCAATCCATTGACATATTCATCTTATAGGGAGTGTTGTAGTGAGAGCTTTTATTGGTGATCAAAGTGTTAAGATCACCAAGAGATCATTTCTTGTTACTTTGAGGAGGCGGACGTGTGTGTCCGCGTTGTTTTGAGTTCGGGTGCGGACTCGGTTGTTTTGAGGTGCGGCCTTGGCAAGCTTGTGGGGCTTGCGTGTGTACGGGACTAGGGAGTCCGAGGGCTTGTAGGTGTTGCGGCACCGGGGAGAGATCCATTGGGATCTTGCTAGTGGAAATCCTTCGTGTGTCGAAGGCGGGGATGTAGAGCAAGTGTGCTCGAACCTCGAAACAAACCCTTTGTGTTTGCGATTGCCTTTTCTCTCTCTCTCCCCCTTACTTATATCTTGCATTCAATTATAGTGTAAATCTTTATATGCTTGATATACTTGTGTGCTCATATTGATATACTTGCTTGGGTTTGTTTGCTAACACTTGTATTCAACCAAGAGAGCCAACGCGGCACCTCAACCCATTCAAGGGGAATCTAGAGGAGTTTGTCCAGAGCCCTTCACGGGGAATTCGGCAACACTCTTTGGTTATACGTGATATTTAGTGTAAAAAGTGTAATTAGGTCATAATTGTTTTTAGCTTCCGCATTATTTGGCATTAAGTGACCATTAGATTAGCCATCACCTATTCACCCCCCCTCTAGGTGAACTTTCAGTACGTTGTTCTTTTTATGATTTTTTAGGTAATTATCAGATTTCAGGAATGTGCAGGAGCATGCCAAGAATATCAGGTGTATATAAGTACTATCAGGAGATCAGGTTAACATTCCCGTAAGTAATAATTACAAGTCAGGTATAACATGTTGGATGGCAGGTGATAGTAATTAGGTGTCAAGTGGTAACATGCCAAAGGTCAGGTGTCGGGTGATAGCATGTCAAAGGTCGGGTGATAGCATGGCAAGCAATATCAGATAATAACCATTAATGTAGCTAGTAAGCAACCAAATGAATATTCAAGCAGAGCTAAGTAGTGTTGGAGGCATGCACAGTGAACAGTGTTTAATCACTAAAGCGCTTGGCGGAGCTACTGAAACGACTCGTCTTAAAATGCGAGTCTAAAACCCGACAGAGTTTCACCTAGGCAAGTCTAGTGATAAAGCACTGAGCGTTAAGCATACCTACCAGGCGGAGCTGAGAGACCTGATGGTCTAAGTGCACTTCTCTTTCGATGAAGTGGACGAGAGCCCGAAGGCTAAAGTACGCTCGGGGTCTAAGCGCACTCTCTGTAGCTACCTCGAAACCTATAAGGGTGCAGGCCTAAAACTAATTAGGTAGCTAGCCTGATAGTGGGCAGAAATCTAGAGTCGATACAAAGGTACCTGCATGATATGTTAGTACCACACACACGCAAACATATAAACGTGAGACTATCTAGGCTACCATGGAGTAGTGAAGCCTGAAGGCTGAGTAGAGAGCCCGGGACCAAAGTACGCTCGGGTCTAAGCGCACTCTTGGTAGCTACTACGAAACTCATAAGGGTGCAAACCTAAAACCAATTAGGTAGCTATCCCAAAAGTAGGCAGAAACTCAGAGTCGAAATAAAGGTACCTGCATAAGATGTTCTACACTATTATAAGCATTACAGTATATCAGCGTGGTACAAGTCAAGACATGTTCACAGAATACAACACACCCACCTGTACAATCACACTGGACTGATACAAAATATAACACAATATCAAGTTTAATACAAGTCCAATTTTGCAAGGAAAACCACTCGTCTAGAACACCAATTTTAAAACTTCGCGCGTCCAAATTCCCGAGTGAGAGAGGAAAAAACACAAAGCGAGAGAAGGAAAGGGGGCTTGGCCCTATGGTGGCCCTAAGGGTGGTGCGCCACCCCGTGGTGGCGGCCTAGGTGGTGGTCGGCCATGAGGAGAGAGAGGTAAAAATGGAGGTGAAGGTGTTGGAGTGGGTGGTGGTAGTATTTGGTGGAGTTGGATTTTGGAAGGAGAATAAAATAGGAAATTGAAGGAGGTGAAGATGATAGTAATATTGGAGGTTGAAACAGGGATGATGGAGGTGGTGTTGTGGTGGTGATAGTGATGGTGGTGGTGGTGAAGAAGCATAGAAGAGATGGCGACAAAAAGGGTGTAGTAGAGACGGTGGTGGTAATGTTATTGAATATGGTAGAGATCTCGCCAGAATAGTCACCGGAATGATTACCAGAGTGGTGGCCAGAGATGGTTTCGGAGAAGAGAGGCTTGGCCTTTAGCCAAACATAGTGATTGATTGCTAAAATGAAAGAACAATCAAAGAGTTTAAGAATTTACCGTGTAGCTTGTGGCTAACAAGTCGTGTCCACGAGGAGGAATACGATGGAAGCTTTTCGGTGATTCGTTTAAAAATAAAGAATTGTGTTCTTTTTTTTTTAATGGAAAAGAGAATGGAAAGAAGGAGATGATTAAAAGAAAAATTGCAACTTTAGAGAAGGCTTTGGAGAAGGTGATTTAAAAAGCTCGAAAATTGTTTTGTTGATTATAATAAGGAAGAAAATCTGGGCTCACTATCTCACTACTCAACAGTTTATTCTTCTACTGAAATTCTAAGTGCCTCAAATTGATCATAGGCAAAACTTAAAGTTAATTTTAGAAAGTTTGAAGTAAAGCACATAAGATGGTTGGAAGCGTTCACTCTTTTCTTTGAAAAATCGTTTTAGAATCGAATGTTAAATCATCAAGCGCGAAGAAGTAAGAATGAAGTAAAAACAGTTCAAGAAACGTTCATAAAAGAAGTAAGAGTTTGACAATCCAAACCCATTCTCATGTGCCTTCAAGAACACTTTCAAGAAGAAAGGCTTTAAGTAAGGCATGCAAATGGTTCATTGGGTCTTTTTCTTTAAAACCAGAAGAGAAGAAGAACTAGAGAGAGTTACAATAGTGAGCCTAGAAAACCGTTTTAGTTACTCATGGAAAACAAAGAAGAAAGCAAATAAATAATGCAAGTCATACCGTAATACGAGTGGAAGAAAAAGTAGCTCGATTCTTGTATTGAAGTCACTTCAATCTTCAAGTACAAGCACTCAATTTCTCTCTCTCACAAGTATTGATACTGGACTACAAATTAAAAAACAAGAATACAACTTTTGCACTATCTAACAAAGAGCCTAAATCCTTAGAAAATAAACACAAATTCTAATCCTAGTCTTCGCTCCCTTTTGCTTTGCTGAAACTAGTATTTATAGGGAAAAACCAAAAGGGAGAATCCCGGGAAGATTGGGAGAGCAAACGCCCCCAACTGCCACTAGATAGCCGCGAAAACACGGCTAGGGCCGCGTTTCCGCGGCCCTGGTGTGGCCATGTGGCCACACCCAATTGGTGGTTTCCCCTGGTTTGGTGATTCTCCTGTATCTGCTTCTAGTTTTCTTGTTTCTGCTTCAGGATTTGACGAAACAACCTGTGATTGTTGGCTTCAACCGCTTGATTCAGGGAGGATTCTTCTCAACTGGTTTTTAACCTCTTGATATGCCAAGACTTAGCCCTGATTCCTTGATTTCAAATTTCTTCTGAATTAAATCAGAATTTGGTGGGCTTTTGGGCTTGTTTCTCTTTCCTTTCTCTTAGCAATTTGGGCCTACATTTAACAAAGAAAAAGAAGACTTATTAATAGGATTTATTAGCTAAAAAGTATGGTAAGGTGACAATGTATATGCAATATATATGACTAATCAGTGGCCGATGTAGGAGGGAATGGTGGAGTGGTGGTTTTGTGGAGGGATTTAGTGGTGGTGGTGATTTTGGAGAAGGAAAAGGAGATAGTGGTTTGTATGGTTGTATTTTGGAATTATGGTGGAATAAATGAAGATGGAGAAGAAAGAAGATGATGGTAGAGAGTTGTAGGTGTTGTTGTTTTTATGGCTATAGTGGAGATGAAGGAGAACTTGGTGGTGATTAGGGTTTGATGGAGAAATTAAAAGGAAAGGAGAAGGAAAGGGTGTTGTATTTGGAGTTGGAGTTAAAGGAGAAGGAAAAAGGATTATGGTGAGAGTTTTTTTGTAAAATGGAGAGGGGTGAGGTGGCCTTGGCCGGAGATGGTGACGGGAGAGGGGGATTGAGTTGTTTGAGATATTTTGGAAGAGATTTTAGTGGAAATATGTAGAATGTAATGGAAGAATGGAGAATGTTTTAGAATATGGTCGAAGGAAAAGGAAGGAAAGAAAAAGAATAAAGGAAAGAAAAGAAAAAAATAAAATATTGATTGGAATAAAAAGTGAAAATAATTAGAGTGGCAGATTCTCTGGATTCGGTTGCATATGTGGAAAACTTTCGGAAAAATATCGGAATTGTCTGAAAATCAAGTATCTCGGAACGACCCGCAAAAATTCTCAAAAATCAAGAATATTATTTGAAGAATCGTGGTGAAATCCTTTAAGAAATTCTTTACAGTTTTCAAATTAAAAATTCTAAAATCGACCGCTAAAATCAGTCGACACCAAATCTGGTCGAAATCAGTTAAATTCTGAAAATATCTTAAAAATGTATTAAAATAGTAAATATTATTCTAAAAAAATGAAAGCAGTTTCTCTAAATTCAACTACATTTGTAAATTAAAAATCTGGCACTAAACCAGTGGTACCGATTAATCCCTATTTTAGGGTTTTTATAAAAATAATTCAGAAAAATTCCAGAAAATTATGAAAATTCTAATATATTGGAAAACAGTGTTTGAAAATGAAATCGGTCAAATCTGATTATCAGAGAGGTCAATTCTTGCAGTACTGCTATACGAACAAAAATAAATAAACGAAAATAAGAAAATACGTTCGAAAAATCAGGATACGCATCTGAGTACGTATTTCGAGGATGGCGTGTTACATTTATGACGCCTGACAAGATACAGTGAATCTCCTGCTTTCAGAGACTTATCATTACGCGCCCCACACGACACTTCTCAGGGACTTACCATTACGCACCCTAGACAACACTTCAGAACAGTAAGCCACCACTATAAATAAGGTATCATACCAGCGTTAATCAGTTTCCCTCATCCACAGTGTAAGTTGAATATCTTATTATAAGTTGTCTAGTATTCAGTTCGGTATATCATGATAACCGTTTATAGGGATCTTCAGGAGTTCTATAATCAGTAGTACATTAATCAGTGGCGATGTGGGATTCGGGAGGTGACCCCAGTGGAATCAAGAGGTGGCCCCCACCACAGAGATGCGTGATGTGGCACTTTGTTCCACGTGGCACTTAGTTCCACACATCATATCAGTAACAGGAGTATCAGGATTCAGTATTCAGTAATGATTCTCCGTAAAGTAGTAAGCAAGATTTAGAAATTATATTCAGTTAGGAATCAGTATCAGTATCATGTTCTCAGGTATCAGTAATAGATGTCCATGTCAAGTCAGTAGTGTTAGTATCCAGTGTTAGTAATATCACGTGTCTATGTCATGTCATGTATCAACATTGGTAACTAGTATAATCAATCAAGATCAATATCAGTATCAAGATACAGTAAACAGTACAAAAGCAGTACTATAGCTATGCGCACAAACAAGCGGAGCAAGCAATACTGGGGCTAGATCAGCGAACAGTGTTTATTCACTAAAGCGTCCGGTGAAACTTCAGAACGACTTGGCCTTAATATGCGAGTCTAAAATCCGGCATAGTTCCGCCTTAGCGAGTCTAGTGAATAAAGCGTTGAGCGTTTGGTCCTGCTTACCAAGCGTTAGCGATATAAACGGATTAATTCGTTAAAATGGGACTAAGCCGTTGAAAACCTCAAAGAGGTTAGTTAAGCCCGGAGGCTGTATAAGTACCTGCAGAAGATGTTAGTACCACACACAAGTAATAAATAATATAATATAATCATAAACACAGTCATATTCTCTATATCGTGCTCCTGAGTTGGATACGCTTTGCCCCAGTCACCACGAAACCTGAAAGTGATGGGTGACCTGCAAAGTGGTCTCTCGGATAATATTCCATAATAGATAAAGCATCCGAGGCATAGAACCCCCTTATCCGGCTACCACGAAACCCTAATGGTAGTGGGCGGTGGAGCCGGCCTATTGCCATTGGATCACCGGGAAGGGTCCCCCAAAATTACGATCCCAGAAGAAAAGTTCATTCCGAGGGTCTTTATCTGCAACCTGCACCTCTGTTAGTCCCAAATACCAAAAATACATATAATTGTAGAAAATGCATTTTAATTCTAGAAAATTACAAGATTCCTAAAAATACACAGAAAATTTCTAAATACTCAGAAAATACATATAATATGTAGAAAATTTCTAAATACATAGAAAAATCTTTAAAATACATAGATAATTTTTAAATTCACAAAATAATTCTAAAATATACAGAAAATTCCTAAAATGCAGTAAATTCATAAAATGCCCAGATAATTTCTAAAAATTACAGAAAAATTCTAAAAATGCTCAGAACATGAAATATGCATGCATGTATACAAATATATGTACAAGTATGTATGTGCACATATGTAATAAGGAAAGAGTACTCGCCTACATCGGAAAATACTCGATACCATGTGCACGTGTGCACGTGTGAGAGCCTTGGTCAGGCCATGAGCTATAGGGAGAAAAAGCGAGTTTTGGAGAGGTGTTTTAGAGAGAGAAATTGCAAAGAAGAGAGAAACCTAGAGAAATAAAATTAGGGTTTGGTTTTGGAGGAGAGAGAAAGAGATTTGGATGTGTGGTTGTTGTAAGAGGGTGGGGGAGAGGGAGAAGGTCCTCCCTATGGTAGCCAGCTAGGAGTAAGAGGGGTGAGGTAAGGGGGAGCCATCTACAGTAGCCGGTGATGGAGTTATGGAAAAAGGAGTGAGAAAATATAGAGTGAGGTGAGAAATAAGAGAGAGAAAGTGTTGTTTTAGGGTGTTTTTGAGAAAGGAAAAATTAGGAAAAATTAGGAGAGGTGTGTATAGGCCTATGGAGGAGTTTAGGAATAGGGATGTGGCCATGGTGTTAGAAAATATTTACAGGATTTTTAGAGATTTATTTGGAGGGTTTTAGGGTTTTTTTCTAGAGAGAAAGGGTGAAGGGAGGTGGAAGGTGACCGGCCATGGTGTGGGCTGGTGTGGGAGGAGATAAGAAGGATGGGAGATGGCTTCAATAAAGAAGCCAAAAAGTTGGCTTGTTAAAGAAGCCATGGAGTTTTCTAGAATAATGGAGAAAAGAAAAAGAAAAGAAAAAGAAATAGAAATGCAATTATTGATTATTGTGGGGTTATGTGTAGATGTTCTATGGAAAATAATATAAAAATTAAAATGAAGAAAATTGGAAAAGAAATGAATTTAGAAAAGATATAAGGAAAAATAGGAGGAGAGAGAAAATATTTAATTAAATAATTATTTAAAAATAAAAATTAAGAAATTTCTAGAGTAGAAATTAGTGTTAGTGCAGAGTCTCTTGTAAAAATTTCGGGTCAAACGGAGGAAAATACGCACATGAAATGACACGTACAAGTTCAAAGCGTCAAAAACCGTAAAAGGATACGTATTCTGGAATCAGGGTATTACATTTGGGGTCATCGCCGATGTAGAAGAAGCTTTTTGATAAAGATTTTTGAGTTTTAGGGGATAGATCTTGAATGTAGGGACTCTCAGATCTTAATGAAAGCACCAATTTGTGGTGGAGATTTTTCAAGGCGATTGTTCGAACGGTCAATCTCATGCCACAAATGAGGGGGTCTATTTAAATTGAGGATGAAACTTTAGATTTCGGAGACAAAAGATTTTTATGTGAAAATTTAAATTGGGAAAAATCACGGGAGGAGAGAGAGAATTTACTATATTTTCTCGAGATTACTACAGTGAATTCTTTAGAGTACTCATATGCTTACAATTTCTTTGATCCTGGCCTTCCTTCCTCCATGGATCTGCAGGTGTATAAGTACTCTGTAGCATTATAACTGATGGTGCGGATTTCTCAGATCTCCACAACTACACGATTTGCACATTGGGATCTTTCCATAACCGCTCAGATTGCTATGTTTTATTATTGAGATTGGCATGCCGAGATATCTGACACTATCCATAACTGCCGCCCACTGAAATAGGAGAGTATTTAGAACGTGGGGATATCATGACTGCATAACTACCTTCGCGGTCCGGAAAACCCTGTTGCTGAGCTGTGTCCAGTGGAAGTGGAAATCTCCGTGGAGAGCCTATGTCGTGAATGTTGGGGAGAGATATAGTTGCGGATATCGGAGAAAGAAAAGATCCGAGACTCTCTCCTCCGGATTAAATGTGAGCTTGGGGTGAGGACCAAGGTTCTTTCCTCGGTGTTGAATGTGAGCCAACAAGTATCTCAAGTTTGTTGTCCACTTGAGACACTCCTAGTGCAACAAGACGCGTGTCGTGATGCTGGGGAGTGGTTAAATTCTAACCGCTGCAAGTACTCATGTGGTCAATTTTGTTTTTCGCGCAACAAATTGGTAATAGGAAATAAGACGATCATTACTCAATCAGTTTGAAACACAATGGCTCTAGGTTAGTTTATGTCTATTTCCTTGATATAGCTCCCTTTCCGGGGCTAAAGCGCTGACTTGAGTTTTAGAGGGTCATCAGGTTGTCCCATATCTGTCCTTCTTTGGCCTCATTTTAGTTCTGGCCGGCATGCCCCAAGCTGAAACAAAAGACCTCGGCTCGTTCAGCTCACCTCAACCCCACCGGAGCTAGTGAAGACCAATAGTGTCCGCAAACAAAATATACATCAGCAAGTTGGTGTTGTATGTGGGAACCGAGTGAACTTATACATAAACCACTCACGAGAAGCATGTGGTCCATTATTTCTCACCCTGTGGAAAAAGCTTGTCTTCCTCCTCAAACTTTCGCTCTTGTGAGCCAACCTAACCTTGGGTATGTCTCACAGTACCACTTCCAAATGTTTGCAATGTAAATCCAAATGTTGACCATGATAGTAAAAATTACAACCTGCCTCCACCTCAAGTGTGTTGAGGTCCCAGTGCAAGAACATCAGAAACGCGGGAGAGGGAGCCGCCTTGGTCAGTCCCTCGTCATTAGCGCTCCTTGCCTCCTCCATTGCCCCTCCTGAATTCAGTTGTATCGGGGGGATGAGAAGCCAAGCTGACCACAGAACAAGGAGAGAAGAGTCCTAGTCCCAAACTGGCATAAGGAATCGCACTTTCGAGCTCACTGATCTGCCCCCTCACTGTTCTGAACGGTCCAAACCGTGGATATCGATTTTGAAGATTTATAAAATAATTTAGAAGAATTTCAGAAAATAATGAAAATCTTAAAATATTAAAAAATAATATTTTAAATTGAAACCGGTCAAATCTGACTAGTAAAAAGGTCAAATCAAGAGTATCAAGTCCCGGGTTCAGATTAGGGCTGACTCTGAATCCAAAAAACCAGATCCGATACCAAAATGATAATATAAATCATCACAAAATAAAAATAAATACGGGAGAAAATTGAAAAATATGATCAAAAAATCAGAGCACAAATCTGAGTACGTATTTCGGGGATGGGGTGTTACAATCTACCCACCTTACAAAATTTCGTCCTCGAAATTTCAATAAAGGGAAGATGAACACAGAACAGATAGGGACGGGATTATACCAAATAACTGAGGATAGCATTCAAAAACTGATTGAATAAGAACCTCGGGACTTAGACTTCTTCTTCACTTTTTGCAACATAAAGTTTCAGGTGGTGTCATATTAATACTGACTTGATATCTGTTAATAAAAGAATTTTGTCAGAACTTCTGTAAACTAACCCACTCTGAATAATATGAAATGAGCTGACTTAGAAACTGGCCAAACTTTCACTACTTGATATCTGCTAGAATTGATGGAGATCACTTCTTTCAAAAAAAAAAAACATGACCCAAGAATATGATAATATCCATTAGAACGCATACTTACTCTGTTGGGCGTGAAACTATTCCTGACGAAGAGTCTATAATAAGATTACTAGATGTTCTATTTGTTTTCTGTCACTCTGAAAGTAGACCATAATATCGTAGATAAAGAAAACTCGACAAACTGATCGCAAATAAATAAAAAAAACCCAATAATAACGAGTTCTTCTGAATGCTGGACGAGTTCTTCTAAATGCTGGACGTTGATTACTCTGAAAAGCATAATCAAGAATTTAGAATACCCGCAATGGGTCATGAATAATATCTTCTAGATGATAACCCGATTGTAGATCAATTCTGAGAATACCTGATCTCCGTGAAGTTGATCGAAGAGATTCTGATCATTCCTGGAATAATATAAATAGAAAATATCATAGTTCTGTCTGGTAGAAATCCTGAATCTAAAAATTTGTTTCACATTGACACTCCTGATTATATTAGTGATGACTACCCCACTTTCGGTACTGATCCCCATGGTACATTCATATATATAAGAGTAGAATGCGAAGAAGTAAAACTATCCGATATAAGAATGCAAGATATTAAAATCAAAGAGTGTCAAAACAAGGTGAGAATGAACTACATCTTACTTGCCGTTACATCTCCTGTCTACCCATATATTAAGTTAGTATAAAGACGACGAGAACTAGAAAGTGAAAATATGGAAAAGATTTAGGAATCAAAGGAAGGACGATCTAGAGGGAATAGATAACTTTGTATTTTGCAGTTGGATTGTATAACCGAGACTCCTGCATTCTAATTGCAAATTTCTTTACCATTAATTTGACGAACAGTTATACTGAGGATGTGAGAGCCTGGGCTCTGATACTAACCTGTAACGCCCCGATCCCGCGGGTTCAGAGACGTTACTGTGACGTATATACGCAGGGCCAAAATACCCTCACATATAAATGCTAAGCATCGGTACAGGCAGGAATCAGTGTACGAAAGTACGTGATGTATTGTACATTTTAACTTAAGAGTACAATTACAAAGTTATCATAGGATGTGACATAATATTACAAAGAATTACATCACCAATAGGCGAAAAAGTGAGAATACAAGAAGATATATAAGTATGAACAGCACAAAAGGTGCTCACGAGTTTCAAAAAGGAATCTCGAGAGCCGAGCAGGGGCCCTGGAAGAAAAGGACCCCGGATGGTCTACTGCTGATCAACTACTCTACCGCTGCGCAACTCTGATCAATAGAAAGTCATGATCCAAGCTCCGAGATCTGAACATGTAAGTCCAGGGAAGTCAGAAAGCTGCCAAACGAGTGGTAAGATGAGTGCTAAGTGGCGTTCATAGACAAGCACACGTGTATCGATAATCCGAATTGAAAAGCATATATCGAAAATCGTGTCGTGAGTACAGACACACATTAGCAGGAAATGAGGAAACAAGTAAAGTAAATATGGCAAAATCAGTTGTACAAGCCCGAATTATGGATATGTGAAATCAGTACATTGAAGGAATAATCCAAATAAGAAAACTCTCATATTATATCTCACTTCACCGTAACCTGAGTTCCACAACCCCAGTTGTCGTATAAATTAAGAAAATAACATAAAAATGATAAAACTGATAAAATTTAATGTGGGCAAAATCAGTTGTAGAAGTTCAGTTTATGACTTCATGAGATTCGTACGTCGAAGGAATGATCCAAACAAGAAAACCCTCATATATATACCTCATGTTACCATAACCTGAGTTCATACAACTCGAATTGCAAAACAACATGATGAGTTATTAATTAGTATTTTATTATTGTTACTTGTCTGACCCATATATCTGGATATGTGTTCTGGCATGCATTCCAACCCACATACATTCATATATGAGTAATTCAAGGTTAGTTATTAGAAACTGATGATGAAACAAATGAATTATGTTTACAATGGGTACCATGCATACCGGGACCACGGCCTATTATGTTCCATTGCTGATTCAGAACCTACTGCGAGGCATATTGGAGAAAGAGTCTTATTGTATGCCCTGAAAAGGAGGTAGTAATCAGGGTGTCGGCACACCCGTGGAACACCTGGAGGCCCACAGGTAAATCAAAGTTTTAGTTGCATAACAAACCTAAAACCATTGTAAACAAAATCACGAATCGAAGTTCATCAGTTTTTCCCTTATTCGGTGTAAGTTGTCCTTTTTATTACCGATACAGGAATGAGCAAGAGCTTGATACAAGAGTACTAGAGTATAGAAGTACTTGGTGTCAATTATTACATTCCCATAATGTGATAATCATGAGTCAAATGTTAACATAGCAGATGTCAGGTGTCAAGTGATAACATGGCAGGTGTCAGCATATCAAGTGATAGCACAACAAATATTAACTGTTGTATAACATAATATGAGAAAACAATACCGATATAGGAGATCGGTATGATGATCAAAAAATAATACAATTTTTAAAAAACAATATAAGTAAAGATTTCAAACTCTTCACAACCAAAATTAGAATAATTGATTAAACTATCAAGCCGGCAAACAATTAAGCAAATAAGTGAGCAAACATCCAAATGGAGCTAAGCAAAATTGGAGCAAAACTAAGATACAAAAATATACGCCATCACGCTCGGCGTGATTACCGCTCGCAGCATAGCTAAATGCACATGACGAAGCAAGCATATGAATGCTATTCTACCACACATGGTGAAATCGCGCTCACGACGTAATTACGCTCGAACAGAGTTAGCAACAAAGCGTTGAGTGCTAGGCCCGCCTATCAAGTGTAGCATAAAGAAAGTCCAAAGAACTTTAATAAACCTTATAAGAGTTAAGTTCGGAGGCTATAGTAAAGAACCGCAAAGTGGTTAAGCCCGGAGGCCGGAGTATCTGCATGAAATGTTAGTACTACACATGTATATATAAATAACAAGTAAGAGAACCACCAAGTGGTTAAGCCTGAAGGCCAAGCAAGTGGGGCTATAGCTAAGTTGTGCCTGACAAGGATGGCAGTTATGCCCTGTTTGCAGCCACACGGTGTAGCCAGTAAAACCTAGAGGTTTAAGTCTGAGGACTATACTAAGCAGAAGTATGGCTAAGTCGTGCCTGAGGAGGATGAAATTTATGATATGCTCGTAGCCACACGGTATAGCTAAGCTCCTGACAAAGGTAGAAAACCTAGGGGTTTAAGCTAGAAAGCTGGAGTAAAACTGCGGAGCGGTTAAGCCCGGAGGCTGAGCCCGAAGCACAGTAATAGAGCAAATATCACAAGCAATATTTATGTAAAAGAATTAAACTACGCTATAACAAATATTCATCACACTGATACAAATACATCACATCGATACAAATACAACGGATCGGTACAAATACACAGTTCACAAAATACAACAACATATTCTAGAAATACTATAAAACACCCTTCGAACCGGGGTACCCAATAAAGCGATAATACTCGCCTAAATTACAGATCACGCTGTGAAATCTTATAACTCCAAAAATGCAACACACGTGCATGTATGCGAGGGTGAATAAAAGAGAGAAAATAAAGGAGTGGGGAGAGAAAGAATGAATTAAGGAGAGATAGGGAAAGAATCCAACAGAAAAGGAAAATGGCCCGCGCAAGGGCCCTGGGGCTCACGAAGTGGGCCTGGCTGGCCCAGGCTATCCAGGAGGCGGTGTCGACCGCATGCCAGTCACTAGTGGTCGGGGGTAGCATCGGCCAACCGGAGGAGAAGGGGGAGTTAAAGGGGAAGATGGTGTGGGATTTCAATGGAGGGAAGTTGAAGAAGATGGAAGAATTTGGAGAAATTAGGGGGGGATGGAGGAAGGAGAGGTTTTTTGATGGTGGTGGTGATGTTGTATGGGTGTGGAATTTGGTGGATGTGGTGGTTGTGGGTGGTGATTGGAGGTAAATTTGGTGGTGGGGATGGTTCGGGAAAATGGTGAAGGAGGTGAATTTTGAGGGTGGTGGTTAAATTAGAGATGGAGATGATGAAGGTGATGATGGTGATGGCTTGAGGTGGTGGAATTGGTGGTGGGATTTGGGTGGAGAAGATGGTGGTGATGGTGGATTAAAAATTTGGAGGTAGAGTTCGAAGGAGGTAGAGAGGGAAAAGGGAAGTGAGGAGGTAGTGGTTGCTTGGCCAGAGTAAGGGGCCCCCGCCGACGGCCTTGGGTACCACTGCCTACCGACGGCCTTGGGGATCCGCCGGAGGTGAGATCAGCGTTGGGGTCGAGGTGGTGGCTGGTTGATGCTTGATGGAGAACAGAGAGAGAACGAATCGAAGGGAGAGTGAGAGAGTGATTAGTAAGAGGGAGAGAGAGTAATTAGTGAGAGGGGGAGAGAGAGAGAGAAGGAGAGAGATTTAATGTTAGAGGGGGGTTTGAGGCCCGCGTTCGAGCCAGAGGAAGATCCACGTCCAGGTCTTGGCCTAGCCTGCGTCTAGGCTGGAGAGAGAAGGGAAGGAGAGAGAATAAGTGGGGGAACAAGATATTTTGGGGGGAAATATGCGGTGTAGAAAAAGGGAAAAAGAGAAAGGAAACAAGAAAAGAAAAAGAGAAAGGAGAAAAAAGGTGGGGGAAAGAAAAAAAGGGAAAAGAAAGAAAAAGAAAAGGAAAAGAAAAAAATGTCCGGTCAAATCCGGATTCGGGAAAATACAGAAGAAATACTAAAAATAATCGAAAAATAAAGTAATTCGGAAAAGTCTCCAAAAATTCTCTAAATAGAAAATATTATACTAAAGAACATGGTGAAGTCGGATTCAAGAAATTCAATCCCGTTTTCAGATTAAAAATCCTGGAATCGATCAGCGCATCCGATCGACACCAATCTGGTCGAATTTTGACTAATTTAGAAAAATCCTCAAAAATATCTTAAGATAGAAAATATGATCTTGAGGAACAATACGAAAGCAGATTTAAGAAATTCAACTCCATTTATAAATTAAAATTTTGAGAATTGATCAGCGACACCAGTCGATACCGATTTTGAAGATTTGCAAAATAATTCCGAAAAATTTTAGAAATCATGAAAAATTTAAAATATTAAAAACAGTATTTAAAACTGAAATTGCTCAAATATGACTATCAGAAAGGTCAAATCAAGTAGTACACTAGGATCGGGTCCCAAGTTCAGACTAGGGCTGACTCTTGTTCCAAAAATCAAGATTCGATACCAAATAATAATTTAAATCATCACAAAATAAAAATAAATACGGGGAATTGACAAATATGATCAAAAACTCATAACACGTATTTGAGTACGTATTCCGGGGATAAGGTGTTACATCAAGCGACTGCATGGTCGACCGATGTACACTGCAAAGGAAAAAGGAGTAGGTCATAGTGTTAACTTGACAGCTAGTTTACTGGAGACTGCAAGGGTGAATTGGATCTGAACACCTGTTGATTCAGAGGTAATATGGACATGACCAACTAAGCGATACATGGCTCACAATCTGCTGTTCAGAGGTAGTCGTATTAACTTGACAACTAGTCTACTAAGGACTGCAAAGGTGAATTGAATCTGGGCGCTCGTTGGTTCAGAGGCTCCATGGACATGACCAACAAAATGACACCAGGCTCATAATGTTTTATTCAGAGGTAGTCATATTAAATTGACAGTTAAAATTCTTACCCTGAGATGGAGTAGAGAATTTAATTATGGACTCGTCTGTTCAGTGATCTTACAGATATAACAACTTGAGTCGACTCGTTTATTCAGTAATCTTACAGATATAACAGCTTGAGTCATAAACAAATAGGAATCCACTATTGAGAGATCATGCAGACGTAACAAGGATTAAAAAAAGTAAGTTTGACTTAAGATTCTTGTCTATTCAGAGGTGATATGAATATTATAGATTAGGAATCACTAGTATCAGAATTCGATGTGTAGCGAGAAAATTCGTTGGGGATTAAGATAGCAATCCATACCGGACTGTAATAAAATCTGCTAGGAATTGTGTTGTATAGAATCTCGTGAAGGGTTTTAATGCTCCTTGGGGAATTCAACAGGAGGAAATAGTATTTTCTTCAAGAGTTGTTAGAGGTAATTATTTTGCGCCTACTTGATGGGTGGGCAAAAAGTATTCAAAATACATAATTTTTTATTTTTAGTTACTTGAAATAATGTAGATCAACTTCACTGGAGTGAATCTTGCATTCAGATGTCGTAAGCTTGTATTTGAGTGGAAAGGATTCGACCTCGAATCCTTCCAGAATGACACAAGTCTATCTCTTTCTATTATATATATATGAGGAAATTGTACCACAATTGCTAGCTGAAGGGATCTCTCAGCTGGCAGTATGGTTCAAAGCCTCAGTCTCGGTCGCCGACTCGGTCGGCACCGAGACGGATTGATCTCGGCGACTCAGATCAGACTCGGACGATACGCGCAAAATGCTACATAGAACGCTAAAAATATATGAAATAATTATGACAAATTGTAAATAAATGTAGACATTAAAATTCATGTATCACATATTTAAAACATATCACGTAGCACACAAAACATAAAGTGAAAGTATAAATACAAGCGTCACTGGTAGAAAGATATCAAAATATATGCATAATATAATAAATTGTGAAAGTACACTTAGAGGGGGTGAATAGGTGTAAGGCTAATCTAATGACAAATGATGCGGAATTAAAAAATAAATTGTAACACACTTAGTGTAACCAAAGAGTGTAGCCGAATTCCCGGTGAATGGCTCTGGACTAACTCCTCTTGATTCCTCTGAATAAGAGTTGAGGTGCTATACGAAGCTCTCTTGGTTAGCACAAGTATGGCACACAAATAAACCAAGCATATATATGATGTGAACAATATGAATCAATGCAAGGCACAAAATAAAAGATGGAGTTAGAGAAAGTGGATCAAACGCAAACACACGGATATGTTTCGAGGTTCGAACACACAGCTCTACGTCCCCGCCTTCACACAGAAGGATTTCCACTAACTCGTCCACACAGGACTTCCCGCACAGGGAACCTCCACTGACGATTTGGATAAATACAATTTGGGAGTACACAACTCCTCTCACAACCAAATACAACCTCTACACTTAGAGGCAATGCACAACTCAAATCACCTCTACACTTAGAGGGATAGGCACTTAGCTAAAACAACAATCAACCTCTCACTAGAGGGATTAGGCTCAAAGCTAACACCAACAACAATCACCTCACACTTGAGGGATTCCAACACAACCTCCACAATAACCTCTCACTAGAGGGATATCAACACAATTACCTCTCACTAGAAGGATGTCACAAAATAAGGAGGGTTACAATACTTGGTGGTCTCTCTCAACCACAAACCAATTTTTCTCACAAAACAAGATCCTAATAGATAGGATAGATAGATAGCTTAAGTGTGAGAAATATAAAGAGTTTGAAAATTAAAAACACAAAGAAAAACTCTTGGGAAAACTTCTAGAATAGCTATAGAAATAAAGATCAAAAATCAATCCCAAAGACTTCTCCTTTTCTTGATTTTTCCAACCCTTTAAAAACAATTAAAGATCAAATCTTTTGACACAAAAAACTGTTTTAAAAACTTGCTGAAGGATAGAAAATTTTGCTCTTGAAATTCTTATTTAAAACAGCCAAGGAATAGGGTATATACAGCCCCAAATGAATTCTGTCCGTTAGCAGCAGGAAAGGGCAGAATTGTCCTTCCGGTCGACCGCCCGATCGACCGGCCTAACTGTCAGATTTCTGACCGTTGTGCCTCCAGTCGACCGCCCGGTCAACCGGGACTAGATACAGAGAGCAGCAGCGCTCTGTCGGTTGACTGGTCCGGTCGACCGGGGCCATTTCCAGATAGCAGAGCTCTCTGGACGGTCGTCCGCCCGTTCGACCGGCCCACCAGCCTAGGCTGCGTGCACGTTCTGTGCACGTCGGTTGACCAGACTGGTCGACCGACTTCTGCAACGGTCGACCGGTCCGGTCGACTGGCAGATAGCCAGGTCAGACTTTTTAGGATTTAAAAACTTGGGCTTTTATCTACTATTAAATCCCATAAAATCATATAAATTTCACAAATATCAATTCTTAGTAGATATTTGAAATATAAATATGTGTGACAAAAATTTAACACATACTTCAAACAATTTGAACCATTTTGTGAGATTGAAAATTTGCCTTAAACCAAAATCCATATTTTTCAAAACTTGAATTTTTGAAATTGAAAACCGTTTTCTCCAAAACTCATGTATATACAAAAACATGATACTGAAATAACTTTGAAGCATATTATATATAGATAAAATTCAATATACATGAAAGATATTATATCTATGTTTTTGACATGAAATCCAAAAATAAGTTTTGTTTAAATACAAAACTCCAAACTCATGAAATAGACTATCAAAATAAGTTTTTCTAAATAGATGAAGCATAGATGTATATAGATCAAATCTAATATACATTAAATCATGTAAACTTGTTTTAATTCTATCTATTCATGAAAACCATATATTTGAACTAGAAATCCAAAACCGGTTAAACCGAAAATATGAAACTTTAAACCAGTGTGTGTATTGTGAACTTGAGCATATCAACACAATCTAATCTTTACACAAGATCTAAACAACTAAACTAAAACACAAACCAAAGTCTTCTTGTCTCCAAGCCAGATCCAAACGCGATTCATCGAGCTTGACTCCAACCGAGTACTAAATGCGATCTTGACACCCGAGCTCTTGAATCTACATTTGAAAGCTCCAAAACACCTTTGTTGAAGCTAATCACCTACTAATATCTTGATCAAATATCTGAAACTAAATATCACAAGATTATTAGTAAACTATAACTACATGAGTTAATCATCATCAAAACTAGAGTGAAGGGCCTCTGGGCCAACAAATTGCACAAAATAATTCATAAGTACCTTCTAACATAGTCATTTTCACATTGAATTATGACGAGGCACAAAATCATAATTATCATCATCCTTGCGACAAGTATAGAAATCAGGTATATAATTTATATAAGAATAATATGTTTGTGGGTGAGATCCTATAGGCTGAGATGATTGGCCAAAGGATCCAGTATCAGAGTAATATGACGGTAGGGGTTATGCAATATCAACTCCATGGTGATAATACCTAAAACCTCGATATTCAGTGCTACTAGTAGAATATTCACCAGTGCTAGAATAATCAGTGCTAGAATGTTGGCCAGATGTTAAACCCAACCCCTGTAAATGACCTTCAAGACTATCGTAACCATGAGAGTAGTTATCATGTCCACTCAAATTATCATCGCTAGAACTGAAATCAACTAATCGATCCAAATGCCTACGCTGTTACGAAATCCCCGCTCGGTCTCTATGATCTGTATCTTGTGTGACATAATATTCTAAATCCCATGTCATAGCACCACCTCGTTGGCTTCCACCAACACCATGAGTTTTTTCATCATTACCGCCATCACCTCTATAACTGTCGTCATCATCACCACCACCATCACCGCCATTACCGTCGTCACCATCACTGCCATCACCATCGTCATTATCATCACCGCCATCACCATCGTCATCTTCATCACCGTCATCACCGCCATTTTCGTCACTAAGATGACTACCTTCATCGAACCAACTTAAGTCATATGGTGGTAACATCTGTTGTTCTCCCTCCCGAATTCACTCATCCAAAATATCATCATCATTGAAAATATTATTCAGATCAATTGTGTTGTAATAATCATCAGTGTCATTTTTGCATGTCAAGTTTCTTACTCGCGACCGCATATTGTAATGCACAAATACTAATTTATGCAACTTTTTCATTGCCAACCGGTTGCGCAATTTTGTATAAATCAGCGACAACGTGCTCCAATTTCTTTCACAGCCAATGAAGAACATGTTTGGCTTAAAACTTTGATAGCAATTTTCTACAGATTGGGAGCTTCTTCACCATAATTAATCCACCAATCAGCTGGAAGAGATTGTTGCACTGCTCTTCTAGTCAGTGAGCTTCTAAATTCTCCAACTGCATCCATTTTATCTGTGAGAATATACATCATAAGTGTTAATATTTGCATAACATTATATCGATGAAATAAATAAATTATTATTACCTCATTAATAGCTCTTACTTGTTTATTCAAATCTAGTTCTAATCTTTTAATGACCTCCTTTAATCCATTTCTCACTTCTGAATGTGTAGAAAAGTTTTTTAAATATTAGAGTGCTGGATTTAAAAAATATGCTGCAATAATGTAAGCACATGATTGTTATGATATGACAGTTTCAAGTTCTAGTCAACAAATATGATTTCTAAGAAAATGAATTACCAGCAGCATGCAAATGTCTATGCAATTATCCCTCCCATCTTCTATCAGTGATATCCTAGTACTTCTTTCAGTTCTTATTTGATACTTTTATAGCCAAGTTTGCTCTATCCATGCTTCATATATAATAGATAATGTAGGTTTCTTGTCCTGATCCACTACCTTCAAGACTCTAATAAGAGGATCCATAATGTTTTGGACTTCTCTTACCTTCTTTCAAAATCGATCAGTCAGAATGAGATTAGAAATCTTATCTCTCACACTTTTTCTTCTACTCCTTTCCTTGTTGAATTCACGTCATTCGGTAGTCATACACATTCTTTTCAAATCTTGTTCATAGCGAATAAGGCTTTCAATAGAAATAAACTCGTTGGCAAACTGTATTATACCTGGTCTCAACAAATCTTTATCTCTGGTAGATAGCTTCATTAAATTCACCACTTTGAGGCTATTGTAAATGAATGATGTGATCATCTTAACATCATCTAATGTCTCTTTGACTGATTTCACAGAGACAATATCTTCAAGCATCAAATCAATGCAATGTGTTGCACAGGGAGACCAAAATAAATATTTTCTCTTCTCCATCACAAAGTGACCAGCTGTTTTGAAACTTGTCTCATTGTCTGCTACAACCTACAAGATATTTTCTTTATCAACTTCATCAACAACTTTATCCATTAGCGAGAATATATAATCAGCATTTTTGCATTTTTTGAGATATTAGTAGTATCAACAGAAGTGTGGTAGATCATGTTTCTATTATAATAAATCATGAAATTAACAATAGGCTTTCTATTCGGGGAACTCCAGCCATCACACATGATTGTACAACCATACTGTGGCCATTTTATTTTTATTGAAGCAATATATACTTCAATTTCTTTCATTTCTTCCTCTAAATAAAAATTGCCAATTTGGTACCCTGTAGGGACTTTTACACCTGGGCCTGCCTCCACAATAGTATTAATCATAGCTTGGTAGTAAGGACTACTATCAACTGTATTGAATGGTATTGCATTGTAGTGGAAGAATTTTGCCATAGATTTTTCAACCTTTTTAAAATTCTCAGTTAAGAACATACTTTTGATTGATTTCTGTTTTGTTGGGAACATGTAAGAATCAATACCACGAGTTGAAATTTCAGCTTCTCTCATAGTCATATTTCGACACAATCCATGATTAATCTCTGATCCTAAAGATTGCGAACTACTACCACCAATATCTCTTGTATGACCTTCTACCGATCTCCAAGTCATTTTATGACTTTCTTTCATAGTTTGTTTTAGTTGTCTTCTTTCAACTCCTTTTAAACCATCAACTTCTTCAATTTCATTATCAGAATTTCAAGGATCACATCATAAAAATCTTCCTCACTTAAACATCTTATGGCCGCTCTTTCTTAGATTTTATGACCGCTATTGCCTTGCTACCTTCAGAATTATTTGAGATATCTATTTTGGTACTCGCAAGCATCCTTCTACCTGACCTGGTACATGTGTTATATGTTTCTTCAATCTAGTGATACCACCATGGACTTATTTCCTACAATAATTACACTTCACAAGTTTTCTACTTCCACCAACAGGGGAACCATGTTCCTATCCAATATCGCGTTGCTTTGGAGCCATTCTGAAATTTAAAAAATTATCTGTTAAATTAAATTAAAACTAAAATTAACTAAATTAAATATATTAACTAAATTAAATTAAACTCAACTAGTTTATACTAAATTAAGCTAAACTAACTTAATTACCTAACTTCAATAAAATTATTAATTACCTAACTTTATTAAAATTACAAAATTATATTAAATTAATTTAACCTAAATTAAGTTTAACTAAACTAAACTAATTTAAATTAAATTAAACTCAAATAATTGAGAACAGAGAGATTGAGAAGAGAGGGGGAGAGAGGGACTGAAAACAGAGGGAGAGAGAGAGACGGAGAGAGAAGGACTGAGGGGGGAAGAGAGAGGGATTGAGGGAGAGAGAACAGAGGGGGAGAGAGAGAGAGGAACAGAGGAGAGACGTAGAGAGAGAGAGGAACAGAGGGGAGAGAGGAACTGAAGGAGAAAGAACAGAGGGACAGCGAGAGGAACAGAGGAGAGACGCAGAGGGGGAGAGAGAGACAAAAATTAACGGAGAGAGAGGGAGAGAGATATCGATGGAGAGAAAGAAGGAGAGAGAGGGGCGGAGATAGAGACAGAGACAGAGAGGGAGAGAAAAACGGTGACAGAGAAGGCAAGAGAGGGGGAGAGAGACACAGAGGAAGAGAGAGAAATTGACAGAGAGAAAGAGAGACGGAGACAGAGACAGAGAGGGAGAGGGAGTCGGAGACAGAGAGGGAGAGAGGGACAGAGAGAGATTGACGGTGAAAGAGAGAGGGAGAGAAATCAACAAAGAGAGATCGACGGAGAGAGAAAGGGAGAGAGATCGACGAAGAGAAAGACGCAGAGGGGAGAGAGGGGGAGAGAGATCGACGGAGAGAGAGTTGGAGAGAAGCGACGGAGACAGAGACAGAGAGAGATATACGGAGACAGAGAGGGAGAGGAGGGACAAAGAGAGAGATCGACGGAAAGAGAGAGGAAGAGAGATCGATGGAGAGAGAAAGGGAGAGACATAGAGGGAGAGAGGGAGAGAAATCGACGGAGGGAGAGTAGGAGAGAGAGAGAGAGACGGAGACAGAGACAGAGAGGAGAGAGAGTGGGGGAGAGAGAGACAGAGATGGAGAGGGAGAGAGACGAAGACAGAGACAGGGAGGGATAGAGAGGGACATAGAGAGAGATCAACAGAGAGAGGGAGAGAGATCGACGGAGAGAGATAGACGGAGAGAGAAAGGGAGAGAGATCGACGGAGAGAGAGACGCAGAGGGGGAGAGAGGGAGAGAGATCGACGGAGAGAGAGAGAGGGGAGAGATATCGACTGAGAGAGACGCAAAGGGAGAGAGACCGAGATCGACGGGGTACCTGCGAGGGGACGGTGGAGCGAGGGCGACGACGGAGCGACGGCAACGGCGGAGCGTGACGACGGAATTTTTTTTTTTTGTTTCCTCGCTCGTGCTCCTCTCTCTCGCTCTCCTTTATGTTCGATCACGGGCGCACAGTCGAACCAGAATTGGTTCCGACTAGGAGCCGACTCGGCCAACTCGACCGAGTCTTTGAAGACTCGGCCGAGTTGACCTAGTCGGTTCCGAGTCGGAACTGGTTCGGGTTCGACTCAGACTCGCCCTTTGACTCGGACTCCGGAGTCAGCTCGGAGGTGGCCGAGTCAGATACGATTCGGCAGAGTCCTCATTCCCTGGCTGGTAGTGACATGGCGACATCTCAGCCCCACGTCGGGGCTGAGATGAGATCTCCTGCTTTACCAAAGAAGGATGACTTTTTTTTGCAAAAAATGGCCTCTCCAAGTGACTCTTTTTCTCTGTTCTCTCTCTTCCCGAAACTCTCTCTCTTTCTCTTTGTCCTCTGTCTTTCTCTCGCTCTCTCTCCCCTTCACTCCCCTTCTCTCTTCGCCTCCTCTTACCACCCTCTCTCTTCTCCTCGTCACTGATCTGCTCGTCACCGGCGAATCCTTGTTGTCCAATCCCTCTACCTCATTCACAATAGATAATTTGCAAAGCACAGCGATGCCGACGAACAACAGCAGCAACAACAACATTTTTTTTCTTTTTTTTTGGAATAAAGTCATCATTTTATTATGCCTTAAGATCTGTAGATAATTTCTTTTGTATTTTATTTTGGGAATAATCTAGATTTGACAGTGATTTGTATAGAACATGTAATTTTTGTTTTTTTGTTTTTCATTTTTCAAGATAAAGTAGTCATCTTTATGATGACCAAAGTTGTATAGATTGTTACTTTGTATTTATTTTTCGGAACATGATTTATATAGATCAATTGTTTTTTTTTATAGTGAGTGAGAGAATTATTAATGATTGAGAAATCAAAGAACGAAAGGAAATTTTGTGCGTCCTCACACGGTGAAATATTGATTCTTCTATTTTGTGCTTCCTCACACAGGTGGGTGTATTCTAATATCTCATATTTTGAAATCTGATTTATTTCCCCATTTCTTATAACTATTTCTTATAACTATTTCATGAGAAGATGAGAGTTGTTGAATGTCTCTTTTCTTGTTTATATCTTTCAGGTGCATTGTGAAATATTGACTCTTCTATTTACAATTTGTGTGAAGCAAAAGCACTTAATCAACATCAAAATTAGGCTTTTTTTTTTTGTTCTTTTTCTGGAGAACAAAGATTGTTATTTTTTTTCTATCTTTTTGTATGGATCTTCCTAAGAACAAATTTGCAAAATTATTATTTTCAATTTATATTATCATCGGGAATTATTATTGCAAATTTCTTGGAATTTTCAACAAAAGTAAGTTTTTATATTTTATTTAATTATTTTGAATTCATGTAAATCACACTTTAAGTATTGCTGGTACTGGTGGTTAGAAAGGAACAAATATCCAATTCAACTACCCTTAAAAAACAATTTCCCTCTCCAACTCAAGTCTGATCAAAATTACAAAATGAGAGAAAAAAAAAGACATACATGATAAAATAAATTTTAAAAAATTAAATATAAATGAACATTTGACAAATACATCTCCCCAGCAACAACAGCTCTCAAAATAAATTAAAAAAAAGAAAGGAGAGAGAGGAGGAGAAAGGAAGAGACGCATGAACTGCTGAGCTCCATGATTGTTTTGTCCACAAAAATCATAAGAGGAGAAGAATCGCCATGGCGGAGACTGGTGGATCTCGTCTTGGCTTGGACACCTGCATTCAGAGGTCCAACAGCTTCAGTATCACCATTAAATCCAAATAAAATTAAAATCAAAATAAACAATTATTTCAACACAAAGCAAAATAGAATTTCTTTTCGTTCTTTGATTTTTCAATCGTTAATAATCCTCTCGCCCACCATCAAAAAAAATTGATCTATATAAATCATGGCTAGATCCAGACTATAATAAGCACAAAATAACAATCTATACAACTTTGGTCATCATAAAGATGACAACTTTATTTTGAAAAATGAAAAAAGGGAACAAAAATTACATGCTGTATACAATTCACTACCAAATCCAGATTATTCCCAAGAGAACTTACAAAAGAAATTATCTACAGATCTTAAAGCATAATAAAAATGATTACTTTATTCCAAAAAAACAAAAATTGTTGCTCCTGTTGATTTTCGTCGGCGTCGCTGTGCTTTGCAAATTATCTATTGCGAGCGAGGTCGAGGGGATTGGATGACAAGGATTCGCCGGTGCTGGGAGAACGGTGGCGGGGAGAAGAAAGAGGGGTAGTGAGAGGAGCGAAGAGAGAACGGGGAGTAGGGGGGAGAGAGAGGACAGAGAGAATGAGAAGAGAATAAGGGTCTCAGGAAGAGAGAGACGACAGAGACACAGAGAGAGTCACGTGGAGAGTAGGGGTAAGCAGTGTTCGATTAAAACTGAAAAAAAACATTCGAAAACAGAAAATCGAAGCTGATACGACCCGAACCGTTGCAATTCAGTCATATTTCAATTTCGGGTTCTAAAACCCGAAACCGACCAAACCGAACTATAACGCTCCGATCTTGCGGGTACGAAGATGTTGCGACGACGTATATACACAGGTCGAATATACCTTCACATATATACGCTAAGCATCAGTACAGACAAGAATCTGAGAATGAAAGTATGTGGTGCGTTATGCATCAACATAAGAGTACAATTATAAAGTTATCACATGATGTGATACAATATTATAAGAATATTACATTACCGATAAACACAAAAGCGAGAATATAAAGAGATATATAAGCATGAACAGTACAAAAGGCGCTCACGAGTTACAAAAGGGAAACTCTAGAGACGAGAAGGAGGGCCGGAAGGATAGGATTCCGGACGGTCTACTGCTGATCCATGACGCTATCGCTGCACAATTCTGATCACCAGGAAATCCACCACAGTCTAAGCTTCAAGATCTGAACATACAAGTCCAGGAGAGTCAGAACTCCCCAACGAGTAGTAAGATGAGTGCCAAGTGTCGTGCATAGATAAGCATATGTGTATCGATAAATACGGGTTTAAGAGCATGTATTGAAACCCGTGTCATGAGCACAGGCATACAGGAGCAGGAATGAGAAAATAAGTAAAGTAAATGTTATAAAATCAGTAATATATGCCCAAATTACCGATATGTGAGGTTAGTACGTTGAAGGAATTATCCAAATAAGGAAACCCATATATATATATATATATATATATGTATGTGTATATATATATATATATATATGTATATATATATATATATATGTATGTATATATATATATATATATATATATATATATATATATATATATATATATATATATATATATATATATATGTATATATATGTATATACATATATATGTATATGTATACACACACACCCTATACCTCACGTCACTGTATCCTGAGTTCATATAACCTGAATTATCTCCTAAACTAAGAAAACATCATAAAATCGATAAAACCAATAATACCAAATATAAGCAAAACCAGTCGTACAAGCTCAGATTATGACTTCATGAGACAAGTATGTCGAAGGAATAATCCAAATAAGGAAACCCTCATCTATATACCCTATGTCTCACTTTACTGTAATCCAAGTGTATACAACCCGAATTGCAAAACAACATGACGAATTATTATTTTGCATCTTATTATTATTAATACTCATCCTACCCATATATCTAGGTATTTGCCCTAGCGTCTCAATACACATACATGATACACATACACCTATATATAAGTAGGCTGAGGTTGCTATTGGAAACTGATGATGAGACCAATGGTTATGTTTACAATGGGTTTCGTACATATCCGAGACCACGGCCCAAGATGTTCTGGTGCTGACCCAGAAGCTGCCATTTGACAAACAAAAGGTGGGTCTTATTATATGCTCATTCAGGAATATAACAGGAGGTAGGAAGCCAACACTCCCCTCGGATACCTGAAGACCCTCGGGTAGATCCGAAAGTTTTCGTTGCACAACACACCTAATACCATTGTAAACATATTCACCACTTGAAGTCTATATGTTTCCTCTTACCCGATGTAGGTTGGTATTTTCATAGTTTATTATTATATAATTATCATATTATGGGAATAGCAGGAGCAGAAAGGTTCATGAGTTACAAGAGTAACAGGAGTACATAAGTACTAGAAATATAGGTCACTATATATATAATACAGGATAACAGGACAAATATGATAATCACAAAACAAGTGGTAACATATCAGATAGCAGGTGATAAGTGATATCAAACAGGTGTCAAGTGATAACATGAAGTAGTTAGGTATCAAGTAATAGTAAAATAGATATCACTATCATATGGCACAATACAGGAAAACAATATTGATACAAGAGATCACTAAGAATACAGAAAAATTGTACTGATACAGGTGATTGGTATGAATACAGAAAAACAGTACCGATACAGAAGATCGATACGAATACAGAAAAGCAATATAGTTTTGAAAAATAGTATAAGTGCAGGTTTCAAACTCTTCACAACCATCAAGGAACGGATAATAGTTGAATTATCAAGTAGACAACCAGGCATGCAAGCAAATGTACATCCAAGCAGAGCTAAGCAAGCTGGAGCGAAGCTAATGTACAACAGTAGACGCCATCACATTCGGCGTGGTTACAACTCGCGACACGGCTAAACGCACACGACGGAGTGAGCGTATGAACGCTATACTACCGCGCGTGGTGAAGTTGCGCTCACGGAGTAGCTACACTCTAACGGAGTTAGCGGCAAAACGTTGAGTGCTAAGACTGCATATGAGGTATAACTAAAAGACCTAACGGTTTGAAGGTACTCCTCTTTTAAGGAAGCGAGCGAAAGCCCAAAAAGCTGAAGGGCAGGAAGGTCAAGTAAGTATTTGCAAAAGTGTTAGTGTCACACTCCTCTTCCTAAAATACGGGAAAACGGAGTCACGATGAAAGTGGGCGACGTATGTACGTGAGGAGAATACCACACGTATACACGCTAAGCCTAAAATAATCCGAACATGTCATAAAAATCTACTAAAATGAATCATGAACACTGCAATATCACATATAAGCATCCACACATGATAACATATGAATAAGGAATGGAATAATAACTGATAGCAAAGTATAGTGGATCAGAAAAACTACAGAATCAATAGGAATGAAAAGAAAGACAATAATACCAGAGTGGATAGAGGAAAACTCCAGCTCCTCGCAACATGTCCGGTCTCAATCGAACACCTGATCAATAACATGAAACATCCAGTACCTGGACGTGCAAACCAAGGGTCATCAAGAAGCGACCTAATGAGTGTGTAAGAAAAATGTAGGTGCTCGTACATTTAAACACTGTGTACATAATGATAAACAATACTGGAATAAAACAAATATAACTTATGAAACATGAACAGAGAGCAATAAAGTCAGTCAGTACAGGAATCAAATATCAAACCTGGTCAGGTGTTTATCACGGTCTATATGTATCATGTGGGAAGAATAAGTCACGTTAGGGTCCAGTGTACAATCAGATGTCCATTATAACATGTATATATCTATATTCAGTCTGTAATATCAATATAATAATCAATTATGTCAGTGAATACCAATTGTCACCTGTAATAAACGCATCCCATACTACGCCTATCACATATGTGAAAAACACCTAGAGGGGGGGTGAATAGGTGTAAGTGCTAATATAGGAACTAAATGCGCTAAATGCGGAAGCTAATGCAAATTATCGCAACACACTTAATACAACACACAAGTGTAGCCGAATTCCCCATGAAGGGCTCTGGACTAACTCCTCTTGATTTCCCTTGAATGGGTTGAGGTGCTATGTGAAGCTCTTGTGGTTAAGTACAAGTGAGGCACACACACAATCAAGCCAAGCAAATAAGGATGAATAGCAATATGAATATATGCAAGGCAATGCAAGCAAATATATATGATATGGCTAGGGGTGAGCATCGGTCGGTTCGGTTCGGTTTTTGCTAATTTTTACAAAACCGAATCGAACCGATTAGACTTAATAACCGAACCGAACCGAATTAACTCAGTTCGGTTCGGTTTTTCGATTTTTTCAGTTAGGTCAATATATTGCCATCATTTCTTACATTTTTTAATTACCATTATATTATCATCCTTTAATATTATAATCTCAAATATCCATTACCCAAATTAGAAATAAGAAAAAGATTCTAAGCTTAATGTGAATTGAAAATTTCATATTCTAAAACTTTTACACCGTATTTGAGCTCTTATATCAAAACTCATATAATTATTACTAACTTTTAATGATAAGAATAAAAAAAAGAACTATATTAATATAAATATTATTCTCAATTGTGATGGTGTACTTAATATTGCTTTCAAATATTCAATATAAAAAAGATGATATTACTAAAACTAATGAGATAAGCTTCCACCAGTTTTTATTATGAACTATATGATTCACTAAATTGAATTTGAGTAGGTTAATATATAGAGTGAGAAATTCGGTTCGGTTCGGTCTATTCGGGTTTTGGAACACAAAATCGAAACCCGACCGAATTAGAGCGGTTCGGTTCGGTTCGGGTTCGGGTTTCGATTTTTGGTCGGTTATTTCAGTTATAACCGAACTCTGCTCACCCCTAGATATGGCAATATGAATTATGCTCAACACAAGCAATATATGATATGAATGAAGTATGATGCTTTGCACAAATAAGTGAGAGAGAGAGTTGAGAGATATTGGATCAAACGCAAACACACGGATATGTTACGAGGTTCGAGCACCTTGCTCTACATCCCTGCCTACACCACCGTGTAGGATTTCCAATCCACTATAGGAGTACCGAACTCCTCTCTCAATGCCACCGAGGCAATACAACCACAATCCACCTCTACCGAAGAGGGATAAGGCCCGTAGCCAATACAACCAACACAATCACCTCTACCGAAGAGGGATCCAAACTCAATACCACTCCGATCAACCTCTACCAAAGAGGGATACAACAAAAGCAAGGAGGGTTTACAACTTAGAGGCTTAACCTCAAACACTTCTCTTTTTCTCTCTTTTCCACAAAACAAAGATCCTAGTAGATTAGGATAGTATGATAGCTCAAGTGTGGAAACTAGGTGTTTTTGGAAACAAGCAACAAAGAAAAAAAACTAATTGGGAAGTCTCTTGTAAAAGATAGAAAATGAAAGATCAAATCAAAATCCCAAAACCTAGTTTTCTTTGTTTTTCCAAAAACCCAAAACAATACAAAGATGAATCTTTTTGGCACAAAAACTCTTTTTAAAACTCTTTTAAAACAGTAGAGAAAGTCTGAAAATTTTGTCTCTAAAAACCTTGGTGAAAACCTCAAACAAATGGGGTATTTATAGCCCCATCAGAAAACTAGCCGTTAGGCTGATGTGGCAGCCTGACAGGCTGACGGTCGACCGGCCCGGTCGATCGCCAACGGTCAGAAATGTGACCGTTGGGCAACCACGGTCGACCGGCCCGGTCGACCCAAACAAACAGAGAGCACTGCTCTCATCCCGGTCGACCCGGACGGTCGACCGTCCCAGTGTCTCCAAACGTGCACAGATTTGTGCACGTCGGTCGACCGGCCCGGTCGACCGACTTCAGCCAAGTCGACTAGGTCAGTTGACTTAGTCGACTGATTGAAGCCTGGAATAGAAATCTGGGTCAGAAAACCAGTTTAAAATATTTTGAAAAATCTTTTAAGTATCTAAAAATCCACAAAACTTGTTTTAACATTTTATATTGAAACAGAAACAAGTGATAAAAATTTCAAGACATATATCAATCAGATCAATTCATTTGAGTCTTGCAAATTTTATCAAAAACAAAACTTGTATTTTTATCAAACTTGATTTATCAATACATGAATAGGATAGTCAAAATAAGTTTGTCTAGCAAGTTTAAAGCATGTATGTATATCTAGAACATATCTAATATACATAGAAATAAAGTAAACTTGTTTTGATCTACTATTCATGAAAACAAAATCCCAAACATAAAAACGTGTGTGTTTGTGCACTTGAGCATATCAACTATACTAAACTTTACAAATGGATCTAAAACACACTATCTAAACTAGGATACCTAAGTCTTCTTGATGATCTTCATCTTCAAGTTGACTTGCTCCAAAAACTCCATCCATGGGCTAGGCAATGTATGATCTTGAAACTTTGGCCCTTGAATCACTATGAAAAGATTCTAAACACCTTTGTTGAAGCTAATCACCAACTAATATCTTGCTAATGATCTAAAACTTAAAATCACAAGAATATTAGTAAACATAACTACATGAGTTAATCATCATCAAAACTAGGGTGGAAGGCCTTTGGGCCAACAATCTCCCCCTTTTGATGATGACAAAACTCATGGAGTTATATATGCATGGATTAAAGTTAAGCTTCAAAGAAGCTCCCCCTTAACTCATGCATAAACAAATAAACAAAAGATATGCAATGAATGTACATAAACATGTATGCATCAACATACATAAAACACATAAACATGTTCTAGAAGCTCTAGTTACCAATTAAATTAATAAAGCATTAACAAAAACACTAGATGCTCTAGATACCAATAAAACTTAATATATGCAAAAACATAAGTATGCATATATAAAACTCAAATTATTCTCCCCCTTTTTGTCAATCATCAACAAAGGGGTAAACAATCAAAAACAATAAAATGAGGGGTAAAAATCTTTCTCCCCCTTTTTGTCAATCAAAACAATAAAACAATGTTCTCCCCCTTTTTGTCTAAAACAAAAACAAAGTCAATAAGGGGTGACTATAAACAACATGATATCAATAGATAAATATGTTAATGAAGCATCTTGATATTAATTGAAAATAAACAAAGATCAATAAATGTTATATGCTATATACATTCATGAAGAGGAAGACGCTAAGTTAGCTTCCCTACACATATGCATTACATGAAGGAGGGATTTTAAGCCCTAATTCACATAACACACATTATGTAATGCATAAGAGGAGATGTGAAGCTCCCCCTACACACGTGTACCACATAAAGAAGAGATGTTAAGCTCCTCAATACAAGATACACTCAACATGAATCTATATGTAGAAGAGATGTTAAGCTCTCCTTGCATATAGTCAATATAAATCAAAACTTTTGTATTTTTTTCTTTAAACAAAAATTTTAAGATACCAATTTAAAAACAAAACATCTTGATATCAAAAGATAGTAATTTTCTTTTTAAGTCATATAAACAATTGAAATGACTATTTTCTATCATAAAACAAGGTAGTGGAAACTAAATACTGATAGAGATATGAAAATCGAATTTTCTCCCCCTTTATGAAATACCAACAAAAGCTATGCGTAGGCTTGTAATGAGATACCAATTGAAAACTAAATCAATTGAAATAAAGTTGAAGCTCAAGCTCTAGCATAAACAAAATTTGTGTGAAAAATTTGTATCTTAAGCACAAATAAAACAAGTATATGTGTATGAAATAGGATGAGTACCAATCTCCAATAGATGATACCAATTGAAAATATACATACACAATAAACATATGAGTATACAAAAAGATCAAAATGATACCAATCGAAAGGGTTCAATGATACCAAGTGACATAGCAATTAGTTCAAGTGTATACATCATATTACTAATCCTCCCATCTCATGCACAAGTTAAAAAGATTTTCAATATAAACATACAAGGCATGGACTCCCATCCATCCTCCATAGGTGGTTGGGGTTTTCAAAAATAGATTTGAAAATAGGCTTAGTTTGAAAAACTCTACCAAATTGAAGAATATAGAAACTAGTTAAATGGAAAAACTTTTAAACTAGTACGAAATCCTTCAAGTAAGGAATACAACAAAAATAGTTTTTCATAAAACATGAAATCCACAAGATAATCAACACTCTAATTCAATTAGGCATAAATATGACTCATGAATACAAAACATGAGCAAGCAATAAATGTGAGTGTACAAATAAAGTGTGAATATCATAATCATGAAAATTTTCATTAAGCCCAATTATTCCTTTAAACATGAAAACATGAAAATATAAAAATCATCTAAACTATTTAATCTTCAAGGCATATGTATGTCTAATACAAACTAAAGTATACATACATATCCAAAACATAACGAGTCCACAATTTATATATGCATGAAGGCACGTGGCTCAAAAGGATAAACATGTATATCTAATAGTTTGGACAAGATAGACATATACATGAAGTTAAACAATTAAACACAAAATCAAGAAAAAAACTAAATCTTCCTCCAAAACAAATTCATTTCATGGTATATGTATGAATTGTCAACATACTAAGTATACATACATATCCCTAAACACAATTGAGTCCATATATAAATTTGCATGAAAGGCAAATGACTCAAGAGGTATACATGTATATCTTAGAGTTTGGCAATAATACACATATACATGAAGTGAAAACTCACAATCATAAAACAAATCCAAAAATAAGAATACAAGTTTAAAATGTATGAATCATCAAAACTAGACTATACTAGCACATCTAATGGGTTCAAATAAGCAATTAAGCCCAACATATATAGATTTATTTGTGGCCCACTATATGCACAAGTATATACCTAGTCTTAATGAAAACTAACATCTAAACAAGTAATCTTAACATGAAGCATCAAAACACAATATAAAAATCATCATGATAAAACTTGTTAGCCCAAGAGGTTACACTCTCCAATTGTTTTTATGTTTTGATGATGACAACAAATTAGTGCTATTTGGTACTAATGATTTGTTTAAGATGAGTTTCAGGTCTTGTACCATATTTAGAGACCATTCGCTTAGCTTTTGCAAGAACTTCTAAGTTCCACAAAACAAGGAAGGCCATTTGCTCATCAAGGAAGGATCATAGAAGAGAAGGCACTAGCAAGGCATTGGATGGCTCAAAGACGTGAAGATTGCTCAGAGGTCCTTAGGTTTTGTATTTTTAGTTTTATAGCTTGTTAAAGAATAGAGATTAGGTTTGAAGCTCAATCACACACGTTTTTGCGCATATACTATTTCTTAGTTTATTTCCTATAAAATATACAAAAATATTTTAGTACAAATCTTTCTTCTACAAATTTCTTTTTATGTTACATACTGAATTCCTGTTTAAAATAGTTTTGTTAAAAATATTTTCTTCTCAAAATTCTGTCTTTATTTCGTTTTCTGACCTGATCCGGTCGACCGGCAGTCTACCGACAGTCGACCGAGTCTATGTCAGGCTGGTCCGGTCGACCGGACCAGTCGACCGAGGTCCTGGCAGAATGCACGTATCCGTGTGCATGTCTGTCGGTCGACCGGGGCAGTCGACCGATATTTATTTTTGAGTCACAGTTTGTATCAGTCGACCGGGTCGGTCGACCGATAGCCTGTAACGGTCGAAATTTTGTACTACCGGTCGACCGGCCCGGTCGACCGATGTAGCCGTTGAACAGTAACGGGCAGATTTTTTAAGAGCTGTTTATTTTTGTCTTTTGTGTTTAAAAATTCGTTTAAGGATATATTTTGATCTAATTACCTCCTAAACATCAGTAAATATGTTTTATCCCTAAACCCTAGCCCTCTCCTATAAATAGGGGTGTTTGGGGAGAGATTGGTTACAACAACAATTATTGCTAAAAATTTCAAAAGTTTAAGGCTTTCAAAGTTCTTGGTTTTGAGCTAAATTCTCTCAATTTCTGAAGGGTTTTCAAAAGTTTTTCTCTGATTTCAATTTCTTTTCCTTACACACAAAAGAGCTTCATTCCTACTCAATATTCTCTAAGGACCTTTGTAAGGGAAGAGATATTTGAAAGAGAGAGTTTGTGGTCTTTTGACTACCAAGGAAATTACTTGTACTGAGATTGTGGAGTTGGGTACTCCATTGTAATTGAGATCTTTGTGATAGTGGAAGTAGCTAGAATCCTTCTGGGGAAGGCGGGGAGTAGAGCTGGGTGCTCGAACCTCGATAACATATCCTTGTGTTTGCGATTGGTTTACATTCTTGCAATTTTTACTCTACTTTGCTTGCACTTATTACTTGCTCATCATACTTACTTGCTTGCATTCATCTTGTGACTCTTGCTTGGTGATAGTTGTAGCTTTAATTTTTAATTTGCCCCTTGATTAGCATTGTCACCTATTCACCCCCCCCTCTAGGTGACTTTTCAATTGGTATCAGAGCTTGGACTCTAGGTTTGGCTTAACATCCATAGAGAGATCCTTAAAATATTGCTAATCAACATTTTCATTTCTTTCATTCTTCACTAGTAAACATGGCCGACAACATTAAATCCCCACCTAAATTTGATGGCCTAAATTTCCCAATTTGGAAGGTTAGGATGACTATATTTTTGCAATCCTTGGGTAGCTTAGTGGCCAAGTCCTTGACTAAACCCTTTGTAGCACCCGATGGTGATGAGAGCACTTGGACCGACCTTGACTTTAAACTATATGAGGCTAACTCCAAAGCTCAAAATTCCCTATTAACCGCCTTGAATGAGGATGACCTTACACGGGTAATTCATTGCCAATCCGCCTATGAGATTTGGCAACACTTATTGGTCACACACGAGGGGACTTCACAAGTCAAGAGAGCTAAGATAGATCTCTTGAGGTCCCAATATGAGTCATTTAAAATGCTTGATGATGAGTCTATTGATAGTATGGCTACAAGGTTTACTAAAATCACTAATGGTCTTTCTTCATTAGGTGATGACATCTCCAACGATCAAAAGGTGCGGAAAGTAATTCGGGCTCTTCCTTCATCATGGGAGATCAAGGCCACCACCTTGAAGGAGTTGAACGACAAGGACGAGATGGATCTCATTAGTCTCATTGGGAACCTAAAGACCCATGAGATGGAGAAGAAGGCGAGAGAAGAGGCCACTACTTCAAAGAAGAAATCCATAGCCTTCAAGACTTCATCCACCAATGATGACGATGAAGATGACGAAGAAGAAGATGAGGAGCTAACTCTACTTGTGCGGAATGTCAAGAGGTTGTACCGAAAGAACAAGTTCAACTTCCGGAGAAAATTCGAAGGCAAAGAGGAGCGGAAGATCATATGCTACAATTGCCGCAAACCCGGACATACCATGGCGGATTGTCCGGAGTTCAAGAAGAAAATGACTTCCTCCTTTAAGCCAAAGAAGCCGGAGGAAAAGAAAGCCTACAAAGCTACATGGGATTCGGAAAGCGAGTCCGAAGAGGAGGTGGATCAAGCTAACATGTGTTTCATGACAAACACACCCAAGGTAACCTCTCAATCCCTTGATGATGAAGATGATGATGTAAGTAAGGAAGTTCTTGTACATGCATTTGTAGAACTTTCCGAAACTTATGATAACAAGAAAATGGAATGCTTTAAATTACAAAAAGAAGTTGCTTTTCTTAAAAATCAACTTGCTTTGGTTTCAAAAGAAAAAGATGATCTTTCTTCCAATCTTGTTTCTATTCAAAATGAATTTGACGCTTATAAGATTTCTTGTAAGGGTAAAACCCCTATTGTTGATAATAAAGAAATTTCTTCCTTAAAAATCAAAATGGTTGATTTTGAAAAGATTTTGAAAGATTGTGCTTTTAACACCAAGAAGCTTGAAGAAAAGTTTTCCAAAAAGCACACTTCTCATGTTAAAGATTCTCATGCTAAAATTCCACATGCTCACACTTCAAATAATACTTCTCATGCTAAATCTTTTCATGCTCACAATGCCCATGCTCACAAATCACACACTCACTATGCTTTTAGATATGGTAGAGTGTATAGATGTACTTATTGTGGCAAAAATGGACATTTAGCTAAATTTTGTTATGATAAATTGCATAGTTCAAATAATCTTGTTTGGGTTAATGGCTCTAACCCTCATGGACCCAAGAAAATGTGGGTACCAAAATCAAGTCCTAAAATGTTTGATGTAGGTACACACCAAGGCTCCAAGACGTAGGGAGCGGTGGTACCTTGATAGTGGTTGTTCGAGACACATGACGTGGGATATCAACAACTTCACAACCCTATCAAGGTACATGGAAGGTGGCACCGTCACCTTCGGGGATGACTCCAAAGGAACTATCATCGGTATAGGTAACATTCAAATTGGTGCATCTCCTATTATTGAGAATGTAGTTTTTGTTGATGGTTTGAAACATAATTTGCTTAGCATTAGCCAACTTTGTGACCGTGGACTTAAAGTTGTTTTTGATGATACTTCTTGCAAGATTTTTGATGTTAAATCTAATGATTGTATTCTTACCGGTTTTCGTGATAATAATGTTTATATCATTGACATGCTTAATTTAGATTGTTCTACTAAATGCTTAAATGCTTTTGATGAAAATTCTTGGCTTTGGCATAGAAGATTAGGACATGCATCTTTTGACCATATTTCTAGGATTAATTCAAAGGAATTAGTGAAGGGTATACCTTGCTTGAATTTTGAGAAAGACCGCATTTGTGGTGCGTGCCAACTTGGGAAACAAACCAAGTCTTTCTTTAAATCAATCAAGGATATCATGTCAACTAGGCCTTTAGAATTAATTCATATGGATCTTTTTGGACCAACTAAAACTAAGAGTTTAAATGGAAGTAGATTTGCATTTATTTTGGTTGATGATTTCTCCCGTTTTACTTGGGTTTTCTTTTTGCAAAATAAAGATCAAACTTTTTCTCATTTTAAGATTTTTCGAAAAAGAGTTGAAAAAGAAAAGGGTTTTCCGATTTTGAGAATAAGGAGTGATAGAGGTGGTGAGTTTATTAACCAACTCTTCATGACTTATTGTGATGAAAAGGGAATTAAGCATGAAACGTCTTGTCCTAGAACTCCACAACAAAATGGAGTTGTAGAAAGGAAAAATAGAACACTTCAAGAGATGGCTAGGACAATGATAAGTGAATATGACCTCCCTCAATATTTATGGGCCGAGGCCGTAAACACCGCATGCTATATATCGAATCGTATTTATTTATGCAAAAATTCTTCAAAAACTTCTTTTGAAATGTATCATTCTAGAAAACCTAATGTTGCATATTTTAAAGTTTTTGGATGCAAGTGTTTTGTTTTAAATACTAAGGATAACTTGGGTAAATTTGATGCTAAGGCTTATGAGGCTATCTTTGTTGGATATTCCTCTACTAGCAAAGCATATAGAGTTCTCATTAGATCTTCTCTTACCATAGAAGAATCCATGCATGTTAAATTTGAAGAATCTAATGTGGTTGTTGAGAATGTTGTAGAGATTGAACCATTAGGTGAAGACATGGAGAGACTATCCTTGAAGGACTCACCCGCTCAAGAAGAAAAGCTAGATCCTATTGGTGAAGTTCAAGAGGATAAGGAGGAAAGCACTCAACCGCTTCCTAAAGCTTGGAGATACGCTACAAATCATCCTAAGGAGCTCATCTTGGGTGATGCATCTAAAGGAGTCACAACGCGCTCCAAACTCCATGACCTATGTGGTAACTTTGCTTTCATTTCTCATTTTGAACCCAAAGGCATTCTCGAAGCCGAGACGGACCCATATTGGTTGCTTGCCATGCAAGAGGAACTCAATCAATTTGAGCGCAACCAAGTTTGGCACCTTGTTCCTAAGCCCCACGATAGACCAATAATTGGTACTAAGTGGATCTTTAGAAACAAGATGGATGAGTCCGGAAATGTCATTAGGAATAAAGCTAGGTTAGTGGCCCAAGGTTACACTCAAGTTGAGGGAATTGACTTTGAGGAGACCTTTGCACCCGTAGCACGGCTTGAAGCCATACGGATGACACTAGCTTTTGCATGTTTTAAAAATTTTAAACTTTTTCAAATGGATGTGAAAAGTGCATTTTTGAATGGTTTTATTAATGAAGAAGTTTATGTTTCTCAACCTCCCGGTTTTATTGATCATGTTCATCCCGATTTTGTTTTTAAACTTGATAAAGCTTTGTATGGATTGAAACAAGCTCCAAGAGCTTGGTATGAAAGGCTTTCTAGTTTTCTCATTTCAAATGATTTTATTAAAGGCAAAGTAGACACAACTCTTTTTACTAAGCATGTTGATAATGATATTTTAATTGTGCAAATTTATGTTGATGATATAATTTTTGGATCTACTAATGAGCTTTTATGCAAGGATTTTGAGAAGGTAATGCAACTAGAATTTGAAATGTCTTCCATGGGTGAGCTCAATTTCTTCCTTGGACTCCAAATCAAGCAATTGCAAGACGGAACCTTCATTAACCAAGCCAAGTACGCAAAGGAGCTAGTAAAGAAGTTTGGGCTTGAAGGATCAAAGGCTTGCAACACTCCAATGGCAACTACAACCAAGCTTGATAAGGACGAACAAGGTAAAAATGTTGATATTAAATTATATAGAAGCATGATAGGAAGTCTTTTATATTTGACGGGAAGTAGGCCGGATATCATGTTTAGTTTGTGTCTTTGTGCTAGATTTCAATCGTGTCCTAAAGAGTCTCATCTTATTGCGGTAAAACGCATTATTCGTTATATTAAGGGCACAATTGGAATGGGTCTTTGGTATCCAAAAACTATAGATTTTTCAATGACTAGTTATTCGGATGCCGACTATGCGGGTTGTAGAGTAGATAGAAAGAGTACTAGTGGGACATGTCAATTTCTTGGTAATTGTCTTGTTTCATAGTCCTCTAGGAAACAAAATTCCGTAGCTCTCTCAACCGCCGAGGCGGAGTATGTTGCCGCGGGGGCTTGTTGTGCACAAGTCCTTTGGATGAAACATACTCTCCTTGATTTTGATTTGCACTTTGATCATATAAAAATATTTTGTGATAATACTAGTACTATACACATGACCAAAAATGCAAATCAACATAGTAAGACCAAGCACATTGAGATTAGATATCACTTTCTTAGAGATCATTTTGAGAAAGGTGATATAGATATTGATTATGTTTCCACGGATTTACAACTAGCCGATATTTTCACTAAACCTCTTGATTTTGCTAGATTTTTGTTTATTTGTGGAGAACTTAATGTTTGTATTATTGAATAGACATGTTTTTCATAACCCTTTTTGATGTATGACAAAAAGGGGAGAATAAGTTTACATGACAAAAATAAGTTCATTTGGTCTTGGTTCCATATGAATTTATATGCTTTAATTTTAAGATTTGTTTTATGAATTTATATGTTTTGGTCTTATGAATTCTTGTGTTTTAGTTGTTTTGGTATTTTTGGTATCAAGAGCAAATTTTTGTGCTTTATATATTTGTTTTAATTAGTTTCAATAATTGGTGCATCATTTCAATTATTGGTATCTAGAGCATATTATTGTGTTTTTAATTATAGCATAATTTGAGGGGGAGTTTTCTCCTCCCTATATTTTTGTTAATAGCCTATTTGTTTTGTCATCATCAAAAAGGGGGAGATTGTTAGCCCAAGAGGTTACACTCTCCAATTGTTTTTATGTTTTGATGATGACAAACCAAATTAGTGCTATTTGGTACTAATGATTTTGTTTAAGATGAGTTTCAGGTCTTGTACCATGTTTAGAGACCATTCGCTTAGGTTTTGCAAGAACTTCTAAGTTCCACAAAGCAAGGAAGGCAATTTGCTCATCAAGGAAGGATCATAGAAGAGAAGGCACTAGCAAGGCATTGGATGGCTCAAAGACGTGAAGATTGCTCAGAGGTCCTTAGGTTTTGTATTTTTAGTTTTATAGCTTGTTAAAGAATAGAGATTAGGTTTGAAGCTCAATCACACACGTTTTTGCGCATATACTATTTCTTAGTTTATTTCCTATAAAATATACAAAAATATTTTAGTACAAAATCTTTCTTCTACAAATTTCTTTTTATGTTACATACTGAATTCCTGTTTAAAATAGTTTTGTTAAAAATATTTTTCTTCTCAAAATTCTGTCTTTATTTCGTTTTCTGACCTGATCCGGTTGACCGGCAGTCTACCGACAGTCGACCGAGTCTATGTCAGGCTGGTCCGGTCGACCGGACCAGTCGACCGAGGTCCTGGCAGAATGCACGTATCCGTGTGCATGTCTGTCGGTCGACCGGGGCAGTCGACCGATATTTATTTTTGAGTCACAGTTTGTATCAGTCGACCGGGTCGGTCGACCGATAGCCTGTAACGGTCGGAATTTTGTACTACCGGTCGACCGGCCCGGTCGACCGATGTAGCCGTTGAACAGTAACGGGCAGATTTTTTAAGAGCTGTTTATTTTTGTCTTTTGTGTTTAAAAATTCGTTTAAGGATATATTTTGATCTAATTACCTCCTAAACATCAGTAAATATGTTTTATCCCTAAACCCTAGCCCTCTCCTATAAATAGGGGTGTTTGGGGAGAGATTGGTTACAACAACAACTATTGCTAAAAATTTCAAAAGTTTAAGGCTTTCAAAGTTCTTGGTTTTTGAGCTAAATTCTCTCAATTTCTGAAGGGTTTTCAAAAGTTTTTCTCTGGTTTCAATTTCTTTTCCTTACACACAAAAGAGCTTCATTCCTACTCAATATTCTCTAAGGACCTTTGTAAGGGAAGAGATATTTGAAAGAGAGAGTTTGTGGTCTTTTGACTACCAAGGAAATTACTTGTACTGAGATTGTGGAGTTGGGTACTCCATTGTAATTGAGATCTTTGTGATAGTGGAAGTAGCTAGAATCCTTCTGGGGAAGGCGGGGAGTAGAGCTGGGTGCTCGAACCTCGATAACATATCCTTGTGTTTGCGATTGGTTTACATTCTTGCAATTTTTACTCTACTTTGCTTGCACTTATTACTTGCTCATCATACTTACTTGCTTGCATTCATCTTGTGACTCTTGCTTGGTGATAGTTGTAGCTTTAATTTTTAATTTGTCCCTTGATTAGCATTGTAACCTATTCACCCCCCCTCTAGGTGACTTTTCAAAACTAAAATATGATTACTATGTAAATTCACATGTATTAGATTCATGATGTACATTATAGCTTAAACAAAAGTGAGAACACTAAGAATGGGTTCATATATGCATGTGTGTCTCAAATACTATACATGTATGTCAAGGATCTAATAATCATAGTATTTACATACTAATCCATAGACATCAAAAACATGCTATAAACAATGAAATGGAAAGCATGTAAACAATAAATAAGGAGTTAGAGATTCGATATCAAAACCAATGAGGGCACCGCTCTAGTTCTCCAAAACAAAGGTGGTCCTCTCCACCAAACTTCCCTTAAAAGTGATGCATCCAATTGATTCTCTTTAAGCACGGAACGCATCCACTCTAAGGTGTCATCACACTCACGTCATGTGAGAGCCCACACCTACATTAAACAAAGGAGGGGTGGTCTTTGGTACCCATACTCTTTTGGGTCCATGGGGGTTAGTCTCATTTCTAACCCAAACAAAATTCTTTGCTAAATTTACATTATGTAATCTATCAAAGCAAAATTTAGCAAGGTGGCCCTTACGTCCACAATGTGTACAAGTGTACACATGAGCATACTTGTGATGGGTGTGTCCGTGTGGAGCATGTGTATGCCGTGGAGGGTGTGCGTGCATAAAGGATGGAACTTGTTTCTTTCGAACCAAGGTTTCCAAACGTGAGTGGTTCATGGCACATGGCTTATAGTGGAGCCCAAACAATCAACCTTCTTCTTAAGCAAACAAATATCATCATTAATCTTAGAAGAAGAAGTGTGGCATGCAATAGGTGAAGTTGTTGGCCCAAAGGCCTTCCACTCTAGTTTTGATGATGATCAACTCATGTAGTTATGTTTACTAATAATCTTGTGATTCTAAGTTACAGATCATTAGCAAAGATATTAGTTGATGATTAGCTTCAACAAGGAGTTTAGAAGCTTATCATGGTGATTCTGGTGCCAAAGCTTAAAGATCATACCTTTGCACTCGGTGGATCGCGTTTGAGAGCAAGTCTTCTTGATGACTCAAAGACTTAGGTATCCATAGTTTAGTTTAGTGTGTTTTAGATCCATTTGTAAAGCTTAGTATAGTTGATATGCTCAAGTTCACAATACACACACATAAATTCAATATGTTTGGTTTTTGATTGAATCGATTTTGGATTTCAAGGCTTGTCACCCTTCTATAGTTATTATCATAACTTTTTATTTTTATATTCAAATAACATGATTTAACTTGCATTTCAAAGGTAACTTTCAGATCTAAATTTCTTATTTAATAACCATTTTCTGATTCTAATTTTAAAGTTGTCAAATATTTGGTTGAAATCTGTTCTTGTTCTGAAAACAGTTTACAGTTTCTGTTTTGACACATTTTAGTATTTTATTGATAACTTTCAATTCTGAAATGATATTGATTTGATTTATGTTTCCGTAGAAAGCAGACTTCCATATCTACAACTTCATCCTATATACTTATTCCCAAATTCGAACGTTTTAGACCTCAAAAATGTGTTCCAATCTGACCTATTTTGCTATCTGCCAGGTTGGGCCGGTCGACTGGGACAGTCGACTGGGCCAAGCCCAGTCGACCGGCCAGTCGACCGGACGTGCACAAAACCGTGCACGTCGGCTGTTTTTGTAGTCGGTCGACCGTGCGGTCGACCGACTGAGAGCAGATTGCTCTCGGGTTGTTCGGGTCGACCGACCAGTCGACCGGCAGCTGTCAACGGCTATTTTTTTGACCGTTGGACGGTCGACCGGCCAGTCGACCGCCAGCCTGTCAGGCTGCCACATCAGCCTAACGGCTATATTTTTCTAGGGGCTATAAATACCCCATTTGAAAGAGTTTTTGGACAAGATTTTAAGAGCTCATTTTCACCCATTCTCTGGTTTTAAAAAGAAGTTTTCAAAAGAGTTTTTAGTGCTAAAAGATTTATTCCTTTTTGTTTTAGGTTTTTGGAAAAATCAAAGATATTGGGAGATTTATCTTGTTCTTCATTTCTATCATTTACAAAGGATTTTTCCTAAGTATTTTTCTTTGATTTCTTGATTTCCAAACACCTAGTTTCCACACTTGAGCTATCATACTATCCTAATCTATTAGGATCTTGTTTTTGTGGAAAAAGAAAAAGGAAAGAGGTTTGTAGTTGAAAGAGACCACCTATTGTAAACCCTTGATTTCTTGGTTGCTCCCTCTTTGGTAGAGGTTGAGGTTGTGTAATTGGATTGTTGGTTTGCTCCCTCTTAGGTAGAGGTGGAGATTGGTGTTTGTAAACCCTCTTCGGTAGAGGTGTTGGTTGGTTGTTGTATTGGCTACGGGCCTACCCCTCGGTTGTGAGGTGGTTGTTTGAGAGAGGAGTTTGGTACTACTAAGTGTTGTAACAAATCCTCTTCGGTAGAGGTTCCCTCGGTGGGAGATAGTGGATTGGAAATCCTTCACGGTGGTGAAGGCGGGGATGTAGAGCAAGGTGCTCGAACCTCGAAACATATCTTGGCCTTTGCGATTGATCCATTGTCTCTCTAACTCTCTCTCATTTATTTGTGCAAAGCATCATACTTCATTCATATCATATATTGCTTGTTGTGTTGCCTTGCATTATTTCATATTGCTATTCATCCTTATATGCTTGGCTTGATTGTGTGTGTGCCTCACTTGTACCTAATCTACAAGAGCTTCACATAGCACCTCAACCCATTCAAGGGGAATCAAGAGGAGTTAGTCCAGAGCCCTTCACGGGAATTCGGCTACACTTGTTGATTGTACTAAGTGTGTTGCAAGATTTGCATTAGCTTCCGCATTTAGCGCACATAATTTTGCATTTGTATTCTGTAAGATCACCTAGAGGGGGGGGTGAATAGGTGATGGCTAATCTAATGGTCACTTGTGAACAAATAATGCGGAATTAAAACTAAGTTGACCAAATAAAAATTTCTTTTAATAAAAACACTTATGTATAACACAAGAGTGTTGCCGAATTCCCCTTGCGAGGCTCTGGACAAGCTCCTCTAGATTCCTCTTGAATGGGTTGAGGTGCCGCGTTGGCTCTCTTGGTTGAATACTAGTGTTAACAACAATCCCACGCAATTATATATCAATTAAGCACAAGGGTATATATCATGCATATATAAGATGAACACAATGAAAGTAAATGCAAGATATAAAATAGAGACAAAGAGAGAGAGAGGGAAGAGTAAGCAATCGCAAACACAAAGGGTTTGTTTCGAGGTTCGAGCACACTTGCTCTACATCCCCGCCTTCGACACACGAAGGGTTTCCACTATGCAAGATCCCACCGGATCTCTCCTCGGTGCCGTACACCTACAAACCTCGGACTCCCAAAGTCCCTTACACACCACAAGCCCACCGGCTTGACGAGGACGCACCTCGCACCACAAGTTCGCACCCGAACTCAACCACAACGAGCACACTTGCCCGTTTCCTCAAAATTACAAGAAAAGATCTCTTTGATGATCACAACTCTTGATCACCTAAAGAGTACTCTCACTACAACACACCTATAAGAATATCTAGCAATGGAAAGCTCAAGTGTGTGGTGAGAAAATGAAGGAAAGAAAGCTTTGTTGGAAAACACAAGAAATCACTTAAACACTCTCTTGATAAAAACTCTTCCTTTTGATTGGAAGTATTTGCACTAAAATCTTGTAGAGAAACTCCTCTAAAAGTGTCTAAAAAACAGCTCAAGAAGTCTCCTAAATGTTAACCTCAAACAGATGACAAAATCCCAATTTATAGGCTTCAGAAAAATAGAGCCGTTGGGGTTCTGTCAGAGCTGGCGGTCGACCTCCGGTCGACCGGCCAACGGTCATTTTTCTGACCGTTGCAGCCACCGGTCGACTGGTGAGTCGACCGCTCTTCTGGAATGAACTGTCGGTCGACCGGTCCGGTCGACTGGCAATTTTCAGAGAGCAACAGGTTTGGGTCGGTCGAGTATCGGTCGACTCCGGTCGACTGATACGCACATGCACAAAAATTGTGCATGTCGGTCGAGTGCCGGTCGACTGCCGGTCGACCGGTCACTGAGAAATTCTGAAAAATCAGAACTTCCAGGACCTGGAAAATTTGGATTTAGGTTTTGGGTCTTGGATAAAATGTTTTGGTCTTGAAAAATCATAGAGTATGAGCATGTGTCATACTACTATCAAGGTAAAATACTTGGTAAAAATTCTTTTAATAAAACCTAATTTTCCATGAAATGTTTTTCCAAACCTTTATCAAATACAAAAACAAGATATTTGAGTCCATTTAAAAGCATAGTGTGTATGGATATGATCCACTACACAATCAATATGAAATATCTATGTTTTTGAAATCTAGTATACAACTTGGTTTTGGTTAAAGAATATACATGATAGAAATACCAAAAACCAACAAATATTTTGTCTCAAAGAAAAATCTTTTTCCAAATAAAAATTCTTTTCTAAACAAAATCTTTTATGAAAGCACTTTAAATCAAGAGTTCTAATCAAGAGTGTGTGTGTGATATAGACTTGAGCAATCCACCAACTATCTATCCTTTACATTTATACTAAAACAAAAATACAAATTCTATACCTAGACACAAGTCTTCAACTTCTTGAAGTCTTCACTTGAAGGCTTCTCATCTTCTTGACTTGGTCCAAGCTTGATCCAAAAACTCCTTGGATCACCACATGCAAGCTCCAAATCTTGTTCTTTTATCCTTTATTGAGCTATGCACCTACTAAGATCTTGATCATGAATCTGTCACTAATTAGCACAAGATCATTAGTAAATATAACTTCATGAGTTGATCATCATCAAAACTAGGGCGATAGGCCTTTGGGCCAACAATCTCCCCTTTTTGATGATGACAAAACTCATGAAATTATATATGCATGGATTAAAGTAAAGCTTCAAAGAAGCTCCCCCTTAACTCATGCATACAAGATATGGCAATAAAAGCACATGACATGTATGCAATGTAGGAGATGCAATCATATAGATCAAATCATAAATCAAATCTTTTGCTCCTAATTGCAAGACAACATATATGCATAAATACAAATCTTACTCCCCTTAAGCAAGGAACCAAATACTTCTCCCCCTTAAGTAAGGAAATCATGAAATCATGCATATAAAATCACAAATTCTTCTCCCCCTTTTTGTCAATCATCAACAAAGGGTTCAAAGAAAATACATCAAACAAATTTTTTCTCCCCCTTTTTGTCAAAACAAAGAAATCAAGGAGGGTAAAGATACAAATCAATCAATAAAATTTATATGCGATATAATTCATGAAGAGGAAGACGTTAAGTTAGCTTCCCGACACATATACATTACATGAAGGAGGGATGACAAGCCCTAATTCACATAACGTATAATATGTCATGCATAAGAGGAGATGTGAAGCTCCCCCTACACACGTATATCATATAAAGAAGAGTTGTCAAGCTCCTCAATTTATAATATACTCAACATGAATCTACATATGGAAGAGATGTTAAGCTCTCCTTGCATATAGACAATACAAATCAAAAATTTGAATTTTTCTTATGAAAACAAAATTTTGAAATATCTTAAAATACAATATTTTCTTTAAAGTACCAAATGTAGAACAACCAAATTTTGAATTTTGATACCAATTATGAAATACAATGCACAAGCTTGAAGAGAAATAAGATTTGAAGTAAACTTAGCATTAACAACTTTGTGCTTAAAAATATAAGAGTCAATTTTAGCTAAAGCACAAGTACAAATCATATATATGTATGAAAAGAGTATATCAATTGAAGTAGATACATACATATATGAAAGAACAAAATATGAGTATATACAACAAGAGTCAAATTGATACCAATTGAAAATATCCAATGATACCAATTGAAAAGTAAGCATAAGTGTATACATCATATAATCTACCATATGAAGAATTCGAACTAGTTAAATGAACTTGTTTTAAGAACTAGTACGAGATCCTTCCATCAAGGAATAAGTTAAAAAGTTTTTCATGAAAGATCAATGAAACACAAGGCACTAAAAAGCACTCTATCCATAAAGTCCATATCAAAAAAAATGAGTGTGATAGTGTTATGTGAAACATGGTATCATGAAAATTAGCAATAAAACTCAATATTCCTTAAAATCATAAATTTTGAAAATACGAAAATCATCACAAATTTAATATATGAAAATCATCAAAATTATATTTCATAGCATATGTATGTTTTGACAAGACATTAAGTATACATACATATCCCCAAAATACAATTGAGTCCTCATAAATAGATTTGCATGAAAAGCAAATGACTCAAGGGTTATCCATGTATATTTTAATGTTTTGGCAAAAGAAAACTTATACATGAAATGAAATCACATGATCAAAACATAAATCCAATGGGAATACAAGTTTAAGAATGTAATGATCATCAACACAAGGCTATACTAGTACATCTAATAGGCACAAATAAGCATTCAACCCAATCATATATAGATTTATTTGTGGTCCATAAGGTGTACAAGTATAAATCCAAGTGTTGACAAATACTAACATCTAAACTAATATTCAATACAATGTAGCATCAAAAATTTTGAAATCACAAAAGAATTTATCCATAAAAATAGAATCATGTGCAAATCTCAAAGGCTATTTGAAGAATAACTAACTAGTATAAATTGTTTTTGAAAAACTAGTTAAAGATCCTTCAAATACATCAAATTCAAATGTTTTCATAAGTACTACTAAGTACATAAAAGTTCAAGCACTCATAGTCCATAAAGTTCCAAATTATATGTTTTCTTAAAGATGAGTGTTCAAAAGTTATGTAAATAGTATCTTCATGAAAATAGTCATTGAAGTCCAAAACGATCATAAGTCAAATTTTTAATAACAAATCATGAAAAATCATTTTCACTAAAATCAACAATTTTCATGGTATATGTATGGTTTATACAGATCTAACAATATGCATACATATCCCAAAAATAAAAAGAGTCTATTAAATGTTTGCATGAAGGCAAAAGACTCACGGGTATACATGTATATTTATTAGATTTGAATTAAACACCCATATACATGAAGTAAATCACAAAAAAAAAAAAAATTGGCAAAAACATGTATAAAAGAGAATCATCAAAACTAGATTATACACATGCATAGAGTGGATACAAGTGAGCATGAAGTTCAATCATATATGAGTCAATTGTAATTCACTATGTGTACATGTATAGATACAAGTTTTGAAATATTCTACATCTAAGCATGTAAATACCACATGAAGCACAAAAAAAAATCTTAAAAACATGAACATGCTATGAATATGATAAAAGTATAAAGCATGTACATAAATAAAATAGGAGTTTAGAGGTTACCAACTCCAAAGCTCCAAGTATGGTGGTTGTCCCACCAAGCTCCTTGATAGTGATGCAACCAAGTGTATGTCCATCATGTCCATTGCAACCACTACCAAGGTACCAACCTTCTCACGTTTTGTGAGATCCCACACCTACATCAAAATCAAAAGGTGGGGGTTTTGGTACCCATGTTTTCTTGGGTCCTTTGGGTTAGCATTGTTGTAAGGAACCCAAAATTTATTATACTTAGCAAAATATAGATATGGTTTCTTATCAAAACAATATTTTGCTAGATGGCCTTTGCGGCCACAATGTGTACAAATGTACACCTTAGCATGATGCTTATGAGTGTGATTGTGATCGTGATGTGCACCATAAGCATGAGCATGATGATGTGCATGAACATGGGGAACTTGTTTCTTTTGAAACAAAGATTCCAACTTAGAATGATTAAATGCACAAGAGTTCAAAGTTGAACTCAAATTATTCATTTTATTTTTCATATTCTTAATCTCATTAGATGTGGCATGAAAGGCATGATGAGATGAAGAATCATTTTTTTTTTCTTTTGAGAAACATTATCTTTTCTTTTTCAACAAATTTTCTTTTAAAGATTTATTTTCTTGCAAAATATCTTCTTTTGTTTTTTCCACCAAGTCAATCTTTTCTTTCAAAGTATTGTTTCCTTCACACAAAATACTCAATTTAGAAAATAAGGAAACATTCTCATTTTTCAAATCTTCTTTTTCTTTTTCTAAACATGCAAGTTTATTTTCAAGGAATCATTTTCTACATGCATGCAATCAATGTTCTTTTTCAAAATCTTGTTATCTTTTTCTAAGCATGCAATGTTATCTCTAAAAGAGTCTTGTTCTATATGCATGCAAGCAATGTCCTTTTTCAAAATTTTATTTTCTTTCTTAATTATGTCATATCTTTCGAGCAAAATTGGCATAAAGAATTTAGCTCATCATATGACATACTAGCATCCTCATCATCGGATTCGGTATTTACCTCAAGGGGGTCATCCCTTGGACCATGTAGCACTTGTTGGAGGTGTCGCTTCCAACATCCGAATCGCTCCCCGCATAGTATTGTTTTTATTTCGCCAAGGGAGATGAGGGTGTTCCAAACTACAAAAGCCATATCAATATTAGCAACCCTACATAAATAATCATCATTTAGGGTGCTCTTTAAAGCATGTAGGGCTTTTGTATTAGCCTCAAGATTCTTACCATCTATACAATAAGCATTATTAGTAGTGGCAAGATATACATTATAACCTAGGGCTTTGAGGAATAATGACATCTTAACTTTTCAAATGTGGATGTTAAGAATATCAAAGGTGGGTGGTGACATAAAGTCCATGGTGAGGTGTGTGTGTACAACAAATATTGTGATTAGCCCAAATGTAGGATCTTTAACTCTTAGGTTGTTAGACCCTTATCAAGAGCACTAGCTCTGATACCAATTGTAAGATCACCTAGAGGGGGGGGTGAATAGGTGATGGCTAATCTAATGGTCACTTGTGAACAAATAATGCGGAATTAAAACTAAGTTGACCAAATAAAAATTTCTTTTAATAAAAACACTTATGTATAACACAAGAGTGTTGCCGAATTCCCCTTGCGAGGCTCTGGACAAGCTCCTCTAGATTCCCCTTGAATGGGTTGAGGTGCCGCGTTGGCTCTCTTGGTTGAATACTAGTGTTAACAACAATCCCACGCAATTATATATCAATTAAGCACAAGGGTATATATCATGCATATATAAGATGAACACAATGAAAGTAAATGCAAGATATAAAATAGAGACAAAGAGAGAGAGAGGGAAGAGTAAGCAATCGCAAACACAAAGGGTTTGTTTCGAGGTTCGAGCACACTTGCTCTACATCCCCGCCTTCGACACACGAAGGGTTTCCACTATGCAAGATCCCACCGGATCTCTCCTCGGTGCCGTACACCTACAAACCCTCGGACTCCCAAAGTCCCTTACACACCACAAGCCCACCGGCTTGACGAGGACGCACCTCGCACCACAAGTTCGCACCCGAACTCAACCACAACGAGCACACTTGCCCGTTTCCTCAAAATTACAAGAAAAGATCTCTTTGATGATCACAACTCTTGATCACCTAAAGAGTACTCTCACTACAACACACCTATAAGAATATCTAGCAATGGAAAGCTCAAGTGTGTGGTGAGAAAATGAAGGAAAGAAAGCTTTGTTGGAAAACACAAGAAATCACTTAAACACTCTCTTGATAAAAACTCTTCCTTTTGATTGGAAGTATTTGCACTAAAATCTTGTAGAGAAACTCCTCTAAAAGTGTCTAAAAAACAGCTCAAGAAGTCTCCTAAATGTTAACCTCAAAACAGATGACAAAATCCCAATTTATAGGCTTCAGAAAAATAGAGCCGTTGGGGTTCTGTCAGAGCTGGCGGTCGACCTCCGGTCGACCGGCCAACGGTCATTTTTCTGACCGTTGCAGCCACCGGTCGACTGGTGAGTCGACCGCTCTTCTGGAATGAACTGTCGGTCGACCGGTCCGGTCGACTGGCAATTTCCAGAGAGCAACAGGTTTGGGTCGGTCGAGTATCGGTCGACTCCGGTCGACTGATACGCACATGCACAAAAATTGTGCATGTCGGTCGAGTGCCGGTCGAGTGCCGGTCGACCGGTCACTGAGAAATTCTGAAAAATCAGAACTTCCAGGACCTGGAAAATTTGGATTTAGGTTTTGGGTCTTGGATAAAATGTTTTGGTCTTGAAAAATCATAGAGTATGAGCATGTGTCATACTACTATCAAGGTAAAATACTTGGTAAAAATTCTTTTAATAAAAACCTAATTTTCCATGAAATGTTTTTCCAAACCTTTATCAAATACAAAAACAAGATATTTGAGTCCATTTAAAAGCATAGTGTGTATGGATATGATCCACTACACAATCAATATGAAATATCTATGTTTTTGAAATCTAGTATACAACTTGGTTTGGTTAAAGAATATACATGATAGAAATACCAAAAACCAACAAATATTTTGTCTCAAAGAAAAATCTTTTTCCAAATAAAAATTCTTTTCTAAACAAAATCTTTTATGAAAGCACTTTAAATCAAGAGTTCTAATCAAGAGTGTGTGTGTGATATAGACTTGAGCAATCCACCAACTATCTATCCTTTACATTTATACTAAAACAAAAATACAAATTCTATACCTAGACACAAGTCTTCAACTTCTTGAAGTCTTCACTTGAAGGCTTCTCATCTTCTTGACTTGGTCCAAGCTTGATCCAAAAACTCCTTGGATCACCACATGCAAGCTCCAAATCTTGTTCTTTTATCCTTTATTGAGCTATGCACCTACTAAGATCTTGATCATGAATCTGTCACTAATTAGCACAAGATCATTAGTAAATATAACTTCATGAGTTGATCATCATCAAAACTAGGGCGATAGGCCTTTGGGCCAACATATTCTAGATTAGCACTTACACCTATTCACCCCCCCTCTAGGTGTTTTTCAATTGGTATCAGAGCTAGTGCTCCTGATATTAGGCTTAACATCCTAGGAGTGAGATCCATTTGCTTGCTAATCTTTCATTTGCATTTGCTTGTTTGCATACATATAGTTTACCATGGACTTCATGACCCCACCTAACTTTGACCCTTCCAACATTGACATTTGGAAGTATAGGATGTCCATGTATTTGAAAACCCTAGGCTTGCATGTCTTTCTTGCCGCTACCAAGAAATGCTATCTTGGTAATGGTAATCATATAGGGGCCAATGCACAAGCCCTTGAGGCCATTAGAAGCACACTTTCAAAAGAATATCTTATACATGTTTCTAATATTGATTCCGCTTTTGTAGTGTGGAATATGTTGACAACAACCACCACCTCCGAGCTTCAAGTGCCAATTCAAGAAGAGGAATCTAGTGGAGAATCCGATTCACAATGCTTCATGGTCCAAGGGAATGACTCCCTTGAGGTACATTCGGAACCCCACTTAGATAGTGATGATTGCTCCAGTTCTTCAAATGATTATGTTGACTCCCATGCTTTGAATGAAGAACTATCCATAGTTTGTGAAAAATTAATTGAAAATTATAAGATTTTGAAAAGAAAGTCTAGAAATTGAAAAAGAAAATAAGAGTTTGCATTCTAGACTTGATGTTGTTTTGCAAGAGAAAGAGGAGATTGCTAATGAGAGGGATTCATTAAAATCTCAACTTGATCTTGCACTTAAAGAAAATAACTTTTTGAAGTCTAAAAATGATTGCCATGCTATTTTGAAGAAAAATGAAAATTTGTCTTCAAAAGTTGATTTTGTTTTAAAAGAAAATGATTCTTTGAAAATTAAGATTGCTTCAATTTCTAAAGATTTAGAAATGTGTTTAAAGAAAAATGTTGTTTTACAAAATAAAATTGATGCACATGTTTGCCATGCTAGTGTAGCTTCATCTAGTCTACCTAATGCATGTACCTCTTCTTCTAGGATTAATGATGATATTTGTATGTTAAAGAAGAGAGTAGATTGTTTGGGCTCCACTATGAGCCAATGTGCCATGAACCACACTCGCTTGGAAACCTTGGTTCGTAAGAAACAAGTTCCAACTTTTATGCATGCACACCCTCCACGGCATACACATGCTCCACACGGACACCATCAACACATGTATGCTCATGTGTACACATGTACACATTGTGGCCGAAAAGGCCATCTTGCTAAATTTTGTTATGATAGATTAAATGTTTCAAATTTAGCAAAGAAGTTTGTTTGGGTTAGAGAAGGGACTAACCCCCATGGACCCAACAAGATGTGGGTACCAAAGACCACCCCTCCTATTTTCGATGTAGGTGTGGGCTCTCACATGACGTGAGAGTGATGACACCTTGGAGTGAATGCGTTCCGAGCTTCATGGAAATCAATTGGATGCATCACTTTCAAGGGAAGTTTGGTGGAAAGGACCACCATGTTTTGGAGACAAGGAGAGTTGCCTTCTAGGGTTTGGTAACAATTCCTAACTCCTTATTATTGTTTACATGCTTTTATATTCATTTATTTTATAGCATGTTTTCATTGTCTATGGATTAGTGTGTAATTGCCATGTTTATTAGATCCTTGACATACATGTATAGTATTTGAGACACACATGCTTATATAAACTCATATTTAGTGTTCTCACCTTTTGTTTAGCTATAATGTACATCATGAATCAAATACATGTGAATTTACATAGTAATCATGTTTTAGTTTCTCATAATGATTTTTTGTTGTTTTATGCTTTATGTGGTATAAACTAGTTTAGATGTAGATTTTATCAAAACTTGTATGTATGCATGTACACATAGTGAGAACAAATTGACTTTTATATGTTTGCACTTCATGCTCATTTGTACCCACTATATGCACATGTATAAGCTAGTTTTGATGATTCCTTCATTTATACTTGCTATGCCTATTTTCATGTTTTTACTTCATGTATATGTATTTTGAATTCAAACCTAATAAATATACATGTATACCCATGAGTCTTTTGCCTTCATGCAAATACTTTTAATAGACTCGTTTACGGTTGGGATATGTATGTATATTGTTAAATTTGAATGAATCATACATATACCTAGAAGTTTGATAAAAGAATTTTTGATGAATCTTTGCTTGTTTTATATAGCAAAATAATATTCGTGTTTGTTTGATACTTCATGTTTTGAATATATGTTTAGATGTTAGTTTTCATTAAGACTAGGATTTATATTTGTACATATGATGGGCTACAAATAAATCTATATATGTTTGGGATTGAATGCTTATTTGTTCCCATTAGATGTGCTAGTATAGTCTAGTTTTGATGATTCATACATTTTAAACTTGTATTCCATTTTTGGTATTTGTTTTTATGATTATGAGTTTTCATTTCATGTATATGTGTATTTTGCCAAACTTGAAGATATACATGTATACCCCTTGAGTCATTTGCCTTTCATGCAAATATCTATTATGGACTCAAAGTGTGTTTAAGGGATATGTATGTATGCTTCTTGTGTTGACAAATCATACATATACCTTGAAAAGAATTGGTATCGAATTGTTTTAATGAAAAGCTAAATTTTCATACTTTTCATGCTATTCATATTTTATTTTCATGAATTGGTATTTAAACTTCATGTATATGCTTATCTTGTCCAAACTATTAGATATACATGACTATCCTTTTGAGCCACATGCCTTCATGCATATATCCTTGTGGACTCGTTTGTATCTTGGATATGTATGTATACTTTAGTTTGTATTAGACATACATATACCTTGAAGGTTAAATATTTTTGATGATTTCTTATTTAAAGGAATAATTGAGCTTAATTGAACAAATTTTCATGATTGTGATCTCCATACTTGACTTGTACTCTCACATTTATTATTTGCTCATATTTTGTTTTCATGAGACATTTTTATACTTAATTGAATAGAGTGTTGATCATCATGTGAATTTCAATTTTATGAAAAATGATTTGTATTTATTCCTTGCTTGAAGGATTTCGTACTAGTTAACAAAACTTCTCATTTTAACTAGTTCGTATTCTTCGTTATAATATGAGATATACACTTGACCCTATTCTTTCAATTGGTATCATTGAACACTTTCAATTGGTATCAATTTTGATCTTTTGTATACTCATATATGGTTTGTTTATGTATGCTTACTCTTTCAAGAATATCAATGTCAATTGGTATCTAATTTTCATACATATATGTTTTATTTGTGCCTACTATATTCCTTTATCTTAGAGCACAAAAATTTGTTTATGCTAAGCTTGAAAATTTCTAATGATTGATTGTTTTTCTATTGGTATCTTAACAAGCTTATGCATATATTTTGTTGGTACTTCATAAAGGGGGAGAAAATTTGATTTTGTCTTTCAATTGGTATGTGATTCCCACTCCCTTACTTTATGTTAAAATATAGTTTCAATTTGGTATCATATGTTTAAAAGAGCATATTTCTCTTAATGATATCATAATATTTATGTTGAATGTTTTAAATGGTATCTCAAAATTTTGTTTAAGAAAAATATATATACTTTTGATTTACATTGCCTATATGTGTATAAATTCATGTTGAGTGTATCTTGTATTGAAAAGCTTAACATCTCTTCTTTATGTGGTACACATGTGTAGGGGGAGCCTCACATCTCCTCTTATGCATTACATAATATGTGTTATGTGAATTGGGGCTTATCATCCCTCTTTCATGTAATTTATATGTTGGCCCAAAGGCCTTCCACTCTAGTTTTGATGATGATTAACTCATGTAGTTATGTGTACTAATAATCTTGCAATGTTTAAGTTTCAGATATTTAACAAGATATTAGTTGGTGAAAGCTTCCACACATCTTTCACATATTGATTCAAGAGCCTAAGCATCAAAGATGATATCTAGCACTCATTGGAGTCAAGCTCGGTGAATCTTACTTTGGATCGAGTCGACTTGAAGATTGCGCTCTACAAGAAGACTTAGGTATCCATAGTTTTAGTTTTGAGTTTAGATCTCAAATTGTAAAGATTAGTATAGTATGATAAGCTCAAGTTCACAACACACACGTTTCATGTTTTTGAATATTGGTTTTCGGTTTTTGGTTTAACCGATCTTGGTTTACATGAATAGGATTATATCAAAATAAGTTTACATGGTTTAATGTATATTAGATTTGTTCTATATACATGTATGCTTCAACTATTTAAAGAAACTTAGTTTGATATTCTATTTCATGTGTTTTATGTTTTGGCATTTCTAATCAAAACATATATCGGGTTTTGGAGTTGAACCAGTTTTAGTTCTACTGATCTGCCTGACACCCTTCTATAGTTATTATCATAACATTTTATTTTTATAATCAAATAACATGATTTAACTTGCATTTAAAAGATAACTTTTATATCTATATTTCTTATTTAATAACCATTTTCAGATTCTAATTTTAAAGTTGTCAAATATTTGGTTGAAATCTGTTCTTGTTCTGAAACAGGTTACAGTTTCTGTTTTGATACCTGTCAGTATTTTATTGATAACTTTCGCATACTAACTGATATTGAGTTGATTTCAGATGCATTAGAAAGATAACTTAAAGATCTACAAATCATTCCTATATACCTTTTTATGAATTCGAACGTTTTCAGTCTGAAAAATGTGCTCCAATATGACCTATTCTGTTGACAGCCAGGCTGGGCCGGTCAACAGGTCCGGTCGACCGTGCCATATGGACGGTCGACCGGCCGGTCGACCGGACGTGCACAAAAACGTGCACGTCGGCTGTTTCTGTAGACAGTCGACCGTGCGGTCGACCGACTGTAAGCAGATTGGTCTCTGTTTGTCTGGGTCGACCGCCAGGTCGACCGACAGCTGTCAGACGGCTGTTTTTGACCGTTGGACGGTCGACCGTGCGGTCGACCGGCAGGGTATTTCTGGCAGTTTTTCTGCCAACGGCTATTTTCCAGATTTGCCTATAAATACCCCATTTGAGAGAGTTTTTCTCTAAGAATTTTTGGGCTAAAATTTTCATTCTCTTAGGTGTTTGCTGCAATCAAAATAGGTTTTTGGATTCAAATTGAACAATCTTTTTGGTGTTTTCATTAGGGTTTGAAAAATCAAAGAAAAGGGTTTTGAGAAAAGCTTTTGAATTGAACTTCTCTATCTTGGTTTTCATTTATTTCCCAAAGATTTTCTTTGAGTTGCTGGTTTCAAATCCCTTGGTTTTCTCCACACTTGAGCTAAAATCTACTATCTTTTCTATAGGATTTTGTGTGGGAAAAAGAGATTGTTTGTGGTTGCTTGTTTGAACCACCAAGTTGAAAACCCAATCTTTGTTTGGCTTTGTGCCTTGGGTTGTATCCCTCAAGTTGTGAGGTGATCCTTGTTTGCTTTGTGCTAATCCCTCAAGTTGTGAGGTGATTGTTTTGTTGGATTGGAGCTTGCCTCAAGGAGGAGGTTGTGTTTGTAAAGAGAGGAGTTGGGTACTCCTTGTGAGAGTTCTTTGTGGACTTGCTAGTGGATTAGAAATCCTTCGTGTGTCGAAGGCGGGATGTAGAGCTGGGTGCTCGAACCTCGAAACACATCTTGTTGTTTGCGCTTGATCCATTGACTCTCTCTCTATTTCTCTCTTTACTTTGTGCCTTGCAATTATTTATATTGTGCATTCATACTTGCTTGGCTTGGTTGTGTGTGCATCATTTGTTGATCACACTTGAGTGTAATTTGTATTAAGTTTTTAAATTCCGCATTTAGTTCATAGATTAGCCACATCACCTATTCACCCCCTTCTAAGTGACTTTTCAGTATATATGTAGGGAAGTTACTTAACCGTCTTCCTCTTCATGAATGTATATCGCATATATCATTTATTGATTATTACATGTTTTATTTCCATTGTATCAATATGTACCTTATTGTCATATCTTGAATTGGTATCATATTTGTTTTGATTACCCCTTCTTGATCTTAGGGGGAGAAAAATTTGTTTTTATGATTTTACCCCTTTGTTGATGATTTACAAAAAGGGGGAGAAGTATTTGTGGTTGTTTATTATATGCATGTCTTCCTTACTTAAGGGGAGAAAGATTTTGAGCATGCTTACATTTTTTGCATATATGATGTTTAAATGCTTTAATTGGTATCTAGAACATAGTTGCATGTTTTTGTTTTTAATTTAAATTGGTATCTAGAACATGTTCTATTTTGAATATATCATTGGTATCTAGAGCACCATGTTTATATGCATTATCATTCATGCATGTTTATTGTTTATTTGTTTATGCATGAGTTAAGGGGGAGCTTTCTTGAAGCTTAACTTTAATCCATGCATATACAACTCCATGAGTTTTGTCATCATCAAAAAGGGGGAGATTGTTGGCCCAAAGGCCTTCCACTCTAGTTTTGATGATGATCAACTCATGTAGTTATGTTTACTAATAATCTTGTGATTCTAAGTTACAGATCATTAGCAAAGATATTAGTTGATGATTAGCTTCAACAAGGAGTTTAGAAGCTTATCATGGTGATTCCGGTGCCAAAGCTTAAAGATCATACCTTTGCACTCGGTGGATCGCGTTTGGGAGCAAGTCTTCTTGATGACTCAAAGACTTAGGTATCCATAGTTTAGTTTAGTGTGTTTTAGATCCATTTGTAAAGCTTAGTATAGTTGATATGCTCAAGTTCACAATACACACATATAAATTCAATATGTTTGTTTTGATTGAATCGGTTTTGGATTTCAAGGCTTGTCACCCTTCTATAGTTATTATCATAACTTTTATTTTATATTCAAATAATATGATTTAACTTGCATTTCAAAGATAACTTTCAGATCTAAATTTCTTATTTAATAACCATTTTCTGATTCTAATTTTAAAGTTGTCAAATATTTGGTTGAAATCTGTTCTTGTTCTGAAAACAGTTTACAGTTTCTGTTTTGACACATTTTAGTATTTTATTTATAACTTTCAATTCTGAAATGATATTGATTTGATTTAAGTTGCATTAGAAAGAAGACTTCAATATCTACAACTTCATACTATATACTTATTCCCCAATTCGAAAGTTTTAGACCTCACAAATGTGTTCCAATCTGACCTATTTTGCTGTCTGCCAGGTTGGGCCGGTCGACTGGGACAGTCGACTGGGCCAAGCCCAGTCGACCGGCCAGTCGACCGGACGTGCACAAAACCGTGCACGTCGGCTGTTTTTGTAGACGGTCGACCGTGCGGTCGACCGACTGAGAGCAGATTGCTCTCGGGTTGTTCGGGTCGACCGACCAGTCGACCGGCAGCTGTCAACGGCTATTTTTTGATCGTTGGACGGTCGACCGGCCAGTCGACCGCCAGCCTGTCAGGCTGCCACATCAGCCTAACGGTTATATTTTTCTAGGGCTATAAATACCCATTTGAAAGGGTTTTTGGACAAGATTTTAAGAGCTCATTTTCACCCATTCTCTGGTTTTAAAAGAAGTTTTCAAAAGAGTTTTTAGTGCTAAAAGATTTATTCCTTTTGTTTTAGGTTTTCGGATAAATCAAAGATATTGGGAGATTTATCTTGTTCTTCATTTCTATCATTTACAAAGGATTTTTCCCAAGTATTTTTCTTTGATTTCTTGATTTCCAAACACCTAGTTTTCACACTTGTGCTATCATACTATCCTAATCTATTAGGATCTTGTTTTTGTGGAAAAAGAAAAAGGAAAGAGGTTTGTGGTTGAAAGAGACCACCTATTGTAAACCCTTGATTTCTTGGTTGCTCCCTCTTTGGTAGAGGTTGAGGTTGTGTAATTGGGTGTTGGTTTGCTCCCTCTTAGGTAGAGGTGGAGATTGGTGTTTGTAAACCCTCTTCGGTAGAGGTGTTGGTTGGTTGTTGTATTGGCTACGGGCCTACCCTCGGTTGTGAGGTGGTTATTTGAGAGAGGAGTTTGTACTCCTAAGTGTTGTAACAAATCCTCTTCGGTAGAGGTTCCCTCGGTGGGAGATAGTGGATTGGAAATCCTTCACGGTGGTGAAGGCGGGGATGTAGAGCAAGGTGCTCGAACCTCGAAACATATCTTGGCCTTTGCGATTGATCCATTGTCTCTCTAACTCTCTCTCATTTATTTGTGCAAAGCATCATACTTCATTCATATCATATATTGCTTGTTGTGTTGCCTTGCATTATTTCATATTGCTATTCATCCTTATATGCTTGGCTTGATTGTGTGTGTGCCTCACTTGTACCTAATCAACAAGAGCTTCACATAGCACCTCAACCCATTCAAGGGGAATCAAGAGGAGTTAGTCCAGAGCCCTTCACGGGGAATTCGGCTACACTTGTTGATTGTACTAAGTGTGTTACAAGATTTGCATTAGCTTCCGCATTTGGCGCACATAATTTTGCATTTGTATTCTAGATTAGCACTTACACCTATTCACCCCCCTCTAGGTGTTTTTCAAGTGTGTGATACTATCCTAGCATGGCAAACATGTGCATCAATCTTATTTTGCAAAACATCATTTTTCTTTAAACAAACATTTAATCATTTGAGATAGAAATAATTTTGTTTTTCAAAGCAACATTCTCTTTTAAAACAAAATCAATTTTTGAAGACAAAACATCATCATTTTTCACAAGAGTTTCACAATCATTTTTAGATTTTAAAACTTTATTTTCTTTTAGGGCAAGATCAAGTTGAGATTTTAATGAATCCCTCTCATTAGCAATCTCCTCTTTCTCTTGCAAAACAATATCAAGTCTAGCAATCAAATTTTTATTATCATTGTTAATGCCTAGACTTTTTTTTCAACAAATTATATTTTTCTATTAATTTTTCACAAACAATTGAAAGTTCTTCATTTAAAGCATGGGGATCAACATAATCATTTGAAGAACTAGCACAATCATTACTATCTAGTTGAGATTCCGAATGTACCTCAAGGGAGTCATTCCCTTGGACCATTAAGTATTGTGAGTCGGATTCTCCACTAGACTCCTCTTCTTGGATTTGTACTTGAAGCTTGGAGGTGTTGGTGGTTGTCAACAAATTCCACACTGCAAAGGCAGAATCAATGTTAGAAACACGTAAAAGATAATCTTTAGATAATGTGCTTCTAATAGCCTCAAGGGCTAATGCATTGGCCCCTATATGATTGCGATCTCCAAGATAGCATTTCTTGGTGGCCGCAAGAAAGACATGCAAACCTAGGGTCTTTAGGTACATGGACATCCTATACTTCCAAACAACAATGTTGGAAGGGTCAAACATAGGTAGGGTCATGAAAGCCATGGTAAACTATATGTGTGCAAAACAAGCAAATGCAAACAATAGATTAGCAACCAAATGGATCTCACTCCTAAGATGTTAAGCCTAATATCAGGAGCACTAGCTCTGATACCAATTGAAAAACACCTAGAGGGGGGGGGAATAGGTGTAAGTGCTAATCTAGGAACTAAATGCGCTAAATGCGGAAGCTAATGCAAATTATCGCAACACACTTAATACAACACACAAGTGTAGCCGAATTCCCCGTGAAGGGCTCTGGACTAACTCCTCTTGATTTTCCTTGAATGGGTTGAGGTGCTATGTGAAGCTCTTGTGGTTAAGTACAAGTGAGGCACACAACAATCAAGCCAAGCAAATAAGGATGAATAGAAATATGAAATATGCAAGGCAATGCAAGCAAATATATATGATATGACAATATGAATTATGCTCAACACAAGCAATATATGATATGAATGAAGTATGATGCTTTGCACAAATAAGTGAGAGAGAGAGTTGAGAGATATTGGATCAAACGCAAACACATGGATATGTTACGAGGTTCGAGCACCTTGCTCTACATCCCGCCTACACCACCGTGTAGGATTTCCAATCCACTATAGGAGTACCGAACTCCTTTCTCAATGCCATCGAGGCAATACAACCACAATCCACCTCTACCGAAGAGGGATAAGGCCCGTAGCCAATACAACCAACACAATCACCTCTACCGAAGAGGGATCCAAACTCAATACCACTCCGATCAACCTCTACCAAAGAGGGATACAACAAAAGCAAGGAGGGTTTACAACTTAGAGGCTTAACCTCAAACACTTTTCTTTTTCTCTCTTTTTCACAAAACAAAGATCCTAGTAGATTAGGATAGTATGATAGCTCAAGTGTGAAACTAGGTGTTTTTGGAAACAAGCAACAAAGAAAAAAAAACTAATTGGGAATTCTCTTGTAAAGATAGAAAATGAAAGATCAAATCAAAATCCCAAAACCTAGTTTTCTTTGTTTTCCAAAAACCCAAAACAATACAATGATGAATCTTTTTGGCACAAAAACTCATTTTAAAACTCTTTTAAAACAGTAGAGAAAGTCTGGAAATTTTGTCTCTAAAAACCTTGGTGAAAACCTCAAACAAATGGGGTATTTATAGCCCCATCAGAAAACTAGCCGGTTAGGCTGATGTGGCAGCCTGACAGGCTGACGGTCGATCGGCCCGGTCAACCGCCAACGGTCAGAAATGTGACCGTTGGGAAACCACGGCGACCGGCCCAGGTCGACCCAAACAAACAAAGAGCACTGCTCTCACTCATCCCGGTCGACCCGGACGGTCGACCGTCCCAGTGTCTCCAAACGTGCACAGATTTGTGCACGTCGGTCGACCGGCCCGGTCGACCGACTTCAGCCAAGTCGACTAGGTCAGTTGACTTAGTCGACTGATTGAAGCCTGGAACAGAAATCTGGGTCAGAAAACCAGTTTAAAATATTTTGAAAAATCTTTTAAGTCTTCTAAAAATTCACAAAACTTGTTTTAACATTTATATTGAAACACAAACAAGTGATAAAAATTTCAAGACATATATCAATCATATCAATTCATTTGTGTCTTGCAAATTTTATCAAAAACAAAACTTGTATTTTATCAAACTTGATTTATCAATACATGAATAGGATAATCAAAATAAGTTTGTCTAGCAAGTTTAAAGCATGTATGTATATGTGGAACATATCTAATATACATAGAAAATAAAGTAAACTTGTTTTGATCTACTATTCATTAAAACCAATCCAAAACATAAAAACGTGTGTGTTTGTGCACTTGAGCATATCAACTATACTAAACTTTACAAATGGATCTAAAAACACACTATCTAAATTAGGATACCTAAGTCTTCTTGATGATCTTCATCTTCAAGTTGACTTGCTCCAAAAACTCCATCCATGGGCTAGACAATGTATGATCTTGAAACTTTGGCCCTTGAATCACTATGAAAAGTTTCTAAACATCTTTGTGAAGCTAATCACCAACTAATTTCTTGTTAATGATCTGAAAAAAATCACAAGAATATTAGTAAACATAAACTACATGAGTAATCATCATCAAAACTAGGGTGGAAGGCCTTGGGCCAACAATATGTCAATCAAAGTCCTATGTTTTTTGAAATCAATAAAAGAGACATTGTATATACTTTAGGTGGATCTTTACATGCCCGAGGCACAGCCCAGATGCCTGACGTTGAACCAAGCCCTACCGCCTGGTATTCAGTAACAGTAATAGTACTCACAGTATCACTATGAACAATAAACAGATGGGATGTCAGTCATCCACCGGAACCCTGTAGTAGTACCGTAAGTCGGTTGCGTAACCTGTATCCTAAGTCCACCCAAAATACAGACGTTGTCTCCTCCATTAGTTTCCCCAATCCCAGTATAAGTTTCTTTTTGTATTATTATTGGATAACAATCAATATCCATGTAATTTTGATTACTGAGACAATACGGTAACAATATCAATATCGATGAAATAATAAAAACAATGTGGACAAAAATACCGTGTAAAAGTAGAATAACAGAACAATACATGTGTTTACGGTCTGACAATATTTTTTAGTAACTTCCAATAACATGAATAAAATAACAAGCCCAGATATTGCTCAATAGATAGTTCATCCAGAACTGATCAATATCTCATCCATCTACACTAAGATACAATAGTAATGATCATCAACCAATAGTCCAACCATCATGAAACATCAAGTATCAATCTATGTCAAAAATCTGATATGGTAAACCATCATCTCAATAAATCAATAAACCAGCTATACATTCATGTCGGTTACTCTAATCCTTTATATTATCAGTATATTCATCTTCTAGTCAACCAGTATATTAGAGTCTCGCATAAACAGTCAGTTATGTCTAGTCATATCCTCACCATCGAATAACAGTAAGATCATCGATCAAGATCATCACACATTCTCACTTCTATTCAAGGTCAATCACAATATCAATATAAAGAATTAAATCTCTGGTCAATTCTAAATTTAACTAATTCCATACATATTTTCAAGCATCAAGGTAGATTCAGTCTTCAAGAAAATAGCATCATATTCTATCAGTCCTTAATAATAAAAGAGATTCCAATCTCAATAATCACCAAACAATTACCTCATAATACTTTATATGAAATGTATCACTCATCCACAAATATGAACTAGGCTAATCACTAGGTCCAGTCAAGTCACAGTCAAAAATACCACAAATAATCCTGAATCTGAAATGGTAAAAAAATTTATGATGAAATTATAGGACAAGAATATCTCAGTAACAGATTATTGAATCCATTATATATCTATGAGCTCTATTAATTCATATTAATCCAATCTACACTCCTCTAAGTCTAAGTTAATCTCCACTTCAATAATAGTCTAATAAGAAATCCAAGCTCAATAGATCTAATAATCAAATAATGTTACCCATTGATAAAGGAGTCACCACATCTCAGTGCTAAGACACTAACTCTGTATATAAATATATAAATATATAAATATATAAAATATATATATATATATATATATATAATATATATAATATATATATAATATTATATATATATAGGGTAAAGTACTCCTAGTAGGTCTCCTTAGATTACAATCTAAGGAGAAGGCTTAATACTCCAACATCCCAAAAACAATTTCACGATCCGACCGTACATTATCAACTTCATGTTTAAGATGTATACATATAAAAATAAAGTGATTTTGGGTTCGTTTACTCTATTTTCTTTGGGTTCAAATATTAACGGTTTTTTAAAAGTAGAACAAAGTGGAACGATTAGATCAATAAGAAAACGAAATTAAATCATTTGATTTTTATATATGTACATCTTAGAACATGAAGATGATACTGTGCGGTCGGATTTGTAAAAAAAAATTTGAAATGTTGGGGTTTTTAAAGCCTCCTCCTTAGATTATAATCTAAGGAGACCTACTAGGTACACTTACACATATATATATATATATATATATATATACTATATATATATATATTATATATATATATATATATATATAGTGAGTTGATCCCCTAAGAACGGTTCTCACGAATTCATGTGAGAACTTTCACGTGAGCCATCGGATCTGATAGAGATCTAGTTTTATTTGATTTGATCTATCAGATCCGATGACCCACGTGAAAGTTCTCACAGAAATCCGTGAGAACCGTTTTAAAGGATCAGCTCCCTTATATATATATATATATATATATATATAATATATGGGCTTACTGTACCTCAGCCTGCAGGCTGAGAGAGTTTCCTCAGCCTGCGGGACGTGGTGAATATATGCCACACATCGGTCGCAGAGTGTGGGTGCCAAAAAAATCAAAAAATCCCGCCTAAAAAATAGTGAAACAAATTGACAAAAAATACCCCTTTTATATGACGACGGCGACTTCTACCATTGAAAAGTAAAAAAAATATTCCATGGTCGCATACTTAATACAGAATAAAGAATACCGGAGGAAACATGCTATCGTATAGCAATGCGACCTCCTTCAGTACTGCGACCAAAAGTCGAAAAACTTCTTTCTCATTACGATGGGGATGACGAGGATTACAAGTTTAAAAAATTGTATTTTGTTTTTTTTTAAATATATAAAATCTGTTTTCTAAAGTTAATTGTGTGAATTACATTTTTTACTACTATGTCTTGGTTGAAAAATGTTGTACAATTGTTACAAACCTTCATTTTAAAAATTTACGCTAAACGAATATACTGCGACCATGGGCGCAGTTAATAATTATATTACTTCACCCTTATAAATTTTTAAAATGAAAGGTTGCGACAGTGGTTGCAGTTGCTGGACGCAGACTTAATAAATACACTGCCGACTTGGTCGCAGTTGCGACTTTAGTCTTAATCAACAACAACACTGCTACCTTGGTCGCAGTTTCTGACCGTAGGTTAATAAAATAAACGACCGTAGTCTTAATAAAATAAACTGCGACCTTAATCGCAGTTGTTGGTGTTTAGTCTTAATAAAATACACAGCGACCTTGGTCGCAGTTGCTGGTCTTTACTCTTAATCAACAACATCACTGCGACCTTGGTCGCAGTTGGTGGTCTTTATAAATAATCAACAACAACACTGCGACATTGGTCGCAGTTGATGGCCGCAGTCTTAAAAAATAATCTGCAATCTTGGTCGCTATTGCTGGTCTTTAGTCTTAATCAACAACAACACTGCGACGAGGTAAACAACAACACTGCGACGAGGTGACACGTCACCGCAGCAGTTGCTTAGTCCCAGTCTTTGGTCACAGTGTCGACCCTGGTCGCAGTAGTTACTGTTTGCAATGTATCTTATGCGACCTTGGTCGCAGTGTCATCTATGGTCATAGTTGTTTAGTTTGCAATGCATGGCTGCGACCAAGTTCGTAGTTTATTAAAAAACAAATATGCTTTTTATTTATGTCCAGGCATTTATCTCCAGGCATGTGCAAATGATACAAAAACGATCTCTTATACAATAAGATTGAGTGTTACAATATAGCAGTACAAAGAAGACTAAACATCAAAAAGATCCCTTGTTGACTAAGAGCAGTGTGTTATTGAGGTCTTTTATTTATGTCCAGACATTTATCTTCAGGCATGTGAAAAATGATACAAAACGCTTTGTTATACAATAAGATTGAGTGTTACAATATAGCAGTACAAAGAAGACTAAACATCAAAGTAGCCAAGAAGACTAAACATCAAAAGAGCCCTTGTTGACTAAGAGCAATCTTCTTCTTGAGGTCTGGTGGCAGCAGAATCCTCCGATTCCAACTGACCCTCCAAAGTGCCGGGATACGATCTTTCGTTGATGAACATCTCTTCACCAGAAGGTTATCCAGTGAGCATGGAGTTTCCTCGATGTCACTTCTGGGGTAAGAGAGGGAGAGTGAGACCTCACAAGGTATGCTACCCACCACTATATCCACCACATCCCCCGCCGCCATACCCACTCTGACCATCCGTTACCAGCAAGCTTGACTGGTGCATCAAGTCAGAGCAGATCTCGGTGAGGCTTAAGTCCTCGTCAGGGATCATGACTTCTTCCCTTGTGAACGACGAGGACCATGACTTCTTCCCTTGTGGACGATGAGGTCTATGACTTCTTCCCTTGTGGACGAACATCGATCAAGTTCGTCCGTAGGGTTATCTTCATCCATGGAGGTAGGCCCCTGTTAGAGACTCTGAAGAAGGCGGAAATTCTCAGAGCAATTGCTCTCGAAAGAAAACAGTCTAATTATGGGCTGTTAAAGGGAGAGGGTGAGTCCTATTTATAGGCAGCCCATAATAACCATAATTAATGGTTCATTAATCAGAATCGTCGGCATTAATGGTCTCCAACCGCCAGCGCCAGTTTGGCATTAAAAGACATTAACGCCTAAACCCAATGAAGAGCCGACGCGTGGACAACCGCTTCGGGAAACAACGAATGGTGCGGGGTTCGTCAAAGTAGACTTGACGTTAAAAGATCTCATAAAATCTTTATGACAGGTCGCGTCTCACGGAGTGACTCCAAGTCGCATCAGACAACAGACAACTTTTCATTTTTCATTTAGATTCAAAAAATGACTTAATCCAAAAACAACACTTAATAAAACAACACTTACTTAACGTACTGCGACCAAAGTCGCAGTCCATGTAATGCAACCCTAGATTGCAGTTGCTGGCCATCTTTATCAATAACAATACTGCGACCTTGGTCGCATTTAACCATGTACACTGCGACAAAAGGCTTTGACTAAGGTCGCAGTTTAAATGTACAATGCGACCAAAGACTCTGACTACATTATATACAAAAAATTAATTACTTAACGTACTGCGACCAAAGTCGCAGTCCATGTAATACAACCCTAGATTGCAGTTCCTGGCCATCTTATCATAACAACACTGCGACCTTGTCGCATTTAACCATGTACACTGCGACCAAGACTTTGACTAAGGTCGCAGTTTAAATGTACAATGCGACCAAAGACCCTGACTACATTATATACAAAAAAATTAAACTATAAAGTAAAATTTTATCGCAGGCTGAAAAAATTGATCTGAAAAGAGCGGCAAAAATAAAAGGGGGAAAAATAATAATAAACAATAAGGAAAAGTTATCATAAGGGGTATTTGGTAATTTAACTTCTACCTAAAAGCGGGCCGCAAGTCAGTGAGGTGACAAATTGAGCCACGTCACCGCAGGCTGAGAGAATACTCTCAGCCCGCGGGCTGATATACATTTTTCTCATATATATTATATATTATATATTATTATATATATAGGGAGCTGATCCTCCAAGAACAGTTCTCACGGATTTCTGTGAGAACTTTCACGTGGGTCGTCGGATCTGATAGATCAAATCAAATAAACTAGATCTCTATTAGATCCGACGGACCACGTGAAAGTTCTCACATGAATTCGTGAGAACCGTTCTTAGGGGATCAACTCACTATATATACAACTCACTATATAGGGAGCTGATCCTCTAAGAACGGTTCTCACGATTTCTGTGAGAACTTTCACGTGGGTCGTCGGATCTGATAGATCAAATCAAATAAAACTAGATCTCTATCAGATCCGACGGCTCACATGAATTCGTGAGAACCGTTCTTAGGAGATCAACTCAATATATATATATATATATATATATATATATATATATATATATATATTATATTATATATATATATATATATATATATATATATATAATATATATATATATAGGGCTTACTGTACCTCAGCCTGCGGGCTGAGAGAGTTTCTCAGCCTGCGGGACGTGGCTGAATATAGGCCACACATCGGCGCAGAGTGTGGGCGCCATAAAAAAATCAAAAAAATCCCGCCTAAACAATCGTGAATCAAAATGACAAAAATACCCCTTTTAAATGATGACTGCGACTTTTAAACTGTTAAACTTCCTAGGGTCGACACTGCGACCAACGACACTGCGACACTGCGACGAAAAGACTGCGACTGTACCTTCTAGCATTCAAAAGTAAAAAAACATTCCATGGTCGCAGACTTAATACAGAATAAAGAATACAAGACAAAAAATGCTATCGCATAGCAATGCGACCTCCTTCGGTACTGCGACCAAATTCGCAATCTTCTTTCTCATGCCTTATGTAAAAGAATTAATTAATATTATATCTACCGTGATACAACACCAGTCTAGAAAAAAAGAGATGCACTAATGTTAATCTCGAGAAAGGAAAGATGTGCACCATACGTAATCTAAAGATATAGCCAAACAATTCTATAAAAAGTTAATTTGTACTTCGGATTCTCCAGCAATAAATCTTCAATTAATATTTATTTTTTTTACCACTTCCTACCATACTCAAACCTCACCTGTAACAATTATTATTACTATTCATATTCTTCCACAATATTGACCTTTATATAATGCTTGTAACTAATATATTACCTCATACCTAAAAAAAACTATAATTTTGCTCTTCCTTTTCAATTTGATTTCAAAACTTTCAAAAAAAAATTCATTCTTGAATCAAGTCTTCCCCATCTTCTTCCTCTGAACACTCAGAATTCAACTTCAATCAATCCCCCACCGGACCTTTGTCTTTAGGATAATCTAGTGAATCTGATACCAGTCTGGACTTCACTCCTTTTGACTATCTCACTACATCAAATAATGTATTAACTGATCCTTCTATTCATGATGATAATGAAATTTTCATGTGCGTTAGTGAAGAAGACATTATTCCTCTGCCACTTGACGGAGACATGCTTGATGAAACATGTCCTCTGATGCTGTAGGCTCGCTTCCTAGCAACGGGTCAGACGAAGAGTGTAACACCCCGTTCCTGGAATACGTACTTAGTTGCGTATTCAGATTTCTCGATCGTATTTTTTCGATTTGCTTCTTATATTTATTCCGTATTATGAATTCCTTATATGATTGTTTTGTCTTGGATTTGGATTCGTGGATTCGGAGTCAACCTTAGTTTGAACCGAAGGCCCGATCCCAGAGTATTGCTCGGTTTGGACATTCTGGTATACCGATTTGACCGATTTCAGTTTTAAAACATCATTTTCCAATATTCTAGATTTTCTATGATTTTCTGGAATTTTCCAGAATTAAGTTGAAAATCTTCAAAACCGGTATTGGCCAGTATCGTTGACCGACTCCCGGATTTTTAATTTACAAACGGTTTGGAATTCTAAATGTGCCTTTAGACATTATTTCTCAAAACATATTTTCTATCTGAATACATTTTCTGGGATTTTCCTGAATTTATTGAAAACCCGCCAATCCGGCGTTATACCGAGGATTGACGGTTGACCTTATGATTTTTATCTTTAAAAGGAGATTGAATCTTTGAAAACCGATTTCACAAAAATTATTTATAATATTTATGATTTTTGAGGATTTTTGGGAAGCTTCCGAGCTATTTCATTTTTTGGCCCTTCCGGTGTTTTCCCAGATACCGAGAAGATTGTTCCATATATTCCACTTTGTTTTTTTTCATTTTCTCTCTCCTTCCTCAAACGCGGATCTCACCTACCTAGGATTCCGCATTTATTATGAAGATCCTTCCCATTCCGCATTTAATGCACTTCAGATCAAATCCCATCAATTATCATGACTTTCTCTCTCCTTGTTGTAAACGCAGCTTTTGGCTTTTCCCTAAACGCGGCTTAATCCATGCGTTTAAACCATTTTTGCCCAAACGCAGGTGGTGTGCTGCGTTTGAGATGGGAAACGCAAGACTTCACATTGGTTGTTTTTGTCTTATTTGGAGTGCAACATTACAATATTCCTTTTTCTCTCTCTTCATTTAATTCTCCTCTCCCAAAACATCATTTCCAAGATACCCCCACTCCTTTTTCTTCATCACAACCGGCCATGTGGCCAAGAGACATCAAATCCCCCTCAATTTTGCAAAAACACCCTTTCCTTTATTTATTTACATCACTCCACAAACTCAACTCCTATAAACCCCTCTCCTTCTTTCTTTCTTCATTTTACTCTCCTTCTTCTTCCTCCTTGCTTCCTGCAGCTCCAACAGAGAAGCCACCAAGAGAGAGCTCCTTCTCTTGCTTCCTTGTTTACCCAACCTTCATCTTCTCCATAACTTCTTCACCAAGTACACCACCTTCAACCTCTCTCCATCACTTTGTGAGACCGGCCACTCCTTGGGATTTTGGCCGCGTTCTTCTCCGTTGACAAACTTGGAACCGGCCACTCCTTTTGGATTGGGGCCGTGTTTCTTCTCCATTGGCAAGACCTTGGAACCGGCCACTCCTTTTGGATTGGGGGCGTGTTTCTTCTCCATTGGCAAGACTTTGGGCCGGCCACTCCTTTTGGATTGGGGCCGAACTTTCCTTCGTTGGACGCGGCAAGGATCTTGATAGGCGAGTAATCTCGCTATCCTCTTGCCTTCTTACGCGAGTGTTTTTCCTCGCCAAAGACTTGATTAAACTTGTAGTTTATCAACATAAGATCACAACTCTTAAAAGCTGTTACTGCTCACTGTCTCCCAGTATTAGTCGACTTGCCCAAATCATAAGTCGACTAACCCTTGAAACGCAGCCTGGTTATTCTGGAACGCACCTTATTAGTCGACTAATCCTTTGTGCCAGTCGACTAACCTTTTCCTGAAACGCGTCCTTTTCCTGGAACGCTGCCTATTCTTTCATCCCTTATTGACCAACTCTTTCTTGTGAGACGCGGACTTGTGAAACGCGGATTCATGAGACGCGGGCTTGTGGCAAGACGCGGGCTTGTGGAACGCGACTTCGTGAGACGCAGTTTTGCGAAACGCAGCATGCTAGTCGACTACCCCTTGTGTCTAGTCGACTAACCTTGATTCCTAAACGCAGCTTGACTGGTCGACTACTTAAGATTTCCAGTCGACTAACTTTTCTGTCTGAAACGCGGCTCTCTGAGACGCGCCACTTCCCTGAGACGCGCCCCTTCCCTGAGACGCGCCACTTCCCTGAGACGCGCCTCTTCCCTGAGACGCGCCACTTCCCTGAGACGCGCCACTTTCTAGAGACGCGCCGTTTCTCTGAAACGCAGCTTTCCCAAACGCCAGCCTAGCTAGTCGACTTGTCTCTTTGTTATAGTCGACTAACTCCTTGCTTAGTCGACTACCCATGAATCCCTAGTCGACTATCTTTAGCTAACTGCTGTGATTGATCACTTCCTTGAATATGGACTTTATCCTCGGGACTTGTATTATTTGTTATGATATTTTCATGACTTGTCACCTGCCTAATATCACCATCCTGTCATGCTATCACTCAACACCCAGCATGATCTACTTGACTTGTGATTATCATGTTTACGGAATCTTGCCTTGTTATTGTGTATGGAACTAAGTGCCACACAGAGCAAAGTGCCACACCATACTCGGTGGGGGCCACCTCTTGAATCTGTGGGGGCCACCTCTAGAATCCATCCCCTCAGAACAAAGTGCCACATGGAACAAAAGTGCCACACCATACTCGGTGGGGGCCACCTCTTGAATCTGTGGGGGCCACCTCTTGAATCTGTAGGGCTATTCCTGTTATGACCTGTTATTCCCGTAATTTGATAATATTGATAAGCTACAACTTGCACGGGGAAGGGAGGAAGTGATGGATGCCGGAATGATACCTTACTTATAGTAATGGAATAAGATACTGACGATTCGTGTTAGTGGGACTTTGGGCCCACAGAAGATGCGTGTTAGGGGGACTTTTGGGCCTCCAAACTGGTCCCAGGTGTATGGGAACTACTATAAGAAGTGCTATCAGTTCTCCATCTGCTTCCGTTAACAACCCTCGCCTTGCTTATATATGGATGTATGTGTGTTGGGGTGTACACCCGGACACATACCCAGATATATGGGTCAGACGAGTAATAATAAGTGCCTGTCATGATTCTTGTTATGATCCTTGTTATGCCTGTTATGATTCCTGATATGACTCTTGTTATGATTCCCGTTATGACACCTGTATTGGACTCCTGTTATGATGCCTGTTATGATTCTTGTTATGACTCCCGTTATGTACTCCTGTCATGCCTGTTATGTACTTCTGTTATGACCACTTTGTGACTTGTGATTGTATGTGCTTGGATTACGATGATATGAGATAGAGGTATATAAATGAGGGTTTCCTTGTTTGGATTATTCCTTCGACGTACTAGTCTCATGGAAGCGTGACCTAAGCTTGTGCAATCGGTTTTGCTCGTAATCGGATTTCCTGTTTTATGATGATTATGATATACTTGTTCATGCCTGCTATATTTGTGTCCTAACCCCTGTTTTCTGAACTTGATATCTTTTGTACTTGATATCCATTGTTGTATTCACACTTGTGCTCATCCTGGCTCGCCACCTGGCTTTTGCATTACACTCGCCTGGGAGTTTCATCTGACTCCCCTGGATTCTCATGTCCAGGTTTTGGAGCTTGGAGCGTGTGGATCCTTCCTGTTGCTGATCAGAGTGGCGTAGCGGTAGCGTGGATCTCCAGTCTACCGTCCAGAGCCACGTCCTTCCAGGCCCCTGTGTGCCTCTCGAGTTCCTTATAGTGAACTCGTGAGTGCCTTTCATTGTTTACTCCTGTATGCTCCTTGTATTCTCGCATTTGCGCCTATCAGGTGATGTAATATTATTGTAATATCGGATCACCTCTGGTGATAACTCTCTAATTGTACTCATGTGTTGGAATGTATAATGCACCACTGCTTCCGTACTCTGAATCTTGCATGTACTGATGCTTAGCGTATATACGTGAGGGTATTTCTGACCTGCGTATATACGTCGCAGTGACGTCTCCGTATCCGCGGGATCGGGGCGTTACAGGTTGGTATCAGAGCCTAGGCTCTTACTTCCTCAGTACGTCCAGATGGCAAATTAATGGTAAAGAAATTTGCAACTGGAATGCATGAGTCTTGGTTGTACATTCCAACTACAAGTACAGAGTTATCTATTTCTTCCTTCTGATCTATTTCTTGAAATTTGAGACCCTTCAATCTTTTTCCTTCCAGTTTCTTCTTGTCACCCTTTCAACAAACTCAGATATGGAAAGACGGAGTACACGTAATGGTGCTGGTACTTCTCAAGATGGACCCAACAGGGACAGTGATGGTATGATGAGGGTACTCCAAGGAATGATGCAGAGTCAACAGCAGCAGACGGAGCTTTTACGTCAGGGACTGATGGTTGCACCCCGAGAACAGAGGCCAGGCAATGTGTCAGATTTCAGGAGATTACAGCCGGCAGTTCTTTTCGGGAACGGAGAAGCCTCTGGATGCAGAACAGTGGCTGATAGACACAACAGATCTCTTGAAGGCGGCCCGAGTTCCTGATGAGAACCAAGTGGAAGTGGCCAAGATACAGCTGAGAGATGTGGCCAGAACCTGGTGGTTGGCTGAAGAGGCAACACTGGAGAAACCCATCACATGGGATCAATTCTCAAAGGGTTTTTATGAGAGATTCTTCCCGGCAACAGCTCAGAAGGAAATGGAAGAACAATTTATCCGCCTGCAGCAGCGCAATCGGTCAGTGGATGAGTATGCTGCCGAGTTCTTGAGGCTTAGCAGGTTTGCACCCTACATGGTGTCAGATGAAGAAAAGCGGCTAGCCGATTTCAGCAAGGGCTAAAGATGGATGTCCAAATGTTCCTTATTCCTCAACAGCTGAAGACATACTCTCAGGTTCTCTCCATTGCCCGAGAAGTGGAACGAGGACTGGAGAAGAAGAATGAGAACCAGGTGCAAAACAAGACAGCGAAGAGACCTTTTCAGTTGACGAATGAGGAAGATGCAGCTAGGGCAACCCATGTCCGATGATCAAGCGACCTTTCCAACCTCCTTTTCCTCAGATTATATGCAATTTCTGCCACAAGCCTGGACATTATAGGAGAGATTGTCGAATGGCCAATGGACTATGTTTGGCATGTGGGACAGGGAGACATGCAATAAGGGATTGCCCGTTCAGAAGGGTAGGGAATATGGCACCAGTTAGACCAGCACTTCCAGCCCCAGCACTTCCCGCTCCACGCTAAGAAGGAACCCAGAACCCGTAGATCGAAGAGCCCCATTTCCACCCCAGCAGTATGATCACCCACAGAGAGGAGCGAGACCCAGAGCAGATTTTGGCAGAGGCCAAGTTCACAACATGGCAGCAGAGGTATCAGATGAAGCAGCAGCAGAGTATGAGGCTCAGTATCTGGAGCAGGAACCTTGAGGATGTCACCGTTTGCAGCAACCCCCTGACCTTTTGTATTTTGATTGGTAATCCTTCGTGAATATTCCTCCTTATCCTATTCTCATTGTCCATCCTGGTCCCTCCTGTGTTTATCTTACACCTGTTTTGGTTTTATGAAGCCTTATTTCCAGCCTTTGTCCTTCTTGTGTTCAATTTACCCCTTATCGAAATTGCGAGGACGCAATTTTTGTAAGGTGGATGGATTGTAACACCCCGTTCCTGGAATACGTACTTAGTTGCGTATTCAGATTTCTCGATCGTATTTTTCGATTTGCTTCTTGTATTTATTCCGTATTATGAATTCCTTATATGATTGTTTTGTCTTGGATTTGGATTCGTGGATTCAGAGTCAACCTTAGTTTGAACCGAAGGCCCGATCCCAGAGTATTGCTCGGTTTGGACATTCTGGTATACCGATTTGACCGATTTCATTTTAAACATCATTTTCCAATATTCTAGATTTTCTATGATTTTCTGGAATTTTTCAGAATTAAGTTGAAAATCTTCAAAACCGGTATCGGCCAGTATCGTTGACCGACTCCCGGATTTTTAATTTACAAACGGTTTAGAATTTCTAAATGTGCCTTAGACATTATTTCTCAAAAACATATTTTCTATCTGAATACATTTTCTGGGATTTTCCTGAATTTATTGAAAACCCGGCCAATCCGGCGTATACCGAGATTGACGGTTGACCTTATGATTTTTATCTTTAAAAGGAGATTGAATCTTTGAAAACCGATTTTAAACAAATCATTTTATAATATTTATGATTTTGAGGATTTTTGGGAAGCTTTCCGAGCTATTTCATTTTTGGGCCCTTCCGGTGTTTCCCAGATACCGAGAAGATTGTTCCATATATTCCACTTTGTTTTTTTTCATTTTCTCTCTCCTTCCTCAAACGCGGATCTCACCTACCTGGGATTCCGCATTTATTATGAAGATCCTTCCCATTCCGCATTTAATGCACTTCAGATCAAATCCCATCAATTATCATGACTTTCTCTCTCCTCTGTTGTAAACGCAGCTTTTGGCTTTTCCCTAAACGCGGCTTAATCCATGCGTTTAAACCATTTTTGCCCAAACGCAGGTGGTGTGCTGCGTTTGAGATGGGAAACGCAAGACTTCACATTGGTTGTTTTTGTCTTATTTGGAGTGCAACATTACAATATTCCTTTTTCTCTCTCTTCATTTAATTCTCCTCTCCCAAAACATCATTTCCAAGATACCCCCACTCCTTTTTCTTCATCACAACCGGCCATGTGGCCAAGAGACATCAAATCCCCCTCAATTTTGCAAAAACACCCTTCCCTTTATTTATTTACATCACTCTACAAACTCAACTCCTATAAATACCCCTCTCCTTCTTTCTTTCTTCATTTTACTTCTCCTTCTTCTTCCTCCTTGCTTCCTGCAGCCTCCAACAGAGAAGCCACCAAGAGAGAGCTCCTTCTCTTGCTTCCCTTGTTTACCCAACCTTCATCTTCTCCATAACTTCTTCACCAAGTACACCACCTTCAACCTCTCTCCATCACTTTGTGAGACCGGCCACTCCTTGGGATTTTGGCCGCGTTCTTCTCCGTTGACAAACTTGGAACCGGCCACTCCTTTTGGATTGGGGCCGTGTTTCTTCTCCATTGGCAAGACCTTGGAACCGGCCACTCCTTTTGGATTGGGGCCGTGTTTCTTCTCCATTGGCAAGACTTTGGCCGGCCACTCCTTGTGGATTGGGGCCGAACTTCCCTTCGTTGGACGCGGCAAGGATCTTGATAGGCGAGTAATCTCGCTATCCGCTTGCCTTCTTACGCGAGTGTTTTTCCTCGCCAAAGACTTGATTAACTTGTAGTTTATCAACATAAGATCACAACTCTTAAAAGCTGTTACTGCTCACTGTCTCCCAGTATTAGTCGACTTGCCCAAATCATAAGTCGACTAACCCTTGAAACGCAGCCTGGTTATTCTGGAACGCACCTTATTAGTCGACTAATCTTTGTGCCAGTCGACTAACCTTTTCCTGAAACGCGTCCTTTTCCTGGAACGCTGCCTATTCTTTCATCCCTTATTGACCAACTCTTTCTTGTGAGACGCGAACTTGTGAAACGCGGATTCATGAGACGCGGGCTTGTGGCAAGACGCGGGCTTGCGGAACGCGACTTCGTGAGACGCAGTTTTGCGAAACGCAGCATGCTAGTCGACTACCCCTTGTGTCTAGTCGACTAACCTTGATTCCTAAACGCAGCTTGACTGGTCGACTACTTAAGATTTCCAGTCGACTAACTTTTCTGTCTGAAACGCGGCTCTCTGAGACGCGCCACTTCCCTGAGACGCGCCCCTTCCCTGAGACGCGCCCCTTCCCTGAGACGCGCCACTTCCCTGAGACGCGCCACTTTCTAGAGACGCGCCGTTTCTCTGAAACGCAGCTTTCCCAAACGCAGCCTAGCTAGTCGACTTGTCTCTTTGTTATAGTCGACTAACTCCTTGCTTAGTCGACTACCCATGAATCCTAGTCGACTATCTTTAGCTAACTGCTGTGATTGATCACTTCCTTGAATATGGACTTTATCCTCGGGACTTGTATTATTTGTTATGATATTTTCATGACTTGTCACCTGCCTAATATCACCATCCTGTCATGCTATCACTCAACACCCAGCATGATCTACTTGACTTGTGATTATCATGTTTACGGGAATCTTGCCTTGTTATTGTGTATGGAACTAAGTGCCACACAGAGCAAAGTGCCACACCATACTCGGTGGGGGCCACCTCTTGAATCTGTGGGGGCCACCTCTAGAATCCATCCCCTCAGAACAAAGTGCCACATGGAACAAAGTGCCACACCATACTCGGTGGGGGCCACCTCTTGAATCTGTGGGGGCCACCTCTTGAATCTGTAGGGCTATTCCTGTTATGACCTGTTATTCCCGTAATTTGATAATATTGATAAGCTACAACTTGCACGGGGAATGGGAGGAAGTGATGGATGCCGGAATGATACCTTACTTATAGTAATGGAATAAGATACTGACGATTCGTGTTAGTGGGACTTTGGGCCCACAGAAGATGCGTGTTAGGGGGACTTTTGGGCCTCCAAACTGGTCCCAGGTGTATGGGAACTACTATAAGAAGTGCTATCAGTTCTCCATCTGCTTCCGTTAACAACCCTCGCCTTGCTTATATATGGATGTATGTGTGTTGGGGTGTACACCCGGACACATACCCAGATATATGGGTCAGACGAGTAATAATAAGTGCCTGTCATGATTCTTGTTATGATCCTTGTTATGCCTGTTATGATTCCTGATATGACTCTTGTTATGATTCCCGTTATGACACCTGTATTGGACTCCTGTTATGATGCCTGTTATGATTCTTGTTATGACTCCCGTTATGTACTCCTGTCATGCCTGTTATGTACTTCTGTTATGACCACTTTGTGACTTGTGATTGTATGTGCTTGGATTACGATGATATGAGATAGAGGTATATAAATGAGGGTTTCCTTGTTTGGATTATTCCTTCGACGTACTAGTCTCATGGAAGCGTGACCTAAGCTTGTGCAATCGGTTTTGCTCGTAATCGGATTTCCTGTTTTATGATGATTATGATATACTTGTTCATGCCTGCTATATTTGTGTCCTAACCCCTGTTTTCTGAACTTGATATCTTTTGTACTTGATATCCATTGTTGTATTCACACTTGTGCTCATCCTGGCTCGCCACCTGGCTTTTGCATTACACTCGCCTGGGGAGTTTCATCTGACTCCCCTGGATTCTCATGTCCAGGTTTTGGAGCTTGGAGCGTGTGGATCCTTCCTGTTGCTGATCAGAGTGGCGTAGCGGTAGCGGGATCTCCAGCCTACCGTCCAGAGCCACGTCCTTCCAGGCCCCTGTGTGCCTCTCGAGTTTCCTTATAGTGAACTCGTGAGTGCCTTTCATTGTTTACTCCTGTATGCTCCTTGTATTCTCGCATTTGCGCCTATCAGGTGATGTAATATTATTGTAATATCGGATCACCTCTGGTGATAACTCTGTAATTGTACTCATGTGTTGGAATGTATAATGCACCACTGCTTCCGTACTCTGAATCTTGCATGTACTGATGCTTAGCGTATATACGTGAGGGTATTTCTGACCTGCGTATATACGTCGCAGTGACGTCTCCGTATCCGCGGGATCGGGGCGTTACAAAGAGCTTGATAGAGACGATCCATTCTGGGAGTTCATCGGTGAAACAAAAAAAACCTCAAGATGATGAGGAAATAAGTGATGAAGAGGAAGAGCAGAAGAATGAAGACGATGAATCTGCTTATGATGGTGATAATGACGAGGATTAGGATTTCCTGATCTTCTGATATTCAATTATATTTTGTCTTCTTTTAAAAGCTTTTAATTCTATTTTTTTTTGTAAGGTCTCTTTCTCACTATATTAACTTATAAGCTCTTTTAATTAAATATCCAAACTGCGACTGCTGCTCTTAAACACTGCGACCATAGTCGCAACCCTACTACGGATGCAATTTATGGTCGCAGTTAATCATTTATCAGTTCCCAATGCGACTTTGGTCGCAATAATGTACTGTTTTGGAGTTCAAAGTAATTTAAAGTTATATTGTATTAACTTTTAAACTGTTTTGGATAACTGAACAGTCACCTAGGAAGTATACAATTTTTGAGAAAAGATAGAAAATATATTTGAGAGATATTCACGTGGTCCGAGAGCTTAAACCTTTTGGAATTCCGGGATTAAATACATATAAAGGGTCATGAGCAAAGGATTAAAAACATACTAAGTTATTTTTTGCTCAAACTCGTTACTCTCACTGTTCCGAAAATACATTCAAAAATGTCTTCACCATCACCACCGTCTTCACCGGAAAGAAGTCAATCATCAAATGATGATTTTATGTTTAGTTCTGAAACAATGTCTCGCTATGGGTCAGAATCTGAGCTTGATACAGACCACCCTTTCTGGGAGTTCATTGATGAACCAAAACACAAACATGAAGAGGAAGAAAGCGACGATGAGACTGTACCTGAAGAGGAGGAAGAGACAGAAGACGAAAGCGATACAGAAGACAAAAGCATGACTCTTGACGACGAATCTGATTACTATGGTGATGACGACGATTAGAAGTTAAAAAATTGTATTTTGTTTTTCTTTTTAAATATATATAAATCTGTTTTCTAAAGTTATTTGTGTGAATTACATTTTTTACTACTATGTTTTGGTTGAAATACTGCGACCATGGACGCAGACTTAATAAATACAATGCGACCAAGGTCGCAGTCGCTGGCCTTTAATCTTAATCAACAACACTGCTACCTTGGTCGCAGTTTCTGACCGTAGTCTTTATAATATAAACTGCGACCTTGATCGCAGTTGTTGGTATTTAGTCGTAATAAAATACACAGCGAACTTGGTCACAGTTGCTGATCTTTACTCTTAATCAACAACATCACTGAAATGTCGACCTTGGTCGCAGTTGGTGGTATTTATAAATAATCAACAACACTGCGACTTTGGTCGCAGTTGATGAACGCAGTCTTAAAAAAAATAATCTGCAACCTTGGTCACAGTTTTTTGATCGCAATGTCGACCCTGGTCGCAGTTGTTTCTGTTTGCACTGTAGTCTTATGCGACCTTGGTCGCAGCGTGGTCTCTGGTCCAAGTTGTTTTGTTTGCAATGCATGACTGCGACCAAAGGTCGTAGTTATTAAAAAAAACAAATATGTTTTTTATTTATTTTCACGCATTTATCTCCAGGCATGTGAAAATGATAAAAAAAATGATCTCTTATACAATAAGATTGAGTGTTACAATATAGCAGTAGAAAGAAAACTAAACATCAAAAAGAGCCATTGTTGACTAAGAGCAGTGTTGTTATTGAGGTCTTTTTATTTATGTCCAGGCATTTATCTCCAGGCATGTAAAAATGATACAAAACGATCTCTTATACAATAAGATTGAGTGTTACAATATAGCAGTACAAAGAAGACTAAACATCAAAAGAACCAAGAAGACTAAACATCAAAAGAGCCCTTGTTGAATAAGAGCAGTGGTGTTATTGACGTCCACGTGTACTAAAAAACTGTGGACGTCGAGGACCATGACTTCTTCCCTTGTGGACGAATATCGAACAAGTTCACCGGCCAAATATTCTCCCACAGGCCCAGCGAACCTGAAAAAGGACAATCAAGCTCTGGGTCATCTTCATCCATGGAGGCAGGCCCCTGTTAGAGACTCTGAAGAAGGCGGAAATTCTCAGAGCAATTGCTCTCAAATGAACACAGTCAAATTATGGGCTGTTAAAGGGAGAGGGTGAGCCCTATTTATGGGCAACCCATAATAACAGCTTCGGGAAACAGCGAATGGTGCGGGTTCATCAACGTAGACTTGACGTTAAAAAGATCTCATAAAATCTTTATGACAGGTCGCGTCTCACGGAGTCGGTCCAAGTCGCATCAGACAACAGACAACTTTTCATTTTTCTTTTACATTCAAAAAATGACTTAATACAAAACAACACTTAATAAAACAAGAACAAAGCGACCTTGTCGCTATGCATGTTAATCTAAAGGAAAACACTTACTTAACGTACTGCGACCAAAGTCGCAGTCCATGTAAAGCAACCTAAGACTGCAGTTGCTGGCCATTTTTATCAACAACAACACTGCGACCTTGGTCGCATTTAACCATGTACACTGCGACCATCTTTATCAATAACAACACTGCGACCTTGGTCGCAGTTAATAATTATATTACTTCACCCTTAAAAATTTTTAAAATGAAAGGTTGCGACATTGGTTGCAGTTGCTGGTCGCAGACTTAATAAATACACTGCGACCTTGGTCGCAGTTGCTGTTCTTTACTCTTAATCAACAAAATCACTGCGATCTTGGTCGCAGTTGGTGTTCTTTATAAATAATCAACAACAACACTGCGACTTTGGTCGCAGTTGATGGCCGCAGTCTTAAAAAAATAATCTCAAATCTTGGTCGCTATTGCTGGTTTTTAGTCTTAATCAACAACAACACTGCGACGATGTGACACGTCACCGCAACAGTTGCTTAGTCGCAGTCTTTGGTCGCACTGTCGACCCTGGTCACAGTACTTACTGTTTGCAATGTATCTTCTGCGACCTTGGTCGCAGTGTCATATATGATCATAGTTGTTTTGTTTGCAATGCATGGCTGCGAAAAAGTTCGTAGTTTATTAAAAAAAACAAATATACTTTTTATTTATGTCCAGGCATTTATCTCCAGGCATGTGCAAATGATACAAAATGATCTCTTATACAATAAGACTGAGTGTTACAAATACAGCAGTACAAAAGAAGACTAAAACATCAAAAAATTCAAGAAGACTAAACATCAAAGTATCCAAGAAGACAAAACATCAAAAGAGCTAAGAAGAGCCCTTATTGACTACTAAGAGCAATCTTCTCCTGGAGGTCTGGTGGCAGCAGAATCTTTCGTTTATGAACATCTCTTCACCAGAAGGTTATCCAGTGAGCATGGAGTTTCCTCGATGTCACTTCTGGGGTAAGAGAGGAGGTTTTGAGACCTCACAAGGAATGCTACCCACCACATCCCCCGCCGCCATACCCACTCTGACCATCCGTTACCAGCAAGCTTGACTGGTGCATCAAGTCAGAGCAGATCTCGGTGAGGATTAAGTCCTCGTCAGGGATCATGACTTCTTCCCTTGTGAACGACGAGGACCATGACTTCTTCCCTTGTGGACGATGAGGTCTATGACTTCTTCCCTTGTGGACGAACATCGATCAATTTCGTCAATAGGGTCATCTTCATCCATGGAGGCAGGCCCCTGTTAGAGACTCTGAAGAAGACGGAAATTCTCAGAGCAATTGCTCTCGAAAGAAAACAGTCTAATTATGGACTGTTAAAGGGAGAGCGTGAGCCCTATTTATAGGCAGCCCATAATAACCATAATTAATGGTTCATTAATCAGAATCGTCGGCATTAATGGTCTCCAACCGCCAGCGCCGGTTGGCATTAAAAGACATTAACGCCTAAACCCAATGAAGAACCGACGGGTGGACAACCGCTTCGGGAAACAACGAATGGTGCGGGGTTCGTCAACATAGACTTGACGTTAAAAGATCTCATAAAATCTTATAACAGGTCGCGTCTCACGGACTGACTCCAAGTCGCATCACACAACAGACAACTTTTCATTTTTCATTTAGATTCAAAAAATGACTTAATCCAAAAAACAACACTTAATAAAACAACACTTACTTAACGTACTGCGACCAAAGTCGCATTTCACCACTTATAAAACAACACTGCGACCTTGGGCGCTATGCATGTTAATATAAAGTAAACACCTACCTAACGTATTGCGACCTAAGTCGCAGTCCATGTAATGCAACCCTAGATTGCAGTTGCTGGCCATCTTCATCAATAACAACACTGCGACCTTCGTCGCATTTAACCATGTACACTGCGACAAAAAGACTTTGGCTAAGGTCGCAGTTTAAATGTACAATGCGACCAAAGACTCTGACTACATTATATTCAAAAAAAATAATTACTTAACGTACTGCGACCAAAGTCGCAGACCATGTAATGCAACCCTAGATTGCAGTTGCTGGCTATCTTTATCAATAACAACACTGCGACCTTGGTCGCATTTCACCATGTACACTGCGACCAAAGACTTTGACTAAGGTCGCAGTTTAAATGTACAATGCGACCAAAGACTCTGACTACATTATATACAAAAAAAATTAAACTATAAAGTAGAATTTTATCGCAGGCTGAAAACATTCATCTGAAAAGATTTTATATTTTCAAAAAAAAATTTATCCCAGGCTGAAAAGGAGAAACTACATCTTTCAAAAAAGAGGTAAAGAAATAAGGCGAAAATTAATTTATATCCTATAAAGAGCGGCAAAATAAAAGGGGGGAAAAATAATAATAAACAATAAGGAAAAGTTATCATAAGGGGTATTTGGTAATTTAACTTCTCCATAAAAGCGGGCCGCAAGTCAGTGAGGTGACAAATCGAGCCACGTCACCGCAGGCTGAGAGAGTACTCTCAGCCCGCGGGCTGATATACATTTTTCTCATATATATATATATATATATATATATATATATATATATATATATATATATATATATATATATATATATATATATATATATATATATATATATATTTGTGTGTGTGTATATGCACACAGAGACAGAAAGACACACAGAAGAGTATAGATTTTACAAACGGAGTCCAACTCTTACACCTGGCATAAAACAACCTAGATAAGCAACGTTCCCGTTAAGAAAACACTCGAGGTAACCAAAAAACCACAACTAACTCTGAATCATCTAACATATTATCATTAGACAAATTGACTGCCGTGAAAGAAGAAAACCTTCACCAAAGCTATAAAGGCTATCGAGCTACACCACCAGAAGCTAACAGATCTAGAAACTTAAGTTGCAAGTACAGAAGATGATAGAGTAGAACCCAGCACATCAGGAGTTCTTATTAAGTTAACAAGCAATGCCAAATTCACAAATATATAATGATGTTAATTAATTAAATAACAACAAACATAGCTTACGGTTAAATATTTTATCTTTTGCTCGGACTGTAGAACACAAAATGGTGGCCATTATAAACATATTCCAGAGCATCTGTGTTTTTTTTTTTTTATCTTTTGACCTTCTTCCTCTGCCCAGTTCATCGAGACATTAGAGAACCAAGTTTATCATAAAGAAAACAGAAGTATAGCTTTCAAATATTAAGATGTTAGGAGTCTACGATCGCTGGCTCGCTCAATGATTAAAAAAAAATGGATTAAAAATAAAAGGTCTCAGGTAAAAGTTTCGGGTGTGCCCTTTATTCAATACCCAGAAAAAAGGAAAAAGAAGAGAGAGAGAGAGAGAGAGAGAGAGAGAGAGAGAGAGAGAGAGAGAGAGAGAGTGTGTTACAGGATAAACATGAGATTGTTTGTCAAAGGAAAAAAAATTGAGATTTTTGAGAAAAATTTTATGTCCAACAAGATCTTGGTGCACTTTCTATGTCAGAAAAATTTTACCATCGATAAAGTTATAGGTGAGAAAAACTTAAAAATAAAATCTAGTGGCATGAGCACATGGAGTTTCACGTCAAGATGGGGTCTTTGAAAGTGCCAAAGAAACGCATTATTGTAGTTTAGAGCATAAAAATCACAATTATCGTTAAAGCGATTATCAGAAACCTTTTGAATTACTTACAAGCAAAGGAAATGTTCTTCAATTATTCTCTTCATCAATGAATTAATGATAATGAAAGCTTAAACAAGCGACCACAGTTTACCCACGCGGCGCTTTAGGGGCACTTTCGGCATCAAAGCAAAAGTTGTCGGGGACACAAAGCGGTTTCACTAGGGCCGACGATCGGCACTTCTCGCGCAACGTGGCAGCCCCTCCCTCTGCCGACACGTCCGTTTTTTTTGACCGTTTGCAACGACGACAAGACTGCAACGGCCTCAACGCTGTGCAGTTCCCGTGAAGAAGCGGAAAGGGTATCATAACTCAAGAGTAATGGCGGATTCTGTGGGGCCCAGCCAAAATGAATGGGTTTCGGACGGGTGCCGCGCCGCTTTGGGAGCTGTTTGATGTCGCTTTTTAAGTGCAGAAAGAATCCCATCTGACGCTGGATTCTGGGGACACGTACTGCTGCCTTCTGCCTGACACGTGGAAGGCGTTTTGTCGGTAAACCGTGGGCGATGCGAGCTGGTTGTTGGGACTCGGAGATACAGAGTCTGGGATCTGATGTTTTTCTAAGAAACAGAAACAGCTTTTGTTGGCGAATTAGATTCAAAAGAATAATACTTGTACTACTAATTTTATATTATATTTTACTACAGGTAGATTGATAGGTGAGATATCTTCTCATAAATTGCTAGCGTTAACTACTTGTTAATCTAATAGTAATACAATTTAATACAATATATTAGTATAATTAGCATTACTCGATTCAAAAAGATCACTCATGTTCTTTTCAAACTTCAGTAAGTTTGCTTAAGCTCGATTTGTTTTAAATTTAAGATATAATGGAATTGACCCAAAGTTTGCCTCAGATACTGATTAATTGGCTTCAATTAAATTAAACATTTTATATCAAACATTGAAACATACATTTTCGTATATTTTCTCTACTATTATACGACTTATATTTGACATGATTTTGAAGAAATACATGTACAGACACGTATGTACACCTGGCTTATTTGAACCAAACATGAACGAGCATGCCTATCTTGATTTTAGACATGAACGAGATAGAGAGATATGCATTGATCGATCCAGCAAGCCAAAACGAGATAGAGAGATATGCATTGACTCGAGCACAAATAGTTCACAAGTTGTTCATTTGCTAGGCCTACCTGATTGGAGATGGGGTGATCGTGTCCAATCTCGCAAGGTATATACCTGTGGATCCATTATAACCTTGTGATTGTCTTGTCTGTAAGTAAAGGGAAGATAAGAGGAGATAAAATATATCGAGAGAGTTTTTTAAGAGGAGATAAAATACATCGGGATAGTTTTTCAAACTCGTTCAAAGAAATAGTGCAGAGAACGAAAGCCAAAAGGAAACAAAAACACAGCAAATTGCAGGCCAACAAAGTGGCTGGTCGACTGCCCGGTCGACCGGTGTGCACAACGTGCACAAGGTAGCTCGGTGGACCACCTGGTCGACCGTAGCAGGAGAACGGTCGACCGTTCCGGTCAAACGACTAGCATGCATGGAGTCTCGGTTGGACTCGGTCGATCGATTGGTCGGCCGAGTGGATGGGTCAGTCGACCGTCCGGTCAGCCGACAGCCAAATCTGCGCGAATCTGCTTCTCCTTTCAGAATTCGGACTTCGTTTCTAAATTGAAGTCAAATCCAATTGGGTTTTCTGAAACCCTGAGACTCTTATAAATAAGGATTAGAGCCCTCATGAATTGTATCCCCTTGGTATTCCCTTGAGAATCTCTCTGAAATCCTCGAAGAAACTTGTAATTGATTGTTGATCAATAATATCTCTCTCTCCCTGCCCTGAGGACGTAGACAAATTGCCTAGCCTCGTTAAATATTGTGTTTGCTTTCTCTTTTGTTGGTTTTTATTCTTGCTATAATGTGTATTTGAAAAAGGAGATTTCGCTACAACCCCTTATAGCAAATCGTAATTAGAAAAAAAAACTCAGCTTCATAATTTAATTCGCTACAATCACTTTTTTAAAACCAAGTGTCAAGCTCAGAAGCACTTCTCAGCTGCGAAATGTCCCGCAATAATCATCTTAAAAAAAAGCAAACAGCTTTCAATACAGGCTGTGACCATGACCACAATTCTCACAAAAAATGTCTCATTTCCGAGTCTTTATTAGGACTGCAATTATGATTGTAGTCGTTGCAAAATGCCATGTTTCTGAGTCAATTCTCTTTATTAAGACAGAGATCATGATCATTCTTCTCACTAAAATACTTTATTCTTCCGAGCCACTGCGATAGATGTGACCCCAAAAAAGGAAAAGAAAAAAAAAATCTCCGTTGGGTCGGTGGTCGGTCACCACGGCCGGCTACAGACCCAATTCCAATTATATTGTAGAAGTAGATCTCTCCTTGTCGATAGTATCTTATACCCGCCAAAGATGCAGAGGCCATCTGCACCTCTAGAGGAAGGAGGTGGAGGATGCAAACTTTTTTCCATTTTTTTCTTTTCTTAAAAGACTACAATTAATTCATTGTTTGTTCTTGAATCTAAACCTCTGCAGTCCTGTTCCATAACTTTACTTGTGAGTCAGGCTTCAGCGATCTCAGAGAGCTGCTAAGCTTAATGAAAAAGTTCTTCATAAACTAGATTTCTTCTCTTCTTTGTGCCGATTATAGTTGCGTTGGCATGTAAACAGACATGCATAGTTTGTGTAGTATCTACTTTGTATTTATTTTCTAAATAAATATATTTGCATCTACTATCTGTTTGAAATATGTAAATGAATATGATAATAATAAAATTATTTTAGACATGCCAAAGCAACAAGACACTTCCTTCTTTAGTAAAAGATTTTACAATCACACTTTTTGATTGGCTAAATGAAAAAACTCACATTCTAAGAAATAAAAAAAAAATATTCAGGTGAATTTTTTTGCCACATATTTAAGATTTTGTATGTCAAAGGATTAAGATAGTCTGTTAAATTAGATAACCGGGCATAAAGAAAGAGATGAAAAAGCTAAAATAGTTAGCTTTTTATGAAAAAAATTTGCATAATATTGTGCACGGTTGAGTGCTCAAATTTTTATACAAATAGAAGTGTTATCTTTTAATCTATCAAGAGATACAGATTCAATAATCGTTTAATTTGAGGAGTTAGTTTCTCTTTAACTTTTTAAACATATTATTTAAATCTTGTTGTTTTTAATACGGATTCTTACATTACCATCTGAATATATAATTCTTACAACATATTTATGTGTGGGTAATTTGCTTTCTTCTTCATTCCGTTTTTATTCTTCTCTTTTCTCTTTGGGTGTGTCATACTATCATGTGTATAATTGCTTGTAAAATGCAGATGACCCTGACCAAAGTTGGGGTCAATGTCCAGACAGAGAAGTGGACTTTGGCATGTGACTAAGTCTCCAAGCCCAAATATAAAATTTATGTGGCAATCCAGCCAGGGCCTTAAGGGGTCTCTTGAAAAGAGTCCAGCCCAAACTTTTGGAGCATTATTTGACAACTCATAATCATCTCGAAATTCACTTGATATAATGCAGGTCTGATTTGAAAATTAGAGTTAGCTCAAGAATTGAGTTAATATTTATTAACTCTTATCAAATAATTAAAAATTAACAAGAGTTAGCAAATAATAATGGAAATAGAAATAGCTTAAAAAATCATCCTTAAAATCATTTCGAAATTCACCCAATTCAAGATTTAGCAATTTCGTCAAAATGTTGGAATCAACCTCTTTTTTTTTTTCTCTCTATCTCAATTTTCAATTCATGCTAATTCTATCCCAACCAAATAACCAAAATATCTAATTCATAGCTCTTCCAAATTCTCTTCTCTGAAGACACTAACTCCTGATCCTCAACTCTATTTGTCGAAAATAGCTTGAGTCTAATAGAAAAAGTTCTGAATGTGTTCAGTATTCTGTGAAAAAAAAAAAAAAAACATTTAGCCAACTGTGACTAACATCATACCCATGGGTGAATCATATTCATTTTGCGTTTTTATGTTTGGTTGAATCTTAGCCACCCATAATGTAACGAGCATATCTAAATGTAACCAGTGTTGGCTTGAATCTTAACTGTTTACCACCACAAACGATGATGCATTGTGGAATATCTAGCTCGAAAGAAAACGGAGGGTCCTTTGTAAAACGGAAACCTCCTTCATGCAGCTTTAAATGTGTTTTAAGTGAGTAATAAGACAAACTAGACAACAAAAGAGGATCACGTGAACTCTCACTCTCACCACCTTCATCCAACTTTCAGCAAGCAAACAGGACGTTACAGTGAGCAAATAATCCCGAAACCGAAAAAGCGAGAAATACCAAAAAAAACGTCCCCGGAAAAATAAAAAAAAATCAAAAAAGCTACCGCTTTCGCGCGGCCAACCAGCTATAAATACTATTGAACCGAGAAACCAGACTCAGTATCCAAACATTCAGAGTTCAAATTAACACAACAGGTTCAAGTGCAAGTGCAAACATCAATCAATTAACTAACAATGAAGGCGGCAGTCGCAGTGAGCATCTTCTTCGCACTGGCAGTCGCCTGCCTGATGGCAAAGCCCAGCAACAGCAACGCCATCGGCTGCGGTGATGTCGACGCGTCCCTGGGCTCCTGCATCGCGTACCTCACGGGGCAGCGGCCGAAGCCGGCCGATCAGTGCTGCGGCGGGGTGAGGAAGCTCAAGGACATGGCGATCACCACCGCCGACAAGCAGTCCGCGTGCGAGTGCGTGAAGGCAGCGGCCGCGCGCTTGCAGAACCTAAAGGATGAGTACGTCAGCGCTCTGCCGGGACAGTGCGGGGCCCGCTGCCCTTCCCCATCAGCCGCAGTTTCGATTGCAGCAAGTGAGAGAGCTACCTAGCTAGTTATATTGCTATACTTTCTCAATTTTGCAAGAATTAATAATTAGAATTGTTGATTAATTGTTTTTGATTGGATGTGTTGCTTGCAGGCTCACCTGAGTTCGTGCGTTGATGATGGAGGGGAAAAAAATAAGGGGGTTTGCACTCTGAAGAAGCAAAGGACTTGAGAAGGGGAGTGGTGTCAGTGTATTTCTATGGGCCCTTGGTTAAAACCGTTGTAATGAATGAAACTAAATAAATAAATAAATAATTGGCTTTTAGATTTTTCTCTTTTCAATTAATTTAAGAAAAATATTAATTATAAATTTACTTTCTCCCTCGTTCCATGTCAGCATAAATTGATTCCTTCTGACTACTACTTTTTAAAATATTTCATTCTTTCTTTTACTCTTCACCGTTGCGCCTGACATTGCTCTCCTCGCAATCTTGACTCCGATTTTGAGTAATTCGCAGATCGACCTGCACGGTCCAATCGCCGTGGGGATTGGAAGGGGGCGGGGAGCCCCCTCAGGGGCTCGGGGGCAGGGGCTCGGGCCAATTTTTTTGAGATTCACCTTTTGCAGATCTCGTTTGTTCGTGCTCGTAAGGAGTTTTGCTTGTATTTATGATCGATGTGGTATTTAGATCTAAATTATATATCGATTATTACTACTGCAGTCGAAGTTCTCACAAAGTCTTAATTTAAAAGATTGCGACTTTGAGTTTTTAATTTGTTTTCTACAGGATGATAGCGATGTTGTGCTGAAATGTGATGAATCTTTTTTACGTGAGGAATGCAACTCAAGGACTGTGACTCATGATCTGATTTTGATTTTGAGAGATCTAGAGTATTAGAGGAGAGTAACAAAGTGAGAGAAGAAATGGTCGCGGTTCTTATTATGAGTAGCACTCCTTATTATGAGTAGCAATCTTCATAATAAAAATTGCACCTATGGTTGCAGTCCTTCTTATTAGAAGGATTGCAGAATTTCAAGCAGACAGTTCTCACAAAATCACAGTCGTAATTATGGAGCGCGTCGAAGTTGTAGTTCTCACAAAGTCGCAGTTACAGTTGCAGAAATTTTCAGTCCCAGTCGTGATCCAGGTTAAAATTTTAAACAAGGTATTTTAGTCTTTTTTTTATTTCGTGATTAAAATCCGGCTAGACACGTGTCTGCTATCTAACGTATGCTAAAATGAGGCTCATGTGAAAAAAGTTGTAATTGAGATTTTCGCTAATTAAGTTCTAGTAAAAGAGGCCCAGCCGAAATTCCCAATAAATAAAATAGTATGAGGTTCAGAACAGTGGGCCTATATTCTAGTCTGCTGCATCTGATATGGACGGTTGATGCTTGAATTATCTTTGTTCAGTTTTGGATGTTTCAATTTTCAGAATGTTTGCCCCGGAACCAGCTGGCTCTGCTCGGCTCTCAGCCTATTATCATGGGAATAGGCCTTGTTTAAATCGAAGTTAGGTGTAGTAGGCTCATGTATCTTATTTGAACGAATACACGGCATCACGGTCCATTGGCCATCTACTGTGATTGGGCAGTTGCCTTTTGCTACAAAATGGGTGCACGAGGTAAAGATTCCATGAAAACCGAGAGAGGAGAGAGAGAGAGAGAGAGAGAGAGAGAGAGACTGAAGATAGACTTGAAGTGTAACCTGCTTTCTGTTTCGGCTCCATAACTTTTCTGGCATGCTGCCAGGCGAGAACAACTGAAAAAAGGGAGAAGATGATGACATTTTTGTTATATCTGGAGATTTTTGTTGTAAGATGCAGAACTATCTTCTCCTCAACTTCTGCTTTATCTTTGTAGTTTGTGAAGTCTAGGGTGCTAGTTTCAAGCTTATCTACGAGCTCCTTTACCCTTTATGAGAGCAATTTTACTCATCTAAGAATTAAGGATGCCAGAGTTTTATTTCCCTCTCTTCATCTGATATGAACTCTTTCATGAGTAGCTCCTGCTGCTCGATGCTTTGGACATGTGTGAAAGATAAGTGAAAATTGATATCGGAAGTTGCATAATATCTGAGGCGAGGTTGAAAGCCAAGGACTCAACCTGGAATTTAATCCTAGATGCCATATATATTCCTGACTGACATCAACAACCGTTGAAATTTCCGTCTCTCTCGTTCACTGTAATGACATTTGGACACTTGAAAAACCTACGGACTTTAAGGGGGGGAAAATAAAAATGGTTATAAACTTATATGAACTATCTTAGTGTTGTTTTCGTAATTTCTCCCAGTTTCATGGTTTTCTTCTTTTTGTAACTGGATAACTAATATGCTTTGCCTTTTTGGCAGTATTGCTTGAAGCGAGAAAGGCATCTCTTCAGGCTCTCTTCCTTGCAATGGACTTGGTCGAATTTCAAGGGAATTGAAATATGGATGCATATATGGGATTACTAATGTTAACTATAGCTCGGTGCTATTCAGAGTCTACAGCTGTTTTGCAGGACGATCCTTCTGTTTCCTGTGGAGATTGATGTTAAAGTGCAGAATTAGAAGTAATCTTTGTTATGAGGCTCCAAAAGAAATATGGTCTTCAGATTAAAAGGGTTTTTTTATTTTATATATATGAGCTGAAAATAAATTAATTGTCGTCGTGTTAAAATGTAGACAGTTACTTTACCTATTCACTTCTAATCTACTTGAATGAGGCTCATATCGAGTAATTAATGTTGCGATTTAGAAAGAACTCCTTGTGTTTTGTGTCCCTAGTAGACATCCAAATAGATGACTAGGTAAAGGATTTCTGTAAACTGCATTTATTGTTGTAGTGCCATGAAATTATCCAAATTAGTGTTGATAGGAATGCTTTACTAGTTCCCTTTAATAATCAGAATGTCCAAATACTTTGAAGCATATGTACCTATTTGCCTCTCTTGAATCTATCGTATCTTTGTTATGAGCCTTTACCTATTTCGTATCTATACTTTTGAGAAGTGGGAAATCCGTAACTCGGTTTCCGAAGTGACTTCCAAAGGAGATTCTGCAAAATTCGTTCTGAAAGAGGGCTCAGAAAATTCAACAGATTCTTTTATAGAATTGTTGTCTGAATCTGGGACTTCTGAAGAAGAATATTCTTCAACTTTCCTTCGTCCTCTACAGTGGGTGCTTCTCCAAAGTAAAGGCAAATATTCATCCTAAATTTGTCTTTGTCCCGCTGCTTCAACGATCCTGTGAAGGTACTGGTTGACTACGGTTCGACCGTACGGTGATTTGGTAGTGCTATCCAAATACCGTGAAGGAGTGTTGTATCTTGGGAGACCAGCGTCCATTATCCCGTTAGCACCGGTGCGGGGGACGTAATTGTCTTAAAGAGATTCGCTCTAAGCGTATCTCACTCCAAATACTGTATAAGTGAATTAAATTCTTTATACAAGGGATATACTTTACAGTATATCGAGACTGATTTAGATTCAGTCTAATTGGTGTTTAACCAAGGAAGGAAATTGAAAGGTGGTTCTTAAATTAAGGAACGTTCTATTGAACGGAAACCTCCCACCTGATATTTGCCGACCTGGCCAATTAGATTCTTGATATCTCAGTGATCTTGATTAGTTGTCAGATTGATTCCTGTAAAGCAGAATCCAACAACAACTTCCCCCAACAGTGGAGTATCATCCGGTTTTTCATGTGAGCATGTTAAAGCCTTACCATGAGGACGCGGAAGATCCGGATCGTCGGAAATCCAGTCGAGCACCATCAGGAATTCGCATGGAGTTCGACAAGGAAGCAGAGGAGATCATAGCGGACAGGACGGATCGTGAAGCGAACAATCACCCGAGGTTGGAATACTTTGTGAAGTGAAAGGGATTGCCAGATTGCGAGAGCAGTTGGGAAGCGGCACGAACTCTTTGATAGTTTGAGGACTTGATCGAGAAGTTCCATCAGGAGAAAACACAGCGATGAGGGCATCGCTCGGATAGGTGGGGGAGAATGTCACGAACCGCTCCATCTTGGTACACTTTGGCTCATACTGGACTCATTTGGGCTCATCTCATGTGGTAGAGTGGGTTAGGATAATATTGTAAATTCCTGCTGGTGCTCGACTGGATTTCCCACGATCCAGATCTTCCGCGTCCTTATGGTAAGGCTTTAACATGCTCACATGAAAGACTGGATGATACTTCACTGTTTGGGGAAGTTGTACCCTGTAGGCTACATTCCCCACTCTTTTCTCAATAGGAAATGGGCCTTCATACTTCCTTATCAAGCTCTTATATAGTCCCTTGGACCTTCATACTTCCATATGCCCCCTCTTCTTATCTGCTCATTTCTTCAACCTTTTGGCCGCCTTGCTTAGACACGAACGCGACAACTCGTTCTGCTCTTGCCATCCCTTAGCAAATTTGTAGGCAGCCGGACTATTTCCCTTATAGCCTGTAGCAATGGAGTTAGGAATGAGCGGCTGCTGTCCAGTGACGATCTCGAATGGACTCTTCCCGGTAGACTCACTCCTCTGTAGGTTGTAGGAGAATTGGGCTATGTCCAGAAACTTCGCCCAATCCTGCTAGTTAGCACTCACATAGTGCCTCAAGTAGACCTCCAACAAGCCATTCACCCACTCTGTCTGGCCATCCGTCTGAGGGTGGAAGCTAGTGGAGAAGTTCAAGTCCGACCCCATGAGCTTGAAGAGCTCCGTCCAGAACCTGCCTGTGAAGCGGCCATCTCGATCACTCACGATCGTCTTCGGCAAACCCAAATACTTCACCACATGCTTCAGAAATAGTGGGGCTGCTACCTCGGCCAGACACTTGGCTGGGGCTGAAATGAAGATACCATACTTTGAAAACTGGTCGACCACCACCATAATAATATTGCACCCCTCGAACTTGGGTAAGCCCATGATGAAATTCATAGAGATGCTCTCCCACGGTCGCTCTGGAATCGGCAGTGGTTCCCGCAATCCGGCCGGTACTCTTTGCTCCGTCTTATCTTGTTGGCACACAAGACAAGTCTTCACATAGGCCTCAACATCATCCCTCATGCGAGGCCAATAATAATTTTCTTCTGTGAGAGCTAAGATACGGTGCACACCTGGATGTCCTACCCACTGGGAGTCATGACACTCCTTGAGAAGCTCCCTCCTCAGGTTCCTGAACAGCGGCACGTACAACCGCCTCCCCTTTGTGTAAAGCAGATCTCCTTCTAGCCAGAACCTCTGAGTCTTACCTTCCTTAGCATATTCCATCATGTTCTTGATTGTAGAGTCCTGAGCCAATCCTTCTTTGATGCGGTCAAGTAAGGGACTCTGAGGATGACTTAGCATAGCGGCAAATTCAGCCTTTCGACTTAGTGCATCTGCTACTATGTTGATTCTTCCCGGCTTGTACTCGAGCACATAGTCGAACTCGGCTAGGAAGTCTACTTCTTTTGGGTCTGGAAGTAGCTGGTGGTCACATTATCCGACTTCACCACGAACCTCGAGCCAAGTAGGTAGTGTCTCCATACTCGAAGACAGTGAACCACAGCTGTCATCTCCTTCTCCTGTATGGTATACCGCCTCTCGGTATCGTTGAGCTTCCGACTCTCATAGGCCACAGGGTGTCCTTCCTGCATTAACACCCCTCCAATCGCGAAGTCACTCGCGTCGGTGTGCACTTCATATGGCTTGCTGAAGTCGGGTAGTGCGAGAACTGGTTCCTCCGTCACAGCTCTCTTCAAAGCCTCGAATGCCCCTGTCACTTCGAACTCCAATCCCAAGTCCGATTCTTCTTCAGCAAGTCGGTGAGTAGAGCAGCCATCGCCGAATAGCTCTTGATGAATCTCAGATAGTAGTTTACCAAGCCAAGGAAAGATCGCAGCTCCGTCACCTTAGTGGGAGGTTCCCACTCCAATATGGCCTGGATCTTGGCTTGATCCATCCGAATCTTGCCTCTTCCAATGGTATGGCCGAGGAACATCACTTCCTCTTGTGCGAACGAGCACTTCTCCCTTTTCACATAAAGCTCGTTGCTTCTGAGGGCCTGAAACACTTGCCTCAAGTGCTCCACATGCTCGTCCATGTTCTGGGTATAGACCACAATATCGTCCAGGTAGACCACCACAAAATGGTCCAAGAAGGACTCCAACACCTTATTCATCAGAGTGCAGAATGTGGCCGGTGCGTTGGTGAGACCGAATGGCATAATTAGGAACTCGTACGATCCGTACCTAGTCACGCACGTGGTCTTCGATTCATCTCCTTTTGCAATCCGCACTTGATAATACCCCGAGCGTAAGTCAAGCTTGGTAAAGTATCTTGCTTCACCCAACCTGTCGAACAAGTCCGCTATCAGAGGAATAGGGTACTCGTTTTTTACCGTGATCTTGTTTAGCGCTCGGTAGTCGATGCAAAGCCGCAACGAACCATCATGCTTCTTCTGGAAGAGCACTGGTGCACCATAGGGAGCCTTCGACGGACGAATATATCCGGCATCCAACAACTCCTCCAGCTGCTTTCGAAGTTCTTCCAGTTCTGATGGCGCCATGAGATAAGGACTCATGGCCGGCTAGAAGCCTCCAATTCTAGAGAATTCTTGTACAAGTCCTTACCTATAAATATGGGCCAAGGGTGCTCATTTGTAATCATCAAGGAAAGTAAGAGTAAGCAATACAAGTTTTCACTTCTTCTTCAAGTGTTCTCTCTCTCTCTTGAGTGAGTGAGTGTGAGGGTTAGGCTGACTTAGCTTCGCTTATAAGGAGAAAGCGAATTAAGTGCCGCACGGGTTCGAGTAGTTCGAAGTCAAAAGAATCTGCCCGTGACACGTGCAGCTGCATGAAGGAGGCGGCCTCCCATCTCGCCGGCCTCAAAGACAGCGCTGTGAGCACGTTGCCGACCAAGTGCAATGCTCCTCTCCCTTACCCGATCTCTGCTTCTGTTGACTGCTCCAGGTGAGTTCTCCATCAATTCAAAAGTATCTCTTTTGCTTTTTCTGTTGAAATGAAGTACAAGTGCAGGTCATGAACTGATTGCTATGCTCTTTCTTTGACCTGTTCTTGCAGGATCCAGTAACATTGCAATCGGTGTTGAGAGAATAAAAGGAAGGCAACTTAGCATTATTGACCCTTCTCTGCATGAGACAGTAGTTTTGTTGCAGGAACGAGTCTGATTAAAGCAGTGGAATTCCATAATTATCTCATCTAAGTGATGAAGCTCGTCTGCTTGCACGCATCTTTCTACATTGTAATAAAACAAAGAATATAACAGACTGATTGAGATTAGATTGTGTTATTGTTATGTCTAGACTCTACTAATTACATCTTTTCATCACAATTTTTGCATTTAGCATATTATTAAGGCTAAAAAAATCAATATTAATGTCCACACAGAAAGCAAAACATAATTACAATTCCAAATCAAACAGCAAAGACTCCCTCTCCATTTTTTCAAAGCATCCCCTGCTCTGCCTCCTGAATCATCATCTACTCCCCTGCACTAGGGTCTCTGAGGCTCCCACGGGCCGGGCTTGCTCGAACCGGCTCTTCCGTGGGTTCCCTCTGGGCACGGCTGCCATCAGCAACCTCCGGTACAATCCCGCAAACACCCTCTCCAACAAGCCCAACTCCTCATCGATCCCCTGACCACCAAACCTCTCCCTCAGCCTCCTCACCTTCTCCACCCCTGCCGCCGCATCGACCGCCACCTCGGCGATCCTCGCGTTGATCCTCTCCCTCTCCTCAATCACCTCCTTCAGTCTCCTCTTGGCCCCTCTGTATCCATCCAGCGACCTCATCAGCTGCTCCGTCAGCTCCCTGTTCCTCTCCTGCAGAGCAACAACATCGCACGATGACCCTTTAGTACTGCCAATAATCTCCTTCCCTTTGTGCTCAGCGGCACAAACCCTGACTTTTTCGAGCAGCTTCTCGTTCTGCGCGCGCAGGTCGCTGACCATCTCTTCCATGCACGTGACCTCGTTGACTCTGCGTGATAGCTCTCCGGCGATCATCTCTTTCTCTTTTCCCAGGCTGTAGAACATCTTCTCCAGGCCTCTTCGGGCCGTCGTGTTGGCCGAGAGCTGCTGGAGGAGGGTGGTGCGCTCCTCGGGGCCTGCCGACGGTGGTTTCTTGTCTTTGTCTTCTTTGCTGTTGTTTGTGGTGGTGGTGTTGCGGTGGAGCTCGGTGGCGCAGCGGCGGAGTTCGGCCTTGCGATTGGGCATGGAGGATTGGGACTTCTGCACGCGGGAGTGGATGTTGTCGAGGATGGTGAGCATCGTAGCGAGGCGCTGCGACCGCCTGCCGTCGGCCTCTCTGGCGCTCGAGTTGTGCTCGCGGATGAGTTTCAGGAGGAGCTTCACCTCCGCTGCGACGCCTGATAGTTTCATGCTATTAGTATCATCCGAGTTCTTTCTATCCACGAATTCCTTTTTTTCTTTTATCGCCTTTCCTCCATTTTCTACATTGAAAAGGTAAGGAAAAAATAAAATTCAAAGCGGTAGAATTGTAATTGAATTGGAGAGAGTAATGATTAGATTAATTACCTCCCATGGTGTGGGGATCTTTGGGAGAAAGACTATCGCCATTATTGCCACTAGAATGAGATCCAGCGGTTGAGCCCGTGCCAAACCTTTCCATTATTTACTGTAGATATATCAAAATGTGTCTTCTTCGTCTAGAATTTATAAAAGGGCCGAGCTTAGTTTCTTTTGTTCTTCCCTGTCCTCTTTCTTCTCTCTTTTTTAGAACTTTTGTGTTGTTGTTGTCGAAAGAAATTTGACAGCTTAGGAGTTTCACAAACTTGCTCAATAACGGAAATTAAGGGAAACGGAATTTTCCATTTTATTTGAGGTCCTTATTCTTTTTGCGTTTCAATTAGTTTTTATTTCATTATTATTATTATTATTATTATTTTTGAGAAAACAGTGAACCTTGCCTCTGGCACTTTGTAACACCCCGGTCATTAAAATATGAATTTAATATTTCAATTCTTGATTTGAGACATTATACGGATTAGTGGAGGTGATGATTAAATTAAATTTTTATGATAATGAATCTTTTAAAAAAAAAAATTGGGAAGAATTGAAGTGAACTGAGAATCATAAATACAAGTATATGGATAATTTGGAGTGAAATTAAATATTTTAAATTTTGTGGTATGAATATACAAATGAGTACGTATGTACATGCTCTTGTGTGTGTATATATTTGAGAATATACAAGTATTATACCCACTTCTTACTCTCAATCTATTAATCTATGATTAATTTAGCGGGTGGAGTGAGGTGGCTTGACCTTAAGCTACATGGGGACTTGGGGAGGTGATGTGGCATCCATAGGCTCAATGTTTACACATCTAAATGAATAAAATCATGGGTCAATGGTCATTTTTTAATATACCTCTCTTCCTCCCCCAATTTTTCCCACCTACCTTCCCTGGTGGTGAGTGGCGACGAGAACCCCACCAATTTCAATCCCTCTCTCTCCCAAATTCTCTGGATCTCTCTCTCTCCTTTTGTAACAGCCGACTTTTATCTCCTAATTATATCAATCATCGTCAAAAGGATTTATTTAAATTTTCTCTTCTTTTTTTTTATCATCAAAACACTAATAATAATACCAAAGGTTAAAGTCTTATTATCAATGAATTACTTGTATTATGAAAATTTGGTATAAAAGAGAATACATAGAACCTTGTAGGTATCTTATGCTAGTATAAATAGATGCTAGTATAAATAGGAGTATGTAATGGGTATTTTACAAATAGGAGTATATCTAGGGTATTTCAAAATCATGAATACCTAATTAAATACATGGTATACATGTGTATTATATTGGAGTCAGTGGAGGGGGTAGGTGTGCATGAGGAGAAGAGATCTAGGGCTAGGATCACCTTGGTCCAAGTGTTGGCTAAGTGGCAACTTGAGGAATATGTCACCTTGCTAATAACTTAAAAAGAAGGGGCTTTTATTCAAAATTGCCCTCATCCCTTACGTTCAGAACTGAGAGAGAGTTTTCTCTCTTCTCTGTATTTTTTTTCTCTCCCAACCCTAGATCCATCCACCCTCTCCTTCTCCCACTCAAACTCTCTCTCTCCACTCCTTCTCCACGTCCCCGGCCGGAGCCAGGGAGGGGCAAGCCACGCGCGGGCCGCACGCAGCCGCACGCAGCAGCACGTGCGGCCGGGAAGGCTGGGTGGGTCGCGCCATCGTCGGAGAGGGAAACTAGGTGGGGTTTTCGGATTGTTTTGCAAGATTAGAAGCAAGCCCTAAATCTGAAAAATGGGGTTCCAAGACTCCCAATTTCAGGGGCTATTTTGAATTGAAGGTAAACTTGGTACTTCACTAATTTTTCCCCTCATTTTAATTGACAGTGTGACTAAAATTTTCCTTATGTTCCTTTACTAGGATTATTGGGTGGAGAAATTGATCAATGAGCACTAAAGAGGAGATCATTTATCAAGTGAGTAGATTACTACACTCACTATATTCTTTATAAACATGAAATTGAATTAAGTGCTTAATGTAGGAAAGGTAGGATGGATTGAGAAAAATGTTGAGGGATAATGTAATGTAGTGACATGGTAGACTAGTCATCATGAGATTAACATCATGCTCATCCTCTTTTCCCTAGAGGGTTGCGTCATAAGGTTTATATGTTATATGTTAGTAATAATTAGAGCTATGTAAATTCCCATGGTAACATACATGAAGTGCATGGTTAAGGGTGGTTAATTCCTAAGTCCTTTCTAATATAAATTTGGTAGAAGGCATAAATGTGTATGGTTATTATGCTACATCCTATGTATGCGAGATATTTAATTACTAATCATGGGTAAGGGGAAAGTAAAAATGGAACCTCTATAAAGGGAAAGGCATGTTTCTTTATACATCATGAGACTTATACGTGTTCACATGGGTCATAATTGATACGAATTATTGTGGTAATTCTTATTCAATACTTACACAATAGTATGTTGAGTATGTGACTTATACAAAAGCATGTTGATTGTGTGGCTTATACATAGTATGTTGATGATGTGATTTATACAAGAGCGTGTTGATTGTGCGGCTTATACAATGGTATGTTGATTGTTTATGTTTGGCATAATTGATTGGAGGAAGGAGCCGGGCGGGAGCCGGTAGGAGGGGGGAAGACCGCGATTATCTGTTAGTGCATGCTTTTATACAATTATAAGGAGGAAGGGGCCGGGCGGGAGCCGGTAGAAGGGGGAAGACGGTGGTCATGTGAACTATACATATATACTTGCATTTATATAAATGTGTGCTTATCCATATGCTATATATGATCGTTGTTGCAATTATAAGGAGGAAGGGGCCGGGCGGGAGCCGGTAGGTGGGGGAAACGGGGGAAATTTGCACCCTATGATTAGGGTGATATATGTATGTGCCTTAGTAAATAATGATATAGTGTATTATCTGAAGGTGTCTGAATATGATATTATTTAGTAAGGGCTTAGGCAAGATAAGAGCGTGTGCGTAGAGATATCCATGTAGGAAATGAATTGATGATCTTGCTCTCGTATGTACTCGGAAAGAACCTTTTAGTAATTAAAAGAAAGTCTAGTAGTTGTGACTTGTAATTATTAAATTGTGTAAGGATATGGGGGTATGTAGGAGAGGGTCACCTGGTAGGGGTAAGGGTCTCTACGTTCATGTAAGACCTCCTCGGGCCCCGCAAGGTATATTTGTGATAAAATATCCATGTTATCATTCTTCTAGTGCTTTGTAATTTACTCATTGAGCCGTCGAGCTCATTCCTTTTTCTTTTTCCCCCTTTCAGGTCTGGATAAAGGAAAGAGCATACTGTAGCATGGAAAGTTTAATTTTGGGCAGAACGACATACCTTTCTTACAATATTATTTTTGTTTACCATATGCATATGTATGTTTTTCATTTCAGCACTATCTAGCTAGATATGTTATGGTACTACTATCAATGTAACTCCTTCCTTGTAACATTTTGAGACTAGAGACTTGTGGTGTATGGGATGTTTTGCGAAACTAAGACTTGTGATTATGTTTGGTAGTAATGTGTTGATGATTGATGCCCTTGATGTACATGTCATTAGAACATATTTTGGAAGTATATTGTGGAACTTACTTAAGGACGTAATGTTGTGTTTATGAGATCTTTATACATTGTGATAAGTAGGCCGTGTGGGCCGAAATCTTTTATGGAATAAGTAGGCCTTGGAGCCGAAACTGTTATCCTATGTATGTGGAAAGAGGCGGAATTTTAGGGAGATGCTGCCGAATTTTTCTGGATTAAAAATATGGAGATTTGGGATAATTATGTATTGCAGGACTAATCTTATCTATAAGAAGCTGGGACCGTTACACCTTTCCCCAATTTCTCCCTCCATCGGGATCTTTGAGGTGGCAACGCGCGGGGAGACGCGCTGCAGGCTGCCGGAGCGGCGGGGAGGCCCGTCGGCGCAGCAGCTGCTGGCACAGCTGCCGCCGCCGCTGCTGCTGCTAGCCACAGCAGCTGCTGCTGTGGCACGGCGGGGAGCACGGCGGTATGGAGCACGGCTGGCAGCGATCTGAAGCAGCTTGAAGTCGGAAGAAGGAGGTGAGGGAGACTTAGCCTAGTTTATTCTTCTTATTTTTGAATTCAAATTCTGGAAAATAAATATCAAATTGGTGATTACTCTGAGACTGTTGAAGTGAGATTTCCCCTGATCCATTTTCCTCCTACTCACATTTTAATTATAGAAAGTTCATGTGCATGATCAACTTATGTTAAGAGTTTATATCGATTGTGTATTCTCATGTTATGTTTTGAATTAGGTGAGGAAAGATACTATTGATTGATTAGTTGGGTTGACGTCATATATGGGTAAGTAGAATACCCGTGAATTGTCAAAACTGATGTTCTTGTATGCATGCTAAATTATCATCGGTATAAACTTGAATCTAGTTATACAATCATGGGCAAAAGGAACACGTTCGTGTATGTAGGTTCATCGATGATATAGTTTCATCTCGAGAGAAATCCTAACGAGATGGAGGGAGAAGGATTGGATAAATTAAAATTTAAACCAGGACACTTGTTTACGGGTACACTATAAGATTTAACTTATGCATAGCTTTCACAAATTTCCGCTTGATTGAATCATATCGCCACATACATTATTTCGTGAGGTGGATGATAACTAAATAACTTGCGAAATCAAGAGTGTCATCAGAAATTAAAACATAAATAAGAACAATGATAACTATTCATTTGATGCCAAACCCTTTCCCCCGTTATGATTTTCCTTGATCATTTCTAGATATATACTTGTATTAGAGATATTAGAATTGTGTCATGTCAAGGAGGTGGAACTTCTGTGATCAACAATTTTAGTGTAGTGTAGTAGATGAGAAATCGTTGCAATAGTGCTTAAGCCAATATTTACAAAGCAAACTGATACTAAACCACTTGTCGAGGACTAGCCTTTCTGTGGGGGATGCACAGTTTGCATAGATTTTTAGTTACTTTTCGCAAGAAACTTAGAATCTAATAATTTTAAATGTGTTCGTGTAACCGCAAGTGGTTGCAGGAAATTTATAATTGTTGTTTCATGATATAAGTTATATTCTTGGGTGAAGCGCAACATTAGTCGTGGAACGATATAATTAGAGGTTGAGTATGAGGGGACTCGAGGCCTTAGGACTAAGCTATTGCACCATTAGAAATTATGGGGTTCGTGATTGAATATCTGCTAGAAATACGATCTTTGTACTACCCCCCTTGATACTTAAATTCCCGGAAAGGAATATGCACACTTTAAGTAAAGCTATCCATTACAACATCTATTCTTTTCAGATATCCCTTCTCTCTATTGTACTAGATTATATTTTCCTTGACTTAGTATTGCATTCATCTTGAAATTATATTACGAGTATATCCCTCCAGTGAGTTATGAAGATAACTGTACGCATGAGCAATTAAATTTTGTTCTGCTTTTAAAAAGGTATGGCCTGATAAGAATTATCTCTCCTCATACCAGCTACTTGGCATCTAATTTAATAATCATATTGGGCTAGGATATACTGATAGTTAAATCATGCAGGTCAGCTAATAATGTTAATTATAACCGCCAATTAACAAATTAGTGTAGGCTGTCTAAAAATCACAAGACAAGCCACCAAAACACAGAGATCCAAGATCCAGGCGCAAGGCTAAATGTGACAATCAAGACGCGAGAAATAGCCCGCGTCTCAGCATCAAGGCGCGTCGGCCCGAAGCCCGCGTCTCAGCATCAAGGCGCGTCGGCCCGAACCCGCGTCTCAGCATCAAGACGCGTCGGCCCGAAGCCCGCGTCTCAGCATCAAGACGCGTCGGCTCGACACCCACGTATCGGTTGCAACTACCCCGATTATGGCGCCATCCACCGCCCATGTAGCGGGGAAGTTGGCCCTCATCATGGAGCACTTTTAGGGGCACGATCACCCCCTAAAAACCCTATAAATAGTCCCGTCACTATTGAAGGAGGGTCGACAATTATCGGAGGAAGGGCAGACAACAACAAGAGAGGACGACGACGATTATCGGGTAAAAGAGAGATCATCGACAGAGAGAGAGAAAACCCTTCAGCGAGCTTACTGAGTACTAGCCGCTCTTCGCCTACCTCCTCTTCTAGAGTTTTGGTAGACGGAGCTGAGTTACTCCCTCTACCGACCGAAGAGAAGATCCCCGACGGTCCGAACAGTCATCCGGTCAACGGAGAACAAGATTCACTCTCCACCGCCACACGAAGAACCCAGCACTAAACAAAGGGGGAATTCAAGATTCAATATTCCCCTCCCTTGTAACCGGAAGATTAAGCCGGCTGTAATCTTTTCCATCTGATTCCAGGAAACGTTACACCAGCCAACCCCCTCTCCGTGTCAAACAAGAGATGGCGACTCCGCTGGGGATCACTTTCGTCACTGACGAACAGATCGTGGCGCAGGATGATGTTCTCCGTAAGGGGAAGATGGTCGAAACACTCGTTGTCGAGTTCGACCAGGCGAAGTATGAAGAGTTCCTCTCTTCTGGCTCCAAGAGCCCAAGACCCGCGTCTGCCGCAGGTCTCAACTGAGAAGCTACCCGAAGCCCAATCTGAGGCTCTGCCGGGTGCCGATGCCCACTGTGCCAAGACAAGTTCACGCGCCAACGCCTCCCAGAAGGCCCGCGTGACCTCAGGCACTACTGTTGCGATCAACCGCGTCGCACAGAACACACGCGCCAACGCCTCCCAGAAGGCCCGCGTGGTCCCAGGCACCACTGTTGCTGCGATCAACCGCGTCGCGCAGAATACCCGCGTCAACGTCTCTCAGGAGACCCGCGTGGTGAACACTCTTGGTTCTATAAACCAGGATGTTGTTGGTTTCTCTCCACCTCCTCGACGCAACCGGAATGCTGAGCGTCGACAGAGGAGACGCGCGCGTCAACTCCAAGTCGGAACCGTTGGTTGTCTGACTGGGGGTGGACGCGGCGTACAATCTGATGCCTTGCCCGCACCTCGTCCAGTGCGTGAGATCCGCGTTTGGCGACCCAAACGCGAGACCCCTCAAGTTGAGTCCTCTGAGGACCAACTCATCAAACGCCAGGGTGAAACCTCCGCGTCTTTTCAAACGCAGGAAGTACGCACTCATGGGCGTGGGGCCCAGCAGTCCACTCTCTCTCAAGCAACTCTGCCTAAACGCATCAGGCAGCAACGCGAGACTCGCGTGCGCGTCATACAGCCGCGTCATGAGAGCCGCGTCCCTGAAGTCTGCGTCCAGGCTGAACAGCACATGACTGTCTCCCGTCTTCGACGTCGCGAGACCAGTCTCTTTAATCCCCCTCCCACGGATTTGAGGTTATTTGACAAGGAAAAGAAGTGCCAATCAAGCCACTTCGTCATGCTGCTGTCAACAACTCATCCATATGCTCTCTGGATGCCATTATGGATCAGGCGTGCACCAGCAGTCCTTAATCAGACAGCTGACCCTGATTCCCCCGTCAGCCAAAAGAAGACGCTCCCACAGGAGGAGAACCTTCTCAGATGTTGAATACCCGGAGCTTACTGCAAACATGACTAGCAGAAGCAAGGGAAAACAATCAATGGTCAACTCAGAGGAATCTGACTCTGAGCCGGAAGGGGTGTATCAACACACTCGCACCCGGACAGGGGCCATTCCCCCAATTGACTATAATGCCTTAGCCCGCGGCATTAGAATGGGTGATTCTCACTCCGCTATAGTGGAGTCGCAAGCTTCAAACTCTTCCGTCGAGAAGGAGGCTTCCCCGCCTACATGGCAGACACTCCTGAGGAGACGGCCAGGCGTTTAGAACAGACGCAGAAGCACCAGATGGATATAATCGCCTCTCAACAGAGATCCATTGACTCCCTCAAGCATATGCTTGAGAAATTGCTTGAAGAAAGAGCGAGATCTCCTCCTAGACGACCGAAGGGGAAAGGGAGAAAGGGAGGAAGCCCACCCTCCGAACCTTCCGACGAGACACGACGATCTACCTCGGATGTGTCCAAGCCCTCGTCGCAGGCAAGAAGCGACCAAGACCAGGAGAAGACTCATGCTAAGAGGATGAGTTAATTGGAACGACGCCTCGAGGCCCTTGCCAATCGCAAGGACCTCCAAGAAGCTGGAGTGGTCCGGCCCTATCCGGCTGAGTGGGACTTAGTTCCATACCCTCCTAAGTTCAAGGCTCCAACCCTCCAAGCATTCGACGGGAAGGGGTCACCCAACCAGCACATCTACTACTTCAAATCCCAGACCGGGAATGTGGTAGATAATGACGCCATCCTGGCGCGACTGTTCATCGGCACCCTGAAAGGGTTGGCTTTTGAGTGGTTTATGAAGCTCCCGGAGGTTCTATCAAGAACTGGGGGGATCTAGAGAAGCTGTTCTTGACACGCTTCTTCGAAGATGACTCCGAAGTCACAATGCCCACCCTTTTAGCTACCAAACAGCGGAGAGGGGAGTCCGTCAAATCTTTCGTGGAAAGATTTCGGAACACGGCACTCCGGTGCCCAAGCGGTATGACCCAGGCCACCCTGGTGGAAACATGCCGCCACAACCTCCAAACCTCACTCCTTGCTCAAATAGGAGTTGCTGAAAGCCGAACCTGGAAGCAGTTAGTCCAACAGGTGAACAGGCTGAGGAGATTGTTGCCCGTGTCAAGGCAGAGGAAGGCAAGCTGCGGCCGGAAAGGTCGACAAGGCGTGCACCGGCACCAGACACCTCCCTCCAGACGAAGCGGAAGGATAATTTGGCGACGGAGACGAAATCTCCCACCAAACCTCAAACAGGCAGGGCAAGTGGCTCTTCAAGCCAGCCACGTCCCAACAAGCAGTATTCCTTCAAGGAGGAACACGTCGATTCGCTCTTCAAGCTACTCAACAAGAGCAATCGACTGAAGCTCCCTGAAATTAGACGCCCGGAGGAAGTCGGCAAGACCGACAATCCCAACTACTGCATGTACCACAGGATGTTGGGACATCCTACCAAAAGCTGCTACGTCTTCAAAGACATCCTTCAGGCTTTGATTGACGCGGAGGTGCTCAAGCTCCGACCAGAGCAGAAGAAGGTCACGGCCAATGTAACGTCGGTTCTCCAGTTCGGGAGACAACCTCCAACGCCTGCGGGGGTAACTCCTATTCCAAGGGGAGAATTAAGAGTGGTCAACACAGACCCTCACCAGCAGCAGGAGAAGGGCTTGGTAGCCGTCCCTACACCTCAGGGGGAAACCATGTGGGTCCACCCTGACCTCGTCGATGAACAACAATGGACTACTGTGACCAACAGGAAGTCCAAAGGCAAGGCAAAAGCTTCGTCCTGCCATGTGGTATGTGCTTCTTCCTGAGAAGCAGAGGATGATGTTCCCTCACTGACCGACTCAGAGGAGGAAACGATAGTCTTGGCCGCAGAGCCCAGCCAACCGATGGCGGGGACCCGTTCAGGACAGGCATACTTGAAGCAGTACGGCGAGACGGCAGCGGCTTCTCCGCAACCAGCCGTAGAATCAGCCAAGCCCTCCACGAAGCCACCTGTGGCGAAGCAGAAGGAGACTCGATTCTCTCGAGCCCTTCCAAAAGGTGCAGCGGAAGGATCCTCGACACCTTACCACTTCGATGTCTTGGCTCAACTAGCCAACATCCCGGCACGCATCACCTTGTATGAACTCCTGAGGCTATCAAAGTCAACCAGAGAGGCTCTGCAAGAAGCTCTGGCAAATGCTGTGGCCTTCGTGACCCAGGTGCCGAAGGAGGAAGATGTAGAGGATTGCCTCCACACTTCCCAGAATGCTCCCTGCATCACCTTCACGGCAGATGATATGCAGGTGAAAGGGAAACATGATCGACCCCTGTACTTCACAGGTTACATCGGATCATCTGAGGTGAACCGCATTCAGGTAGATCCAGGGTCCGCATTGAGCATTATGCCCCGCCGAGTCATGCAACACCTCGGCATCCCTACCCACCGTCTGAGCCCTACACAGACGACCATCTACGGGTTCAATGCCAACGGCACCCGTCCAATGGGGAAGATCAAGCTCAAGTGCCAGATTGGGAGCCTCAAGTCGGAGGTGACATGCTATGTCATCGACGCCGACACTTCCTACAATCTGCTGCTAGGACGACCATGGATCCACCGCAACTCCATCGTTCCCTCCACTCTTCACCAAGTCATGAAATACATTGACGCGAGTGGGAAGGTGCAAACGTTGGTTGCCGAAAGGTATCCATTTAAGGGAGTCGAGAATTATTTCACGGATTCCCTTTTATATCAGGATCCGGTGGACGAAACCCCGCAACTGGAGGCGCCAGACTCTGGTAATGAGGCTGACACTGAGCCCGAGCAAGAAAAGTGCCTGTGGGAGTTAAAACCACTTGTAAAGAGCACTAATAAGCTCGATGTTGATAATACCACCGATGATGCAGGCGGTTGGTATATTAATGAGAATCTAGACTTTGAATATTTTTCTGCGTGTGCATCCGATTCAATACCGTCGGATACTACTACCGACGTAGACGATGACATCTGGTCGGCAATGGATGCTTTGACATCATTGCATGTACCAGTAAAATCATCTTTCGGGACATACCAGGATAATGGCGATGCGCAGGAATCTATATTCTTGGTTCCGGCAAGACGAAAAGGCCAAAGACCGATACTTTTTTGGCGAATCTCGTCTGAACCAATGCCCCGCGAAGAATCGGAAAGCGAGGAGGAATCCCCTCAGCTCGACCATTATGAATCGAAAGCACTCAGAATGATGAAACAAATGGGGTACGATATAACCAACAAGCCCGGGTTGAACTTCGGCAAAGGAAGGAGGACGCTACTTCGATCCTTTGTGCCAAAAGGGAAGGCCCCCGATTATTATCATCGGACGCGCAGGGGGTTGGGCTATGTATCAACTCCGGTCCCATCAGCCTCTAATTCTCAAGAATCGTCGAGCAACGATTGCTCTTCAGACACGTCATCATGGGAGTCAGATGTCAGTGTCGGCAACATCTTCAAAGGGCTTTCAGTAAACATGGTTTCAACAGGCCATCTGGAAGATGAGGTTGAAGAAATGATCCAACCTGATACAGATCCTTGGATCAAGCATTTGAATGCTCTTTGGGATATCCGCTTTGAACAGCGTGAGCCACCCACAGATGACAAGGTTGTTCAGATCAACCTAGGAGATGAGACCAACCCCAAGCCCATCTTCATAAGTGACGGCATGTCACCTCCAGAGAAGAAGGATTTAATATCTCTTGTACAAGAGTATATAGATGTCTTCGCCTGGAATTATGAGGACATGCCTGGACTTGATCCTCAAGTGGCTATGCATCGCCTCAACATCAATCCGGACATGAAGCCTGTTAAACAACAGCAGCGACGGTTCCGTCCAGAGATAATGGAGGCAATTCAATCAGAAGTCAGAAAGCTCATTGATTCTGGCTTCATCCGGGAAGAACAACATCCCGACTGGGTAGCCAACATCGTCCCCGTCGCCAAAAAGAATGGGAAGATCCGGATCTGCATCGACTTCCGTGATCTAAACGAGGCCTGCCCCAAAGACGAATTCCCATTGCCAATCACAGATGTCATGATTGACAATACTTGTGGATTCGAGCGAATGTCCTTTATGGACGGGTTCTCAGGATACAATCAAATCAAGATGTATCCCGATGACGAAAAGCATACCTCCTTCAGGACTCCTCTAGGGGTATATTGTTACACCGTCATGCCCTTCGGACTGAAAAATGCAGGGGCAACATACCAAAGGGCCATGAACGCCATTTTCCATCAGCAAATGCGGAAAACGGTGGAATGCTATGTCGATGACATCGCGGTGAAGAGTCGCACTAAAGGTGATCACATAGCAGACCTGAAGGTGGTCTTCGACATCATGCGGGCTCATCAATTGAAGATGAACCCCACCAAATCCTTCCTGGGGGTAGCCAGTGGCAAATTCCTAGGATTTGTTGTGACTTCCACAGGAATCTATTTGGATCCAGAGAAAGTCCGCGCTATCCAAGAGATGCAACCCCCCAGAAGCCTCAAGGAGCTCAGGGGATTACAAGGACGATTGGCGTACATCCGCAGGTTCATATCAAACCTTTCCGGGAGATGCCAACCCTTCGCCAAGCTGATGAAAAGGGTGTTTCATTCATTTGGGACGACACTTGTCAAAAAGCGTTTGAGGAGATCAAACACTACCTCACCCAACCACCAGTTCTTGCAGCTCCGGTGTCCGGAAAGCCTTTCCTGGTGTACGTCCGAGCAATGGATCATTCCCTGGGAGCTCTACTAGCTCAGAATGATGAACAAGGACGAGAACAGGCAATCTACTATCTGAGTAGAACAATGATCGGAGCCGAACATCGGTACAACCCGATCGAGAAGGATGTTTGGCACTAGTGTTCGCCATTCAGAAAATGCGACACTATCTGGTAGGCCAGACTATAAATGTCATATCAAAAGTCAACCCTCTGAGGTTACTTATGACAAAGCCTTCTTCACTAAATGGCCGGCTGGCAAAATGGGCCATGTTGCTATCCTAGTATGATATGCACTTTCTGCCGCAGAAAGCCATTAAGGGACAAGCGGTGGCAGACTTCCTAGCTGAACACCCAGATCCAAGGGCAGCCAAAGTCTACGAGGATCTCCCAGACGAAGTGGCCGAAGCCTACCTGACTCAGACATCGTTTGAAAGTCAAGTGTGGCAACTTTTCTTCGACGGTGCATCAAGGACAAGCCCGAAGGGACACATAGTAGCGGGGGTAGGAGTGATACTCGTCTCCCCACAAAATTATGTGATTCCCCGAGCTGTCTCACTAACGGAGCCTTGTTCCAACAATGTCGCGGAATACAATGCTCTATTGATTGGGATGCAGCTCGCCGATGAGATTGGCGTTAAAAATCTCGAGGCGTACGGTGACTCTAAACTCATCGTCAGCCAAGTTCGCGGAGAGTACGAGGCCAGACATGAAGATCTAGTACCCTACTACAACGCGACAATTCACATGGCCGAAAGGTTTTCAAACTTCTACATCGACCATGTACCGCGCAGGCAAAATGCACATGCGGATGCACTCGCATCCCTCGCTGCTTCCTTAGCTCTTCCAGCTGGAGCAATGGAGAAAGTATTCGTCTATAGCCACGACCTATACTGTCCAAAAATTCCCCTCGGAGACTACCCGGGGTCAGCGGAAGATCGTCGCGGTAAAGAAACACTTGAAGTGTCGACTGCTTCAGGGCTTAAAGACTGGCGATTCTCCTACATTGATTTTGTCTTATACGGCATTCTGCCCGAAGACACCAAGGAGGCGGCCGCCATTCGGAGGAAAGCCCCCAAATTCTACTATAATGCGATTTCGCGAACATTGTATCGTCGATCGCATGACGGGATCCTGCTCCGATGCCTCTCATCAAAAGAAGCCCAAGGAGTATTGAAAGAAGCCCACGATGGTACTTGTGGAGCTCATCAACCTGACCCGAAATTGGCACATCGACTCCAAAGGATGGGTTACTATTGCCCAAGATGATTGCCGATGCTGTCGCTTATGCTAAGAGATGTTACGCCTGCCAAATACATGGCGATTTCATCCATCAAGTACCAGGGTACCTCCACTCAACGACCTCTACTTGGCCGTTTGAAATGTGGGGGATGGACGTAGTTGGCCCTATCAGCCCACCATCATCGAAAGGACATCGGTTCATTCTAGCGATAACCGATTACTTCTCAAAGTGGGCCGAAGCTATCCCTTTGAAAGAGGTGAAATCTTCTAACGTGATCAAGTTCGTGAAACATCACGTTATTTACCGCTTCGGTGTGCCTCGGCGTATCATCCATGACAATGGACCCCAGTTCATCAGCCAGGCTTTCCAGAGATTCTGCGCGAAGTTCAGAATCCAGAGTGTGTCCTCAACGGCATACTATCCTGCTGCTAACGGTCTTGCAGAAGCCTTCAACAAGACTATTGGCAAGTTTCTCAAAAAGTTCGTCTCGAAAAGTCAACGAGACTGGGACGACAAGCTGGGTGAATGCTTATGGGCCTACCGCACAACGGTGCGAACCCCAACTAAAGCCACGCCATTTTCCTTGGTATACGGATGCGAAGCCGTCCTTCCATTGGAAATACAAATTCCCTCTCTACGCGTCGCCTTGACAGCGGAAATGACAACTGAGGAGAAGCATCAGCAGCGACTCCAGGAGTTGGAAAGCCTTAGACGACAAGCGTTTGCAGGCCCAACAACAAATCGAGCTTTACCAGCTCGTATCACCAGAGCCTTCAACAAGAAAGTCAAAGCGCGAACTTTCAAGAAAGGCGACCTTGTCTTAGCTGTCCGAAGACCCATGGTCATGACGCACAAGACAAAAGGAAAATTTCAGCCCAAATGGGAGGGACCATTTGTAGTAGAGTCAGTCTACTCAAATGGATCATATCGCCTCATAACTTCAAATGGCGATACACTCATGATGCCGATCAATGGCAAATTCTTGAAGAAGTACTATCCTTAATAGTACTCTTCTTCCGATCAAGTTAAAAGTACACCTCTGATCAAACATCCGACGCCCTCGACGGCTAAGGATAGAGGGAAATGTTGGCCTTTAAGCCCACATAAGTCCTCGACAACTCACCATGCTGAGGGGAATAGCATGGCTAGCCCAACTCAAACGGTAGTTGGTAAAGGCATGTCAAACCCGTTGACAGCTGAGGATTTGCTAAAAATCCTAAGGGACACGTTCCCATTTGATCCGACGCCCTCGACGGCTAAGGATAGAGGAAAATGTTGGCCTTTAAGCCCAACATAAGTCTTCGACAACTCATCATGCTGAGGGGAATAGCATGGCTAGCCCAACTCAAACGGTAGTTGGTAAAGGCATGTCAAATCCGTTGATAGCTGAGGGTTTGCTAAAAATCCTAAGTGGACTCGAGTCCACTCTTTCCTCCAAAATCCCTTACCAATTCTCATCCATAGAATGGTAGGACCACAAAGTGCAATCATTACTACGTTAACACTATACCTCTGGTAATGAATACCCTTTGTCGGGTATAAACTTTGCTTGTTACTCTGCATAGAGTAACAAACTCTCAAATTTGCCAAGTTAACACTATACCTCTGGCATTTCAAATTCCACTTGTCAATTCTCATCAATAGAATGACAGGTCCTCAAATTGCTCTTATCACGAGCCAATTCTTGTCAAGTTAACATTACACCTCTGACAAACTACTGTTTAAGTTAACATTACACCTCTAAACAGTACATCGAGTGCCTGTCAAGTTAATATCACACCTCTGATAGTCACCTTTCTTCAGACTTCCGTATCGAAGCTGAAATGGACGATGCCAAGTTAACACTACACTTCTAGCATCCGAGTCATCGCTAAGTTCAACAGTACACCTATGGCCATGACCGTTCCTCGACTTCCTCGTCTAAGTCGAGATGACCAATGCTAAGTTCAACATCACACCTCTAGCATTACCTCACTGTTAAGTTAAACATTACACCTATGACAGTGACATTCTGAGTTAAGTTAATATCACACCTCTGACTCACATCCTTGTCGAGTTAACACCACACTTCTGACAAGACTATCTCCAACCCGTTAAGTTAATATCACACCTCTAACGGTAAAAGCTTTACTAGATTCCTCGCGGGTCTAGTTTCACTTGTTATTCTCTTCAACAGAATAACAGGTCCACCTAAAGACATTGTTAGGTTAACATTACACCGCTGACAATGTTTTATCAAATTCCCCAGCTGACCTTAAATCAAGTCAATCTCAGACACTTGACAAAAGTTCACCTTCTCTGGGAGTACGCATTCCCCTGTCACTTTCTTTTATAAAGTGGCGGGTCCACCAAATCATTCTTTTGCTTCTAAAACAAAACATTCAAGACAACAGAAAGAGGCAAAAAGAAAAGTGTCACTTTTATTCATATCCAAACACATGAAAGTGATACAAAACGCTCTCTTATACAATAAGATTGAGTGTTACAATTAAGGAGTACAAAGAAGTCCCTCTCTCTCTCTCTGAGGCCGTACTCACTCCTTGAAGCCGCATCTGATCCTAAGTGCATGATGTCTGAAGAAGTG
>JAVJIF010030789.1:7500-93755 GCA_038442645.1 Agave tequilana | reverse complement strand
TGTAGCTGTCTAAAAATCACCAAGACAAGCCACCAAAACACAGAGATCCAAGATCCAGGCGCAAGGCTAAATGTGACAATCAAGACGCGAGAGATAGCCCGCGTCTCAACATCAAGGCGCGTCAGCCCGAAGCCCGCGTCTCAGCATCAAGGCGCGTCAGCCCGAAGCCCGCGTCTCAGCATCAAGGCGCGTCGGCCCGAAGCCCGCGTCTCAGCATCAAGACGCGTTGGCTCGACACCCACGTCTCGGTTGCAACTACCCCGATTATGGCGCCATCCGCCGCCCATGTAGCGGGGAAGTTGGCCCTCATCGTGGAGCACTTTTAGGGGCACGATCACCCCCTAAAAACCCTATAAATAGTCCCGTCACTATTGAAGGAGGGTCGGACATTGAGGACGAGAAGGATAAAAAAAAAAGACGACTTCAGGTCGACGATTATCGGGCAGAAGAGAGATCACCGACAGAGAGAGAGAAAACCCTTCAGCGAGCTTACTGAGTACTAGCCGCTCTTCGCCTACCTCCTCTTCTAGAGTTTTGGTAGACGGAGCTGAGTTACTCCCTCTACCGACCGAAGAGAAGATCCCCGACGGTCCGAACAGTCATCGGTCAACGGAGAACAAGATTCACTCTCCACCGCCACACGAAGAACCCAGCACTAAACAAAGGGGGAATTCAAGATTCAATATTCCCCCTCCCTTGTAACCGGAAGATTAAGCCGGCTGTAATCTTTCCATCTGATTCCAGGAAACGTTACACCAGCCGACCCCTCTCCGTGTCAAACAAGAGATGGCGACTCCGCTGGGGACTACTTTCGTCACTGACGAACAGATCGTGGCGCAGGATGATGTTCTCCGTAAGGGGAAGATGGTCGAAACACTCGTTGTCGAGTTCGACCAGGCGAAGTATGAAGAGTTCCTCTCTTCTGGCTCCAAGAGCCCAAAGACCCGCGACTGCCGCAGGGTCTCAACTGAGAAGCTACCCGAAGCCCAATCTGAGGCTCTGCCGGGTGCCGATGCCCACTGTGCCAAGACAAGTTCACGCGCCAACGCCTCCCAGAAGGCCCGCGTGACCTCAGGCACTGCTGTTGCGATCAACCGCGTCGCACAGAACACACGCGCCAACGCCTCCCAGAAGGCCCGCGTGGTCCCTGGCACCACTGCTGCTGCGATCAACTGCGTCGCGCAGAATACCCGCGTCAACGTCTCTCAGGAGACCCGCGTGGTGAACACTCTTGGTTCTACAAACCAGGATGTTGTTGGTTTCTCTCCACCTCCTCGACGCAATCGGAATGCTGAGCGTCGACAGAGGAGACGCGCGCGTCAACTCCAAGTCGGAACCGTTGGTTGTCTGACTGGGGGTGGACGCGGCGTACAATCTGATGCCTTGCCCGCACCTCGTCCAGTGCGTGAGATCCGCGTTTGGCGACCCAAACGCGAGACCCCTCAAGTTGAGTCCTCTGAGGACCAACTCATCAAACGCCAGGGTGAAACCTCCGCGTCTTTTCAAACGCAGGAAGTACGCACTCATAGGCGTGGGGCCCCAGCCCCACTCTCTCTCAAGCAACTCTGCCTAAACGCATCAGGCAGCAACGCGAGACTCGCGTGCGCGTCATACAGCCGCGTCATGAGAGCCGCGTCCCTGAAGTCCGCGTCCAGACTGAACAACACATGACTGTCTCCGTCTTCGACGTCGCGAGACTAGTCTCTTTAATCCCCCTCCCACGGATTTGAGGGATTATTTGACAAGGAAAAGAAGTGCCAATCAAGCCACTTCGTCATGCTGCTGTCAACAACTCATCCATATGCTCTCTGGATGTCATTATGGATCAGGCATGCACCAGCAGTCCTTAATCAGACAGCTGACCCTGATTCCCCCGTCAGCCAAAAGAAGACGCTCCCACAGGAGGAGAACCTTCTCAGATGTTGAATACCCGGAGCTTACTGCAAACATGACTAGCAGAAGAAGGGAAAACAACTAATGGTCAACTCAGAGGAATCTGACTCTGAGCGGAAGGGGTGTATCAACACACTCGCACCCGGACAGGGGCCATTCCCCAGTTGACTATAATGCCTTAGCTCGTGGCATTAGAATGGGTGATTCTCACTCCGCTATAGTGGAGTCGCAGGCTTCAAACTCTTCCGTCGAGAAGGAGGCCTCCGCCTACATGGCAGACACTCCTGAGGAGACGGCCAGGCGTTTAGAACAGACGCAGAAGCACCAGATGGATATAATCGCCTCTCAACAGAGATCCATTGACTCCCTCAAGCATATGCTTGAGAAATTGCTTGAAGAAAGAGCGAGATCTCTCCTAGACGGCCGAAGGGGAAAGGGAGAAAGGGAGGAAGCCCACCCTCCGAATCTTCTGACGAGACACGACGATCTGCCTCGGATGTGTCCAAGCCCTCGTCGCAGGCAAGAAGCGACCAAGACCAGGAGAAGACTCATGCTAAGAGGATGAGTCAATTGGAACGACGCCTCGAGGCCCTTGCCAATCGCAAGGACCTCCAAGAAGCTGGAGTGGTCCGGCCCTATCCGGCTGAGTGGGACTTAGTTCCATACCCTCCTAAGTTTAAGGCTCCAACCCTCCAAGCATTCGACGGGAAGGGGTCACCCAACCAGCACATCTACTACTTCAAGTCCCAGACCGGGAATGTGGTAGATAATGACGCCATCCTGGCGCGACTGTTCATCGGCACCCCTGAAAGGGTTGGCTTTTGAGTGGTTTATGAAGCTCCCGGAGGGTTCTATCAAGAACTGGGGGGATCTAGAGAAGCTGTTCTTGACACGCTTCTTCGAAGACGACTCCGAAGTCACAATGCCCACCCTTTTAGCTACCAAACAGCGGAGAGGGGAGTCCGTCAAATCTTTCGTGGAAAGATTTCGGAACACGGCACTCCGGTGCCCAGCGGTATGACCCAGGCCACCCTGGTGGAAACATGCCGCCAAATCTCCAAACCTCACTCCTTGCTCAAATAGGAGTTGCTGAAAGCCGCACCTGGAAGCAGTTAGTCCAACAAGGTGAACAGGCTGAGGAGATTGTTGCCCGTGTCAAGGCAGAGGAAGGCAAGCTGCGGCCGGAAAGGTCGACAAGGCGTGCACCGGCACCAGACACCTCCCTCCAGACGAAGCGGAAGGATAATTTGGCGACGGAGACGAAATCTCCCACCAAACCTCAAACAGGCAGGGCAAGTGGCTCTTCAAGCCAGCCACGCCCCAACAAGCAGTATTCCTTCAAGGAGAACACGTTGATTCGCTCTTCAAGCTACTCAACAAGAGCAATCGACTGAAGCTCCCTGAAATTAGACGCCCGGAGGAAGTCGGCAAGACCGACAATCCCAACTACTGCATGTACCACAGGATGTTGGGACATCCTACCAAAAGCTGCTACGTCTTCAAGGACATTCTTCAGGTTTTGATTGACGCGGAGGTGCTCAAGCTCCGACCAGAGCAGAAGAAGGTCATGGCCAATGTAACGTCGGTTCTCCAGTTCGGGAGACAACCTCCAACGCCTGCGGGGGTAACTCCTATTCCAAGGGGAGAATTAAGAGTGGTCAACACAGACCCTCACCAGCAGCAGGAAAAGGGCTTAGTAGCCGTCCCTACACCTCAGGAGGAAACCATGTGGGTCCACCCTGATCTCGTCGATGAACAACAATGGACTACTGTAACCAACAGGAAGTCCAAAGGCAAGGCAAAAGCTTCGTCCTGCCATGTGGTATGTGCTTCCTCCCGAGAAGCAGAGGATGATGTTCCCTCGCTGACTGATTCAGAAGAGGAAACAATAGTCTTGGCCGCAGAGCCTAGCCACCGATGGAGGGACCCGTTCAGGACAGGCATACTTGAAGCAGTACGGCGAGACGGCAGCGGCTTCTCCGCAACCAGCCGTAGAATCAGCCAAGCCCTCCGCAAAGCCACCTGTGGCAAAGCAGAAGGAGACTCGGTTCTCTCGAGCCCTTCCAAAAGGTGCAGCGGAAGGATCCTCGACACCTTACCACTTCGATGTCTTGGCTCAACTAGCCAACATCCCGGCACGCATCACCTTGTATGAACTCCTGAGGCTATCAAAGTCAACCAGAGAGGCTCTGCAAGAAGCTCTGGCGAATGCTGAGGCCTTTGTGACCCAGGTGCCGAAGGAGGAAGATGTAGAGGACTGCCTCCACACTTCCCAGAATGCCCCCTGCATCACCTTCACGGCAGATGATATGCAGGTGAAAGGGAAACATGATCGACCCCTGTACTTCACAGGTTACATCGGATCATCTGAGGTGAACCGCATTCAGGTAGATCCAGGGTCCGCATTGAGCATTATGCCCCGCCGAGTCATGCAACACCTCGGCATCCCTACCCACCGTCTGAGCCCTACACAGACGACCATCTACGGGTTCAATGCCAACGGCACCCGTCCGATGGGGAAGATCAAGCTCAAGTGCCAGATTGGGAGCCTCAAGTCAGAGGTGACGTGCTACGTCATCGATGCCGACACTTCCTACAATCTGCTGCTGGGACGACCATGGATCCACCGCAACTCCATCGTTCCCTCCACTCTTCACCAAGTCATGAATACATTGACGCGAGTGGGAAGGTGCAAACATTGGTTGCCGAAAGGTATCCGTTCAAGGGAGTCGAGAATTATTTCACGGATTCCCTTTTATATCAGGATCCGGTGGACGAAACCCCGCAACTGGAGGCGCAGACTCTGGTAATGAGGCTGACACTGAGCCCGAGCAAGAAAAGTGCCTGTGGGAGTTAAAACCACTTGTAAAGAGCACTAATAAGCTCGATGTTGATAATACCACCGACGATGCAGGCGGTTGGTATATTAATGAGAATCTACACTTTGAATATTTTTCTGCGTGTGCATCCGATTCTATACCGTCGGATACTACTACCGACGTAGACGATGACATCTGGTCGGCAATGGATGCTTTGACATCATTGCATGTACCAGTAAAATCATCTTTCGGGACATACCAGGATAATGGCGATGCGCAGGAGTCTATATTCTTGGTTCCGGCAAGACGAAAAGGCCAAAGACCAATACTTTTTGGGCGAATCTCGTCTGAACCAATGCCCCGCGAAGAATCGGAAAGCGAGGAGGAATCCCCTCAGCTCGACCATTATGAATCGAAAGCACTCAGAATGATGAAGCAAATGGGGTACGATATAACCAACAAGCCCGGGTTGAACTTCGGCAAAGGAAGGAGGACGCTACTTCGATCCTTTGTGCCAAAAGGGAAGGCCCCCGATTATTATCATCGGACGCGCAGGGGGTTGGGCTATGTATCAACTCCGGTCCCCATCAGCCTCTGATTCTCAAGAATCATCGAGCAACGATTGCTCTTCAGACACGATCATCATGGGAGTCAGATGTCAGTGTCGGCAACATCTTCAAAGGGCTTTCAGTAAACATGGTTTCAACAGGCCATCTGGAAGATGAAGTTGAAGAAATGATCCAACCTGATACAGATCCTTGGATCAAACATTTGAATGCTCTTTGGGATATCCGCTTTGAACAGCGTGAGCCACCCACAGATGACAAGGTTGTTCAGATCAACCTAGGAGATGAGACAACCCCAAGCCCATCTTCATAAGTGACGGCCTGTCGCCTCCAGAGAAGAAGGATCTAATATCTCTTGTACAAGAGTATATAGATGTCTTCGCCTGGAATTATGAGGACATGCCTGGACTTGATCCTCAAGTGGCTATGCATCGCCTCAACATCAATCCGGACATGAAGCCTGTTAAACAACAGCAGCGACGGTTCCGTCCAGAGATAATGGAGGCAATTCAATCAGAAGTCAGAAAGCTCATCGATTCTGGCTCATCCGGAAGAACAACATCCCGACTGGGTAGCCAACATCGTCCCCGTCGCCAAGAAGAACGGGAAGATCCGGATCTGCATCGACTTCCGTGATCTAAACGAGGCCTGCCCCAAAGACGAATTCCCATTGCCAATCACAGATGTCATGATTGACAATACTTGTGGATTCGAGCGAATGTCCTTTATGGACGGGTTTTCTCAGGATACAATCAAATCAAGATGTATCCCGATGACGAAAAGCATACCTCCTTCAGGACTCCTCTAGGGGTATATTGTTACACCGTCATGCCCTTCGGACTGAAAAATGCAGGGGCAACATACCAAAGGGCCATGAACGCCATCTTCCATCAGCAAATGCGGAAAACGGTGGAATGCTATGTCGATGACATTGCGGTGAAGAGTCGCACTAAAGGTGATCACATAGCAGACCTGAAGGTGGTCTTCGACATCATGCGGGCTCATCAATTGAAGATGAACCCCACCAAATCCTTCCTGGGGTAGCCAGTGGCAAATTCCTAGGATTGTTGTGTGACTTCCACAGGAATCTATTTGGATCCAGAGAAAGTCCGCGCTATCCAAGAGATGCAACCCCCCAGAAGCCTCAAGGAGCTCAGGGGATTACAGGGACGATTGGCGTACATCCGCAGGTTCATATCAAACCTTTTCGGGAGATGCCACCCTTCGCCAAACTGATGAAAAAGGGTGTTTCATTCATTTGGGACGACGCTTGTCAAAAAGCGTTTGAGGAGATCAAACACTACCTCACCCAACCACCAGTCCTTGCAGCTCCGGTGTCCGGAAAGCCTTTCCTGGTGTACGTCCGAGCAATGGATCATTCCCTGGGAGCTCTACTAGCTCAGAATGATGAACAAGGACGAGACAGGCAATCTACTATCTGAGTAGAAAGACAATGATCGGAGCCGAACATCGGTACAACCCGATCGAGAAGGAATGTTTGGCATTAGTGTTCGCCATTCAGAAAATGCGACACTATCTGTTAGGCCAGACTATAAATGTCATATCAAAAATCAACCCTCTGAGGTTACTTATGACAAAGCCTTCTTCACTAAATGGCCGGCTGGCAAAATGGGCCATATTGCTATCCCAGTATGATATGCACTTTCTGCCACAAAAGGCTATTAAGGGGCAAGCGGTGGCGGACTTCTTAGCTGAACACCCCGATCCGAGGGCAGCCAAACTCTATGAGGATCTCCCAGACGAGGCCGCCGAAGTCTGCCTGACTCAGACGTTGTTCGAAAGTCAAGTATGGCAACTTTTCTTCGACGGTGCATCAAGAACAAGCCCAAAGGGACACATAGTGGCGGGGGTAGGAGTGGTACTCGTCTCCCCACAAAATTATGTGATTCCCCGAGCTATCTCGTTAACCGAGCCCTGCTCCAACAATGTGGCGGAATACAACGCTCTTTTGATTGGGATGCAATTCGCCGATGAGATTGGCGTTAAAAAATCTCGAGGCTTACGGTGACTCTAAACTCATCGTCAGCCAAGTTCGCGGAGAGTACGAGGCCAGACATGAAGATCTAGTACCCTACTACAACGCGACAATTCACATGGCCGAAAGGTTTTCAAACTTCTACATCGATCATGTACCGCGCAGGCAAAATGCACATGCGGATGCACTCGCATCCCTCGCTGCTTCCTTAGCTCTTCCAGCTGGAGCAATGGAGAAAGTATTCGTCTATAGCCACGACCTATACTGTCCAAAAATTCCCCTCGGAGGCTACCCGGGTCAGCGGAAGATCATCGCGGTAAAGAAACACTTGAAGTGTCGACCGCTTCAGGGCTTAAAGACTAGCGATTCCCCTACATTGATTTTGTCTTATACGACATTCTGCCTGAAGACACAAGGAGGCGGCCGCCATTCGAGGAAAGCCCCAAATTCTACTATAATGCGATTTCGCGAACATTGTATCGTCGATCGCATGACGGGGTCCTGCTCCGATGCCTCTCATCAAAAGAAGCCCAAGGAGTATTGAAAGAAGCCCACGATGGTACTTGTGGAGCTCATCAACCTGGCCCGAAATTGACACATCGACTCCAAAGGATGGGTTACTATTGGCCCAAGATGATTGCCGATGCTGTCGCTTATGCTAAGAGATGTTACGCCTGCCAAATACACGGCGATTTCATCCATCAAGCACCAGGGTACCTCCACTCAACGACCTCTACTTGGCCGTTTGAAATGTGGGGGATGGACGTAGTTGGCCCTATCAGCCCACCATCATCGAAAGGACATCGGTTCATTCTAGCGATAACCGATTACTTCTCAAAGTGGGCCGAAGCTATCCCTTTGAAAGAGGTGAAATCTTCTAACGTGATCAAGTTCGTGAAACATCACGTTATTTACCGCTTCGGTGTGCCTCGGCGTATCATCCATGACAATGGACCCCAGTTCATCAGCCAGGCTTTCCAGAGATTCTGCGCGAAGTTCAGAATCCAGAGTGTGTCCTCAACGGCATACTATCCTGCTGCTAACGGTCTTGCAGAAGCCTTCAACAAGACTATTGGCAAGCTTCTCAAAAAGTTCGTCTCGAAAAGTCAACGAGACTGGGACGACAAGCTGGGTGAATGCTTATGGGCCTACCGCACAACGGTGCGAACCCCAACTAAAGCCACGCCATTTTCCTTGGTATACGGATGCGAAGCCGTCCTTCCATTGGAATACAAATTCCCTCTCTACGCGTCGCCTTGACAACGGAAATGACAACTGAGGAGAAGCATCAGCAGCGACTCCAGGAGTTGGAAGCCTTAGACGACAAGCGTTTGCAGGCCCAACAACAAATCGAGCTTTACCAAGCTCGTATCACCAGAGCCTTCAACAAGAAAGTCAAAGCGCGAACTTTCAAGAAAGGCGACCTTGTCTTAGCTGTCCGAAGACCCATGGTCATGACGCACAAGACAAAAGGAAAATTTCAGCCCAAATGGGAGGGACCATTTGTAGTAGAGTCAGTCTACTCAAATGGATCATATCGCCTCATAACTTCAAATGGCGATACACTCATGATGCCGATCAATGGCAAATTCTTGAAGAAGTACTATCCTTAATAGTACTCTTCTTCCGATCAAGTTAAAAGTACACCTCTGATCAAACATCCGACGCCCTCGACGGCTAAGGATAGAGGAAAATGTTGGCCTTTAAGCCCAACATAAGTCCTCGACAACTCACCATGCTGAGGGGAATAGCATGGCTAGCCCAACTCAAACGGTAGTTGGTAAAGGCATGTCAAACCCGTTGACAGCTGAGGATTTGCTAAAAATCCTAAGGGACACGTTCCCATTTGATCCGACGCCCTCGACGGCTAAGGATAGAGGAAAATGTTGGCCTTTAAGCCAACACAAGTCCTCGACAACTCATCATGCTGAGGGGAATAGCATGGCTAGCCCAACTCAAACGGTAGTTGGTAAAGGCGTATCAAATCCGTTGATAGCTGAGGGTTTGCTAAAAATCCTAAGTGGACTCGAGTCCACTCTTTCCTCCAAAGTCCCTTACCAATTCTCATCCATAGAATGGTAGGACCACAAAGTGCAATCATTACTACGTTAACACTATACCTCTGGTAATGAATACTCTTTGACGGGTATAAACTTTGCTTGTTAACTCTGCATCGAGTAACGAACTCTCAAATTTGCCAAGTTAACACTATACCTCTGGCATTTCAAATTCCACTTGTCAATTCTCATCAATAGAATGACAGGTCCTCAAATTGCTCTTATCACGAGCCAATTCTTGTCAAGTTAACATTACACCTCTGACAAACTACTGTTTAAGTTAACATTACACCTCTAAGCAGTACATCGAGTGCCTGTCAAGTTAATATCACACCTCTGATAGTCACCTTTCTTCAGACTTCCGTATCGAAGCTGAAATGGACGATGCCAAGTTAACACTACACTTCTAGCATCCGAGTCATCGCTAAGTTCAACAATACACCTATGGCCATGACCGTTCCTCGGCTTCCTCGTCTAAGTCGAGATGACCAATGCTAAGTTCAACATCATACCTCTAGCATTACCTCACTGTTAAGTTAAACATTACACCTATGACAGTGACATTCTGAGTTAAGTTAATATCACACCTCTGACTCACATCCTGTCGAGTTAACACCACACTTCTGACAAGACTATCTCCAACCCGTTAAGTTAATATCACACCTCTAACGGTAAAAGCTTTACTAGATTCCTCGCGGGTCTAGTTTCACTTGTTATTCTCTTCAACAGAATAACAGGTCCACCTAAAGACATTGTTAGGTTAACATTACACTGCTGACAATGTTTTATCGAATTCCCCAGCTGACCTTGAATCAAGTCAATCCTAGACACTTGACAAAAGTTCACCTTCTCTGGGAGTACGCATTCCCCCTGTCACTTTCTTTATAAAATGGCGGGTCCACCAAAATCATTCTTTTGCTTCTAAAACAAAACATTCAAGACAACAAAAAGAGGCAAAAAGAAAAGTGTCACTTTTATTCATATCCAAACACATGAAAGTGATACAAAACGCTCTCTTATACAATAAGATTGAGTGTTACAATTAAGGAGTACAAAGAAGTCCCTCTCTCTCTCTCTGAGGCCGTACTCACTCCTTGAAGCCGCATCTGATCCTAAGTGCATGATGTCTGAAGAAGTGGCGACTGTTGAACCGATTGCACTTTGATGCACGACGCCAACTTCGAAAGCGCCCTAGCTGACTAAGCTAAGAGCAATGGTGTTCTTGAGGTCCGGGTGGCAACAGAAGGTCTGCAACCCTTCGTTCAGGCGCGTCTCTTTCCCTAGCAGACCATCCAACAAACATGGAGTCACTTCGGGGGTGAGAGAGGAAGTTTAGGAGTCATCACAAAGGATGCTACCCTCCACTAGGTCCAGTGGCAACAGAAGAGCCTGCAACCCTTCGTTCAAGAGTTGATCTTTCCCCCGCAGGCCATCCAAAGGACATGGACTGTCCTTGATGTTACTTCTGGGATGGGAGAGGAAGAGGATCCTCTCCGCCACCGCAACCGCCGGAACCTCCTCGCCGTCATACTTGACCTGACCATCTCTTGCCATCAGGCAAGAGTGGTGCAGGAGATCTGAAGAGACCTTGGCGAGATTTGGGTCCTCGTCAGAGATATAATTTACTCTCTTACAAATGACGAGGACCATAATTTACTCTCTTACAAACGAACATTGAGCAAGCTTGCCGGTTGAAGCACTCTTCCAGGGACCAGCGAACCTGCAAAGAACAAATAAGAGAATCAGAAAATCTGGAACTTAGTATACTTTAAAGAAAACTAAGTAACAGACGCGGCAGTCATTGAAGACTTCAGACGCGGAAATGATCTGCACAGTCAAACCACCGCGTCAGCAGAAACAGACGCGAGTTAAAACTGTGCCGCGCCCAGGATTCAAACGCGGTCTCGTTTGCACCCGCGTCTAATATACTAGACGCGAAAAACTTCAAACGCCGAAAATTGCCATCTCTCTGTTGGGTGAACAGGAGTTGCAAGATTCAGGTCTGAAACGCGCCAAGGCAATAGCCATGAGCAAAGCCAGCGTCAAGAGCCCGCGTTCAGAAAAGTTCAAGTCACCAGCACAAATTCCAGAATAGGAATGCACCAGAATTTCATTCGGATGCCTATGCCAAAATACAGGCTATGGACATCATCGGGGTGACATACCAGCAGAAACCTCTGTCCAGAGTTGACCTCTTTTTGCATCCAAACGCGGGTGCGCAGGATGACATGAGAGAGGATTCCTTCTGAAGAGACCAAACAGAGGCATGAGAGCTCTGGGTCATCTTCATCCATGGGGTCACCTTCATCCATGAAGACGGTTCTCTGAAAGATAATTCAAGGCGAGACTTCTCTCGGAGCAAAACAAATGAAAACAGTCTAAGTTGGATTGTTAAAGAGGAAGAGGGTGCACTCTATTTATAGGCAGTCCCTAATAACTGTCATTAATGGGGCATCAATCGGAACCGTCGCGCACAACTGTCAAAGCTCAATCAAAAACGGACGCGTGGATCGCTGCTTTGGAAACCGTCGAAATGCGCCGGTTTTTCAACCGCCAGCGTCGGTTCTCCATGCAAGAGCATTAACGCCTGAACCCAATAAGAGGCTGACGCGTGGATAACTGTCTTGGGAAGCAACGGATGACCCGGAACCCCAATCGACGGTGAAGACTTGACGTTCAAAGATCTCCTAAAAATCTTTAAAGTCATGCTGCATTGAACGCAGATGGGAAAGTCGCTCGAGGCTGCGTATCCCGTGTCTGATCGATTCGCGTCTTTCTGAGCAACCGCGTTTCACTCTGTGATTGACGCTGCGTCTCACTCTGTGGACTGACGACCGCGTCTCACTTTATAAATCAAAGCTGCGTCTCATCAAGAAGACCGCGTATCACTCTGAGATTGATGCTGCGTCTCATCAAAAGGACTTAGTAATCTAAGTTCCTGTGGACTGACGATCGCGTCTCACTTTATGGATCAAAGCTGCGTCTCATCAAGAAGATCGCGTATCACTCTGAGATTGATGCCACGTCTCATCAAAAGGACTTAGTAAATCTAAGTTCCTGTGGACTGACGACCGCGTCTCACTTTATGGATCAATGTCGCGTCTCATTAAGAAGACTCAGAGTCAAGGCCGCGTTTCATTAACAGGACTTAGTCTTACCTAAGTGCCAGTTACCAAGGAGTTGGATTCGCCTACAGCTGAGCAAAGAAGATGGAGCAAAATTTTTCAAACTTTTATTATAAACAGTAAAAGTGGATACAAACACTCTAAACAGAGTGTCCTCTTCTTTACAAAAAAGGGGGAAAAGAAAAGAAGGCTAAATGTCCTGGTTCGCCAAGGTACGGATTTGTTCCCTAAGGCGGTGAATCTCGTGTTGGCGCGTCCTTTCAGCTTCTATAATAGCCCGGTCTCGCAGCTCCTCTTCGGATAAGAAATTTCTTGCGGCCAGCTACGCTCGCAGAGATTCCACCCTGGAAGAATGTAGAGATAGACTCTCTTCAGCTCGCGCCCTAGCAGCTTGTTGCTCCTCTAGCTGCTTCTTGATGATAGCAAGCTTTTCCTCATTGAGCGCAAGCACCACTTCTGCCTTGGCAATGGTGTCCCGAGCCCTGATGATGACTTGCTCTGTGCTCTGCATGACAAGCTCGGATTCCCTTGAATCGCCATCTAGTTTCTGACATTCAGCCTGGGAATATTCGAGATTGCGGATCTCTGCAGCAATTTGTGCCTCCGCTTCCTGTCGCTCTCGTTCTTGAGCAGCTAGGAGCCTAGTCAGGGTGGCCTGGGCCTCACTAAAAGAGCCAGCATCTTCAAAGACTCCAGCTCCTGCAGGTAGTCTCCCAGTTGCTCTACCACCCGTAGACACGCCTTGGCAAGTGAAGGGCCTCCAGTTAATTCGACGTTCACGGCCAGATTTTTAAGAAGCGTCTGGGCAAATTGGAACGTGCTGTTTCCACGTAAGATGAGATCAATACATGATCCCATCGAAGCGAAGAATTGCTGCACCATCTGACGTGCCAGTTCCCCCATGTCTTCACCACCTAGGAAGCTTCCCGACCCCTTTTCTGCCACAGGATAGGGGATATAAGGCGGATCTCCTCGCACAAGAGTTGTGCTGGCCGTCGAGACAACCAGAGCTGGACCGGCCGCTGACGCTTCCGGAGGTACTACCTCTGCAGGAGCCTCCACGACCAATGAGGGAGTAGTAAGCATGACCTCCTCAGAAACCTCCTGAGCTGTATGGCCTTCTGGAAGGGTGCCAACCATCGGACCCTCCACCTGAACCCCCTCGGTCCTCTCTGCAAGTTATCGCGATGTTAGCCACAATGATAGAAGAGCTAAACATTTAAAGCATCAGAGCTGCCTTACCAGGTTGGAGGTCCGGAGACGTCAAATCCTGCGGAGCGGAAGTCTCCTCGGCTTCAGCAGTAACCTCCTCGCCTGGCAGAGTGAGAGCCTCCTCAGCCTCAGCGGTTGTTTCCTCTTCTGGCAGAGTGGAAGGCTCCCCAGTTTCAACAGCTGCCCCCTTTGAGGGTATCTCAGCAGCCGAGACCTCAATCCCCTCGGGCCGGGTCAACTCTTTCACCATCTCCCCGATACGCGAGGAGGTTGTAGCCTCAGCATCTTTGGTTGGCCCTGCAGCATAAAAGAAGAATGTTAGAACATCCTTTTCAATATGCAAAGAAGAAATTAGACAGAAGATGGAAAGAATACCTTCAATAGGGATAATCGCCAGCGATGGTGCAGTCGATGGCTCACCCTCATGCATTTCCTCCTCCGAGATGTGGAAGAATTTGCTCTGATCAGGAAGAGCGGGTTCATCGCCATAGTCGGTCTCGTCTTCGAAGTCGCTTTCCCCCGATAACGAAGAAGACGACAGCGCAACGCGAGGAAGCTCCGCAACAGGAGCCTTACCTCCAATCACCCCAGTGGTAGGACTAGGGTCGACTGCCCTAAGACTGGAAATGAAGATGCTAGGAGACCCCGGCTGCTGTGCCTCGTCTCTCCCATCATGAGCAGAAGAAGGCTCGGGTTGAGCTGAGAGGCCTGCAATCTCAACATCCCCTCCAGTCATTATGTCAACCTCCAGTGACTCGTCATCTTCGGCGGCGGTGGACTCTTCAACAAGCTCCCCTTCCTCCACGGTCTTGCTGCGCGACCTAGGAGCACGGACTAGGGTGGGAAAATCTTCATCTTCCGACGGTTCCTCAACCCTAACAGGGACGTCTTCAGAAGGAGCCTCGACTCCAGCAGAGATGTCTCTGGATTGAGAGACTTCAGCCGTCAAATCCCTCCGAGCCTTCTTTGGGGCAGGCTCAGCGATAGAAGCAGAGCGTCGATGACGCTTGCTCGCCAACTGCTTAGACCTCCTGGCTGGTGGCTCCACCCTTGTCGCTGGTGGCTCTGCCCTTGCCGGTCGCGGCTCCGCCCTCACTGCTGGGGGCTCCCTCCTCGATCTTCGCCCGACCTCCTTTTGGGCCTTCAGGTACTGTTCTACGAGTTTCGTCGGTTTACTAGAATCAGTCCTGGCCTCGAGACTTGCATTGATGCTCTCAATGCATGAAGACGCCGGAAAAAGTCTGGCGTTTGGATGGCTTGAGAGTACCAAGTACAGAAGCTGAAACTCGTACGGCACTTGGGCCCCTCGAGAGGTAGACGAAAAGATACTCCCGTCCCTCCAGCCACACTATAGTACCAGGCCCGAGCACCCTCGAACAGGTTCCCTTCGAAGGCGAGTCTAGCATTGGGGTTCCCGACATAGAGCTGATCATAGCCGAACTGTCGAGCGAAGCGACTCGGCATGTACGGCTCAATGGTACATGACGTCCCCTGCCGGAAAAGCACATATCCGGGCCGGATATTTAGCAACCACCAGAAGGCCCCCGCGGATAACCTCGTGAAGTCATCTGGGCCAACAGAATCAACAAGTAGATCCCCGAAAGATGCATCAGGGATCTGGAGGAGGCAGCGATTGAGCTGGTAGTTGGCAGGGTCTGAAAGGCACTTCCGGACGTAATATATGTAAGGATCACGCCATTTTGAACCCTCCAACCGCTGTACGAAAGGGACAGAATTCTCCCTCCAACGCGCTGCCGTCATCAAAGAAGGGCAATGCATCACGTACCAAGCAATAAGGTACGTGTAAGGCAGCTCGACACGAGGGTTGGGACGCTCACCGTCGGACTCCCCTCTGAGTCAACATACGGCTTTCCCTCGGAGTCTGCAGTTTTTGGTGGCTCGCAGAAACTCTTAGTGAGCGCCCGCAGCCCGCTCTGAATACCAGCCGCCACGGCCGGGAGAAGGGCTATGGGGTTCCCATGAGCCAGGAGTACCCGCCGGGTACACCACGTCAGCAACAATGACTTCATGCGGCAGTGTGGGCACCACACAGCGCTTCAGCCACAGCATCAGAAAGCCCGCCAACAGCGCCCGATCGGAGATAGGAGTCCGGGCTTGATGGTGAAAGCTTTCAAAAACCAAGTCAGGGTCGAAACCGTCCTCGTTCGACTCCGTGGTGTAGAAGCTGTTCGGAGCCTGGTCGATCCGGTCTTCGATCTCCCTGTCAGAGCTGGGATCCAATCGGGTTATCCGATGGTCTTTGGTGTTGACATTATTGAACAAGTAACTGGCCCAAGACAGTTGCTTGACTCCCTGCGACCGCCATTTGGTTATCTGGCCGCAAATGTGGAAGTGACATAGCACTTCCCAGTAGGTCTCATATATGAGGGGAAACTCCTCCTTCACATAGCGAAGCTCCACAGTGGTCGGGACATATTCCTCATAGGGAATATCCCCTGTCGACAGCCCCGAGACCTCGTGCAGCTCGTGCAGAGCAAGGCCCATCTCCCCGACCTGAGTGAAGAACGTCCCCGTCGAAGGATTATAACGCTCTAGAATCCCGAAGAAGTTCTGAGAGCTTTGAGGGATCCCCCACTGCACGGCCCTGACTGCCGAGTACAGCCCCACGCGCTTTAGCAGGTCCCGAGCTCGGTAAGGACAAAGCCGACCATCCTGCCCCACCAATAGTTCTCCGTGGAACGGACCCACCCCGGCGCACGGAACCCAACTGGGTAGTCACCCTCCGCCTCCATGAAGGCGTTGAGGAAGGTAGTGCCAAGTTGTGGTATCTCCCCAGCTGGAACCTCAGTCCTGCGCGATCCAGGGAAAAGGCCGATAACTGACCTGTCATGGCTATCATGACGGTATACTTTGTGGGAGCCCAAATCACCAAGAGTGACCTCGGGAACATATCGAGCAAGGTCCCATTCCATCTTCCTAGGGACGGACATATGCTGGAAGTAGGACAGCGGGAACATCCTCTCCATGTCTGGAAGAAAGAATCTTCCACCCTTTATCTGACGGAGCCATTTGTAAGTCCCGTCATATACGCGATGGCCGCCATCGTGGATACGATCTCCGAAGAAGAAGGCAGGCTTCTCCAGTTTGATGCCAGCATCCGTTGCAAATGCTGCATCAGTCATGAGCACCCGAAGAGTCCTCATGTCAACATTTGAGAGCCTCTCTCTGCGATCCGGTGATTTGTCAGCAGTCACAGGAACAGTCCTTTGCAATACAAAAATCAAATCCCGGTCAGCACCACCTACATGACCAAAGTGGCACTTCTTGGCGAATGAAGTGGCAGGGCGTGGCGCTGCAAAAAGAAAAGGACACTTAGTTAGATACTCTAAAAAAAAAAAAAAAAAATGCTAAGTGTTCATAATCCGAACGCAGAAGAGACACTGGACGCGGGAATTATCAAATTCGCGTCCAGACCTGCGCATCCACGCAGAAGAGACACTGGACGCAGGAGTTATAAAATCCGCGTCCAAACCTGCGCATCCACGCAGAAGAGGCACTGGACGCAGGAATTATCAAATCCGCGTCCAGACCTATGGGATCGGCGTCTCCACAACATTCTCCTTGATGTCACTTCTGGGGTGCGAAGAGAAGGGAGTTATCCACCTTAACCTTTCCACTACCATAATCGCCAGAAGTTAAGGAGGGTAACTCCCTTCCTTTCACATCCCCAGACTAAAAGCAATCGGGGAGTTTAGACTGTGCATCTAAACACTCAACATGATCAACTCTGGGGGCTTCAAAGAGTTCAACAGTACACTCACGAAACTCCAGATAAGATCAAACCCGGAGCATCAACAGTCTAGTCATGAAGGCGAACTCAGCTAGAGTCCAAAGTATTTCGAAATCCGTCCCAGTTAACTGCGGAATGTCGAAAACTTTGGAGGGGGTTCTGTAGGCTGTCTAAAAATCACCAAGACAAGCCACCAAAACACAGAGATCCAAGATCCAGGCGCAAGGCTAAATGTGACAATCAAGACGCGAGAGATAGCCCGCGTCTCAACATCAAGGCGCGTCAGCCCGAAGCCCGCGTCTCAGCATCAAGGCGCGTCAGCCCGAAGCCCGCGTCTCAGCATCAAGGCGCGTCGGCCAAAGCCCGCGTCTCAGCATCAAGACGCGTTGGCTCGACACCCACGTCTCGGTTTCAACTACCCCGATTATGGCGCCATCCGCCGCCCATGTAGCGGGGAAGTTGGCCCTCATCGTGGAGCACTTTTAGGGGGCACGATCACCCCCTAAAAACCCTATAAATAGTCCCGTCACTATTGAAGGAGGGTCGGACAATTGAGGACGAGAAGGATAAAAAAAAAAGACGACAATTAAGGTCGACGATTATCGGGCAGAAGAGAGATCACCGACAGAGAGAGAGAAAACCCTTCAGCGAGCTTACTGAGTACTAGCCGCTCTTCGCCTACCTCCTCTTCTAGAGTTTTGGTAGACGGAGCTGAGTTACTCCCTCTACCGACCGAAGAGAAGATCCCCGACGGTCCGAACAGTCATCCGGTCAACGGAGAACAAGATTCACTCTCCACCGCCACACGAAGAACCCAGCACTAAACAAAGGGGGAATTCAAGATTCAATATTCCCCCTCCCTTGTAACCGGAAGATTAAGCCGGCTGTAATCTTTTCCATCTGATTCCAGGAAACGTTACACCAGCCGACCCCTCTCCGTGTCAAACAATAACCTGTAGTCTTTCATATTTCTTTTGACACCCAAAAACACAAACTTTTTTGCTCGCGGATTCACCTTGCCATCTTTGGCACTAAAGTAGGCCGGACTTCCAAATACCCGTAGCGAACTATAATCTTGAGCAGCTTCTCTAGACCAAACTTTCAGAAGAATTTTACCTCCTATTGCAGTCAATGATAATCCATTTATGAGATGGCTAGTATATACAATTGCCTGAGCTTAAAATGATTTGTTTAATTGTGAATTAGACAACAAACACTAAACCTTCTCCAGTAAGGAACGGTTTATCTCCTTAGCCAACCTATGTAATCTATTTGTGAAGTGAGTACCAATACCAGTGTTCTTGCCAAATTATAGGAATTGGTTCTTTTATCTTTTAATATTACCAATTTGTAGCTCCTTGATCTTCCTACCAGTCCGTTTCTCCATCAATCCTTCCACTTCACTAGCATACCTAGAGCTTCACACCTTTATCTCATGGGATATATCCAACAGTGCATAGATAAATTATCAATAAAAAAGAAAAGTACCTATGACCTCCAAGCGATGCAGTCTTAGCAGGTACCCAAATACTTACGTGAACACAATCAAGAAGACCTTCAGAATGGTGAGTAGTGGTGCTGAATTTCACCTTCTTCCATGTTCACCCAATTCCATATTGCAGGTAGATGCACCTTCTAATGATTCCTTCTTTGCTGGAGCTTGCAAAGACTTTCTCCTCCATGTTCGAGCCTCGTCTGCTAGACCTGTGTGAAAATATCATCTGAAGAAATAGAAGTCTCCACCTGACTTGTAACTGTACTACCCTTCAAGTAGTAGAGATTATTCCGGTAGACGCCCTTCATAACCACCATTGAGCCTTTGGTCATCTTGAGAACACCATCTCGTATTGATACCACAAGACCCAACGTTTCCAAAACAGTAACAGAGATAAGATTCCTTTTGAGTTGAGATACATACCTCTCTTCCTTCAATTCTCGTACTATCCCATCAACAATCTTGATACGGACTATACCCATCCCTTCTACATTACACAAATGATCATCACCCATGGCAATGAAACATCCATCTAGCTTCTCAAAGCTAGAAAATCAGTCCCTGTTTGGGCACATATGATAGGTAGCTCCTGTATCTAAGATCCACTCAACATTATCTGAGTAACCAATAGTAAGAGTAGTAACAGAGAAAGAAAATACCGATGAGTCTGAGTCTGATCCATCCGCCTGTGAAGTACTTGCATGAGTACTGACTACCTGTGCGAGATTTGCCTCGGTCTTCGACTCTTTCTTACCTTTGGCCTTCGAACAATTAATCTTTCAGTGCCCTAGCTCCTTGCATAAGACGCACTAGTTCTTCTTCAGATCTCTGAAATCTAATCTGAATTTTGATCTTCCCTGATCATCCTTACCCTTTCGATTGGAACCCCTGCCTCTTACTGCCAATGTCTCTACTGTTATACTTTTAGAAGAAGACAATTTATCCTGCATCCTTACTTCATAATTCACAAGAGCAGCATACACCTCATTGTAATTAAGTGAGTGTCTTCTGTTGATCAAGGTAAGAGTAAAGATCTCATATTCTTCTTCAGGAAGAGAATTCAATAGAATTACTGCCTTATCCTCTTCATCGAACTTCACATCCATATTAACTAAGTCTGTAAGAAGTTTTATGTAGCTATTCATGTGTTCATCAATGGAGATTCATCTCTTCATCTGGAAGCGATAAAGCCTCCTCTTCAACTATAACCGTGATTCAATGCTTTTCGTCAGATACTTTTTCTCTAGGATCTCCCACATCTACCTAGCAAATATTTCATGCAACACATGATATTTGATGTCTTGTGTCAAACAAGACCTGATCAAGCCACACGTCATCTAGTTCATCTTGTCCCAATCTTTTTCAGTAGTAGAATCGTACTTTTTCTCCAACCGTAGAGTGTCTTCGAGGTTTGATGTCGTCAATGCACCTATCACCTCACATCTCCACATACTGAAGTTGTTCTTGTCGTCAACTTCATCACATCAATCCTCAATGGAAGTGGATTCACGGATTTCACCGTAGATGTACTATCTCCAGCCATCTTTTCAACTGATTCCTCAAATAATGTGAAAAAAAATAAATGGAGTTAGAATAAACAAATTAGATAAAGATAGGATCTTTTCCTCAGGGTGAAACCCTTGAAGAGTTTCTGAAGTGATCAACTCCTACAAGTTTGATTCCTCGAACAATCCAAATGTTGTTTTGAGATCGACACACGATCCCACAAACAGTCCTAACGCTGCTCTGAGATCAACACACGATCTCCGCCAAACAGCAACTGATACCCTAGGAATTGACACACGATCCCACGACAAACTTGGCATGCTCTGATACCACTTATTGCACGCGAGGCAATAACTAATGAGGAATCTACTAATAGAGATAGATGTAGCGGAGAAGTATCCACACGACAAGAACAGAGAAATAAGAGAAAAACAAGCCAACATAATATTTAACGAGGTTCGGCAGTTTGCCTACATCTTCAGGGCAAGGGGAGAGAGTTCTTATTGAATTTAATCAATTACAAGTTACGAATTTTGAGGATACTACCCGTCCTTATATAGCCAAAGAATCCAAGAAGAAAAAGAAACCAAAAATATCAAAATCGGATCAGAAACGGATTCTGAATCGTGTAACAGAGTTAGTCAAATTATAACATGGATTAGTTGACTTATAACCTTGATTAGTCGACTAATACATAGATTAGTCGACTAGTCTATAATGAAACAGAAACTTCCAACTTTCTGTTTTGTCACATTAGTTGACTAGTCTTGTACCTAGTCGACTATACTAGGTTCCCACCTGTGCAATTTTACTTTGATACGACCGATATGCTTTCGTATTCGATCCTATTGATTGTAAGGATCTTTACCTAACCTTCAACGGAGTTAAACAAATCCTTTCAACAAGATTTTAGCCTTTCCCCTACACAAGATGTGAATAATGGGAAATTATAGAGTGCTTACATCCCAGTGTTCACAGAAACTAGCAGCACCCTAGTGAACCAAGCTGATTGCAAAAACTTGTGGGAATCCTTTGTGAATTAAAAAAAAATGTGGACAAGGTGTTTTTTAAGGACTTTGATTAAAATTAGTGTTGCGAACCACGTCAGATTTGTGTTGTCTGTTTTTCTAAAAATAGGGAGATTGAATGGGATTTGGATGTAATGCAGTGGATTCTCTGTAGATTCCATATGGTATCGAAAGACACCCAAAATCAGCAAAAACTCACAAAAATAATAATAGTTGTTATTGCACCAATTTTGGAATCCTTCTCTCTTTTGGAGGATTTCTGGCATTTCCAAATAGGTAACACTGTAAACCAATCGTGATGATCAGAGGCTTGTCCTGTCAAATGGGATGGGACATGGAACACAATCCAAGGAAGAGAAAAGCTCCATAAACTAATACAATGTCAAGCCCCCGTGAATTTATGCGATCTTCTTGGTCCCAAAATAAAGTGCATGGGGAATAATTTTTGCCAAACAATTAACTAGGAGGCTACCACAGAATCTTCGAGACTAGTTGAAAATTACAAACTTAAAATCTTTAATTCTTTCAAAAATTATTTTTGGTCAAGAATGTAACGTTTCTTGTCTATTAAAAAGAATATGATTTTCAAGCATCAAATTTATAAGAATATTGCAATATCGTATTTATATAATCTGAATATTTTAGTAAGTAAATAAGTGTTGAGTTTTGTATGTTAAAAGAGTAGTCAAAAATAAGATATTTCGCTAGTGAGATAGTTCAGTGGTAAAAGAGGTGTGAGAGGGTTGTCGAGAGTCATAGGTTCAAGGTTCAAAAAGAAAACAATATGATATCTTTGAACATATTTTTCTCGAAGTAATTCTGTGTTGTGAAAATGGTAGTGGCTATTGTATTTAAAATGATAGTGGTAGCAGCAGGGAGGCAGGGCTTTGTGATGGTGGTGAAAACAATTATAAAGGCAATCACAATAGTGTTTTGTATTCGCGACAATGATTGATAACATCAATAGTAGTTATGATAGTAATGACAACAATGAGGGCATTGTTAGCAATACGGCGATAGTGGTGGCGGCGGCAACAATAATAGGGATAGTGGTGGCAATGGTGATGATGGAGGCGGCAAAGCTGGGGATAATGGCTATAGTGGTGGTGACAACCATGTTGGCGGCAACAATATGCTAGAAGTGGTGATGAAGGGATGATGGTGGCAACCAGCATTAAAAGAAATAGGAGCAGTGGTTGGCGACGACAGTGGTGACAATAATAACATTAGTGGTAGTACCAGTAATGATGGTGCAGTGGCTAATTCCAGAAGGAGTTATCCATGCACCAATTTGCAAGAAATTAAAGAATAAATTATAGAGATCAAACAAGAGGGCACGCAGTGATTTACGTGAAAACCCGAAAGGGAAAAACTCAGAGAAAGAGAGAGTTCCACTATAATTTGAAGACGCATATAATGGTGGTCGTCTGATCTCTAGTGCTAGGAATCTGAAATTAATTGATTGCCCTCCTTCTCGTTGGAGGGGGTTCTCTATTTATACAGGTGGTTTTCTTTGGATATGGTTACAAGATTCTCATCTAACTGAATATCTTATCCTATCTTAATTGCTTATCCTAGAGGTGGTTAGAACCAAACGTCCTCGTTTGAATTGAAAGAAAAGTGTTCATCTTTATTCAATGATCTTCACTCAGCTGTCAATGTGGTTGTTTTGTTCCCAAGGTGTAACCGCCAGATTCAAGTGCAGATTTGGCTTGAAGTTAAGGGCGTCCATAACTGACTCTATCCTTGTTCTTCTAACTGCTTGATCTGTTTGGAGTTTGAATGGAATCAGGGCTCTTCTGAAAATTTTGGATAAAGCCACGTGTCTCCTGATGAACGTGGGGTTGGATGGACACGCGTGGAGATCTCAGGGAGGTCAAAAATCAATCACTATAAATGCCCCCTCTGCTTTCCTCCTTGGAAGGAGGTCAGGACCTTACCTCCGGGAGTTACATGGCCCCGAAGGCTTCGAGGGAAAAGGAGGGGAGCAGACCCCTTGAACGTGGGCTCAGATTGTCTGTGCTGCTTCAGTTTTTATCTTTTTATGGCGTGCCTCTATAGACTGGCAGAACTTTAAATGCGTCTCTTATCCGCTGCAACGCCGATCAGGTAACCATCACCTATCAAAGAGATGCTACATTAGAGGTGGGTGCTGCGAATCAAGGGAGATGGTTCAGATCCAGTTCATCATGACATGTGCAAGCTTTTGACCCAGTGACTTCTCAAATTTTGAGGTTTGAAGGTATCTCTCTCGTCGCCTTGGGAGTTGAAATTTTGAACGGTGGACACTTGGGCTTCCTTCCCCTCTATAAATAAGGGAAAAAACTTTGGGGGAAGTCTGTGCTTCTATTTTAAAACTTCTTACTTTTAAAATTTCGCACTGTTGGTGGGCGGTGATATCGTCTTTCTTCTTCATCCGGGGGAGAAAGGAGAGGGAGAGGATGGAGATGGTTGTTGCACTCCTGATGTTCAGGAGTTTGTCCGTCAAGAAAAATCAGCTTTTGTGATGAGACCTGGCTATCAAGGAGGATAGGTAGGGCTCATCCAGAAAAATCAGCTTTCGCGATGAGGCCCGACTGTCAGAGAGGATAGGTAGCGCTCTTGCTTCTGCCTGATTTGTTTGTCTGATCTTTGATCAGGTCGAGTCGGGCTGGAGTTGGGGCTTGGCAACTTTCCTTCCTTACAGGTTGCTGGAGGGGGAGCGCAGGGCGTGATTGACGATGGTTTTGATTTTGGGAGCTTGCCTTCTATTTGAAAAACACCTAGAGGGGGGGGGGGTGAATAGGTGTAAGTGCTAATCTAAGAAACTAAATGCAAACTAAGTGCGCTAAATGCGGAAGCTAATGCAAATTATGCACAAACTAATACAATACAACAAGTGTAGCCGAATTCCCCTTGCGAGGCTCTGGACTAACTCCCCTTGATTCCCCTTGAAATGGGTTGAGGCGCTATGTGAAGCTCTTGTTGGATGAGTATAAGTTAGGCACACACACACAAGCAATCCAAGCAATATGAAATGCACACAATCAAGCCAAGCATATAATAGATATGACAATAAGAAATGCAAGGCACAACACAAGCAATATATGATATGAATGAATCAATGCTCAACACAAGCAAGTATGATATGATGATGAGTATGATACTTTGCACAATTATAAGAGAGAGAGTTAGAGAGACAATGGATCAAAACGCAAACACCAAGATCTGTTTCGAGGTTCGAGCACCTTGCTCTACATCCCCGCCTACACCACCGTGTAGGATTTCCACTATCTCAACTCCCACCGAGGGAACCTCTACCAAAGAGGATTTCTTACAACTCTAGGAGTACCAAACTCCTCTCTCAACAACAACCTCCTCACAACCGAGGGGTTAGGCCCGTAGCCAATACAACAACCAATCACACACCTCTACCGAAGAGGCTCACAACCAAACTCCACCTCTACCGAAGAGGGAGCAAACCAATACCACTCCGATCACCTCTACCGAAGAGGGATACAACAAATAAAGGAGGGTTTACAACAAGTGGTTCAAAAACCACAAACTCTCTTTTTCTTTCTTTTTCCACAAAAACAAAGATCCTAATAGTTTAGGATAGAAGATAGCTCAAGTGTGGAATCAAAGTGTTTTTGGAAACAAGCAATAAAGAAAAACTACTTGGGAAATCTCTTGTAGAAGATAGAAAAAGCAAATCAATACAATCTCCCAAAACCCTATCTTTCTTTGATTTTCCAAAAACCCAAAACAAATAGAGATGAGAAGTTTAAAGCCCAAAAATTCTTTTTAAAACTCTTTTAAACACTTCAGAAAACTGAAAATTTTTCTCTTAGAAAACTTAGCAAAAATCCCCAAAGAGATGGGGTTTATATAGCCCCCAAACAAAACTAGCCGTTAGGCTGAGTTGGCAGTCTGACAGACTGCCGGTCGACCGGTCCGGTCGACCGCCAACGGTCAGAATTATGACCGTTGGGCAACTGCGGTCGACCGGCCCGGTCGACCGAGAAAACCCGAGAGCAGAGCTCTCAAATCGGTCGATCGTCCCGGTCGACCGTGTCTGTGCCTAACAGACGTGCACGTCTGTGCACATCGGTCGACCGGCCCGGTCGACCGGCCCTTGGTGCGGTCGACCGGTCCGGTCGACCGACTTGGCCTGTCAGCCAGTCCTCAGTTCTGCACAGATACGGGATTTGAAAATAGGTCTTTTCACTCAATAAAAATCCCATAAATTCACAGTAAATCTAAAAATAGTTTTAATCACAATAAAAACTGTTTTTCTAAAAATATGTTTTTCTAAAACTTGTTTTATCATTTTACTTTGATAACCAAACTTGTGATAAAAATTTCAAGACATATATCAATCATATCAATTCATTTTTGTGTCTTGCCAATTTTATCAAAAACAAAACTTGTATTTTTATCAAACTTGATTTTTCCAAAACATGAATAGGATAGTCAAAATAAGTTTGTCTAGCAAGTTTAAAGCATGTATGTATATCTAGAACATATTTAATATACATAGGTATAAGGTAAACTTGTTTTGATCTATTATTCATGAAAACCAAAAATCAAATCATGAAACGTGTGTGTTTTGTGCACTTGAGCATATCAACTAAACTAAGCTTTACAAATGGATCTAAAACTCTATCTAAACTAGGATACCTAAGTCTTCTTGACGATCTTCATCTTCAAGTAGACTTGCTCCAAAACTCCGTGATTCTCTAAGTGCAAAGGTATGATCTTTAAGCTTTGGCACCGGAATCACCATGATAAGCTTCTAATCATCTTGTTGAAGCTAATCACCAACTAATATCCTGTTAATGATCTGAAACTTAGAAACACAAGAATATTAGTAAACATAACTACATGAGTGTTGATCATCATCAAAACTAGAGTGGAAGGCCATTGGGCCAACAATCTCCCCCTTTTTGATGATGACAAAACTCATGGAGTTATATATGCATGGATTAAAGATAAGCTTCAAGGAAGCTCCCCCTTAACTCATGCATAACAAATGAATAAATAAATATGCAATGAATATTAAACATGAAACATGCATATGCATAAACAATAAATGGTTCTAGATATCAAATGGAATATTCAAAACAAAATAAGCTCTAGATACCAATTACAAAGCAAACTCTATAAATCAATTAAACTTAATATTCTTGAGATTCTTGAGATTAAAATATAATATATACATAAACATAAGCATGCATATAAAACTTCATAAATCTTTCTCCCCCTTTTTGTCAATCATCAACAAAGGGGTAATCAAAACCATAAATAAACGAGGGGTAAAAATCTTTCTTCCCCTTTATGTCAAACAAAACAATAAAAGACAATGTTCTCCCCCTTTTTGTCTAAAACAAAAAAAAAAAATCAACAAGGGGTGACTACAAACATGATATCAATTAAAAATATGTCAATGAAGCATCTTGATACCAATAAACAAGAATCAATATATGTTATATGCTATATACATTCATGAAGAGGAAGACGCTAAGTTAGCTTCCCTACACATATGCATTACATGAAGAAGGGATGACAAGCCCAATTCACATAACACATATTATGTAATGCATAAGAGGAGATGTGAAGCTCCCCCTACACACTTATATCATATAAAGAAGAGTTGTCAAGCTCCTCAATTTATAATATGCTCAACATGAATCTATATGTAAGAGAGATGTTAAGCTCTCCTTGCATATAGGAAATACAAATCAAAACTTTGAATATTTTCTTTAAACAACATTTTGAGATACCAATTGTAATTAAACATAACAAATTTTGAATGTCTAAACACAAATTTTGATACCAATTGTAAGAATATATTTCATTTTTGAAAATATATAAACAAATTTGATGTTGATATCATATGTTCAAAATAACAACTTTTAATCATAAAGAGTGGGAGTACAAATACCAATTGAAATACAAAATCAAATTTTCTCCCCCTTTATGAAAAACAAATTAAAGACATGCATAGTCTTGATAACAATTTAAAAGTAATCAATTTAAACAAAATTGAAACTCAAGCACTAGCATAAACACAAACATATATATGTATGAAAGATAGATACCAATAGAAATTGATATACTTGGAATTTAAAGCATACATACATACAAAACATATATGAGTATACAAGAAGATCAAAATGATACCAATTGAAAGAGTTCAATGATACCAATTGACATAACAATAAGTTCAAGTGTATACATCATAGTATCTACCACCCAATCATAATTCAAGTTTTAAAGATTTTCAATTTAGGGCATACATGAACATGATCTCCCATCCTACCGCCCTTGGAAGGTAGGGGTTTTCAAAGATAGATTTGAAAATGTAGTTTTGTTTGAAAATCACTACCAAAATGAAGAACACCGCAACTAGTTAAATGGAAAACTTGTTAACTAGCACGAAATCCTTCAAGCAAGGAATAAAACAAAATTGAAATTCACATGATAATCATCACTCTAACCAATAAAGCATAACTCATGAGAAACAAAACATGAGCAATAGATATGAGTGTACAAATAATATGTGAAGATCATGAAAAATATTTCATTAAGCTCAATTATTCCTTAAAACATAATTCCATCAAAAATATGAAAAATCATATAAAACTCCTTATTTAATCTTCAAGGCATATGTATGTCTAATACAAGCTAAAATATACATACATATCCAAAACTCAACGAGTCCACTAAATGAATATTCATGAAGGCACGTGGCTCAAAAAGATGTATATGTATAAGATTAGTTTGAACTAGATGGACATATACATGAAGTTAAACATAAATACATGAAACATGAAAAACTAAATTTTCATCACAACAAATTTCATTTCAAGGTATATGTATGAATTGTCAAACATGAAGTATACATACATATCCCTAAACACAATTGAGTCCAAATATAGATTTGCATGAAAGGCAAATGACTCAAGGGGTATACATGTATATCTTAAAGTTTGGCAATACAAACATATACATGAAGTGAAACACACAATTATAAAACAAATTCAAAAATGGAATACAAGTTTGAAATGTATGAATCATCAAAACTAGACTATACTAGCACATCTAATGGGTTCAAATAAGCAATCAAGCTCAACCTATATAGATTTATTTGTAGCCCACTCTATGTACAAGTATATAACTAGTCTTAATGAAAACAAACATCTAAACATATATTCAAAACATGAAGCATCAAAACAAATATAAAAGTCATCATGATAAAACTAAAACATGATTACTATGTAAGTTCACATGTATTAGATTCATGATGTACATTATAGCTTAAACAAAAGTGAGAACACTAAATATGGGTTCATATAAGCATATGTGTCTCAAATACTATACATGTATGTCAAGGATCTAATAAACATGGAATGAACATACTAATCCATAGACATCAAAAACATGCTATAAACATTAAAACATGGAAAGCATGTAAACAATAAATGGGAGTAAAGGATTATTACCAAAACCGAAGAAACAACTCTCCTTGTCTCCAAAACATGGTGGTCATCTCCACCAAATCTTCCCTTGAAAGTGATGCATCCAATAGATTTCCTTTAAGTCCGGAACGCATCCACTCCAAGGTGTCATCACTCTCACGTCATGTGAGAGCCCACACCTACATCAAAAATAATAGGAGGGGTGGTCTTTGGTACCCACATCTTGTTGGGTCCATGGGGGTTAGTCCCTTCTCTAACCCAAACAAATTTCTTTGCTAAATTAGTAGTATGTAATCTATCAAAACAAAATTTAGCAAGGTGGCCCTTACGTCCACAATGTGTACATGTGTACACATGAGCATACATGTGAAGGGTGTGTCCGTGAGGAGCATGTGTATGCCGTGGAGGGTGTGCATGCATAGAAGATGGAACTCGTTTCTTTCGAACCAAGGATTCCAAGCGTGTATGGTTCTTAGCACATTTGCTCATAGTGGAGCCCAAACAATCTACTCTCTTCTTTAGCATACAAATATCATCATTAATCCTAGAAGAAGAGGTACATGCATAAGGTAGACTAGATGAAGAAGCTACACTAGCATGGCAAACATGTGCATCAATCTTATTTTGAAAAAATTCATTTTTCTTTAAACATGCATCCAAATCTTTAGAAATTGAAGCAATCTTAATTTTCAAAGAATCATTTTCTTTTAAAACAAAATCAACTTTTGAAGACAAGTTTTCATTTTTCTTCAAAAGAACATGGCAATCATTTTTATTTTCAAAAAGTTATTTTCTTTAAGTGCAAGATCAAGTTGAGATTTTAATGAATCCCTTTCATTATAGACCTCAACCTTCTCTTGCAAAACATTGGTAAGTCTAGCATGCAAACTCTTATTTTCTTTTTCAAGGCCTAGACTTTCCTTTTTCAAAATTTTATATTTTTCTATCAATTTTTCACAAACAATAGATAGTTCTCCATTTAAAGCATGGGGATCAACAAAATCATTTGAAGAACTAGCACAATCATTACTATCTAGTTGAGTTTCTGATTGTACCTCAAGGGAGTCATTCCCTTGGACCATGTAGCATTGTTGTGGTTCGGATTCTCCACTAGATTCCTCTTCTTGTTGGATTTGGACTTGAAACTTGGAGGTGTTGGTGGTAGTCAATTTGTTCCACACTACAAAAGCGGAATCAAAGTTAGAAACACATAAAAGATAATCTTTAGATAAAGTGCTTCTAATGGCCTCTAGGGCTTGTGCATTGGCCCCTATATGATTGCAATCACCAAGATAACATCTCTTGGTGGCGGTAAGGAAGACATGCAAACCTAGGGTCTTTAGGTACATGGACATCCTATACTTCCAAACATCAATGTTGGAAGGGTCAAAGCTAGGAGGGATCATGAAGTCCATGGTAAACTATATATGAATGTGCAAATGAGATTAGCAAGCAAATGGATCACTCCTAGGATGTTAAGCCTAAGTATCAGGAGCACTAGCTCTGATACCAATTGAAAAACACCTAGAGGGGGGGTGAATAGGTGTAAGTGCTAATCTAAGAAACTAAATGCAAACTAAGTGCGCTAAATGCGGAAGCTAATGCAAATTATGCACAAACTAATACAATACAACAAGTGTAGCCGAATTCCCCTTGCGAGGCTCTGGACTAACTCCCCTTGATTCCCCTTGAAATGGGTTGAGGCGCTATGTGAAGCTCTTGTTGGATAAGTATAAGTTAGGCACACACACACACAAGCAATCCAAGCAATATGAAATGCACACAATCAAACCAAGCATATAATAGATATGACAATAAGAAATGCAAGGCACAACACAAGCAATATATGATATGAATGAATCAATGCTCAACACAAGCAAGTATGATATGATGATGAGTATGATGCTTTGCACAATTATAAGAGAGAGAGTTAGAGAGACAATGGATCAAAACGCAAACACCAAGATCTGTTTCGAGGTTCGAGCACCTTGCTCTACATCCCCGCCTACACCACCGTGTAGGATTTCCACTATCTCAACTCCCACCGAGGGAACCTCTACCAAAGAGGATTTCTTACAACTCTAGGAGTACCAAACTCCTCTCTCAACAACAACCTCCTCACAACCGAGGGGTTAGGCCCGTAGCCAATACAACAACCAATCACACACCTCTACCGAAGAGGCTCACAACCAAACTCCACCTCTACCGAAGAGGGAGCAAACCAATACCACTCCGATCACCTCTACCGAAGAGGGATACAACAAATAAAGGAGGGTTTACAACAAGTGGTTCAAAAACCACAAACTCTCTTTTTCTTTCTTTTTCCACAAAAACAAAGATCCTAATAGTTTAGGATAGAAGATAGCTCAAGTGTGGAATCAAAGTGTTTTTGGAAACAAGCAACAAAGAAAAACTACTTGGGAAATCTCTTGTAGAAGATAGAAAAAGCAAATCAATACAATCTCCCAAAACCCTAGCTTTCTTTGATTTTCTAAAAACCCAAAACAAATAGAGATGAGAAGTTTAAAGCCCAAAAATTCTTTTTAAAACTCTTTTAAACACTTCAGAAAACTGGAAATTTTTCTCTTAGAAAACTTAGCAAAAATCCCCAAAGAGATGGGGTTTATATAGCCCCCAAACAAAACTAGCCGTTAGGCTGAGTTGGCAGTCTGACAGACTGCCGGTCAACCGGTCCGGTCGACCGTCAACGGTCAGAATTATGACCGTTGGGCAACTGCGGTCGACCGGCCCGGTCGACCGAGAAAACCCGAGAGCAGAGCTCTCAAATCGGTCGACCGTCCCGGTCGACCGTGTCTGTGCCTAACAGACGTGCACGTCTGTGCACATCGGTCGACCGGCCCGGTCGACCGGCCCTTGGTGCTGTCGACCGGTCCGGTCGACCGACTTGGCCTGTCAGCCAGTCCTCAGTTCTGCACAGATACGGGATTTGAAAATAGGTCTTTTCACTCAATAAAAATCCCATAAATTCACAGTAAATCTAAAAAATAGTTTTAATCACAATAAAAACTGTTTTTCTAAAAATATGTTTTTCTAAAACTTGTTTTATCATTTTACTTTGATAACCAAACTTGTGATAAAAATTTCAAGACATATATCAATCATATCAATTCATTTTTGTGTCTTGCCAATTTTATCAAAAACAAAACTTGTATTTTTATCAAACTTGATTTTTTCAAAACATGAATAGGATAGTCAAAATAAGTTTGTCTAGCAAGTTTAAAGCATGTATGTATATCTAGAACATATCTAATATACATAGATATAAGGTAAACTTGTTTTGATCTATTATTCATGAAAACCAAAAACCAAATCATGAAACGTGTGTGTTTGTGCACTTGAGCATATCAACTAAACTAAGCTTTACAAATGGATCTAAAACTCTATCTAAACTAGGATACCTAAGTCTTCTTGACGATCTTCATCTTCAAGTAGACTTGCTCCAAAACTCCGTGATTCTCCAAGTGCAAAGGTATGATCTTTAAGCTTTGGCACCGGAATCACCATGATAAGCTTCTAATCATCTTGTTGAAGCTAATCACCAACTAATATCCTGTTAATGATCTGAAACTTAGAAACACAAGAATATTAGTAAACATAACTACATGAGTGTTGATCATCATCAAAACTAGAGTGGAAGGCCATTGGGCCAACACTATTCTCCTGTTGAGTGTCGTCGCTTTGGCCTGGCTTCGCCCCGAGTTCATCTTTGGAGTTATGGCATGGTGTCAGTATCCTTATTATCTTGCAGACTTCAGTCCAGAGTCTGGGACTTGAGCTTCAGTGCTGGCGTCTTCCTGGGAGTTCTCAGTGATGCTCTCCCCCCCAGAAATGGTGAATTGTTTGTTTAGAAGTCGCATCTGGGATGTTGTCATGGATGTTGTGGAAGAAAGGGTATCTATTTTTTTTTAAAACAAGACATGAACATGTAATCGATCTTGTATTACTCTTGTAAAATGTAACCAAGCTTCCATTTAAACATGTAAGACATGACCATTCTGTTAGAGCCAAAAATTATGTTGTTTTAGAAAACAAGAATCTATTTCAGCACACCCATTTAACCTGCCCAAACTTCAAATTTTGAAAAGCACATTGACATTTTGGCAAGTTATCCCTTTCCTAAAATTAAACTTGAGAATGAATAAGATCCTGAACCGCAACTTGGTCATTCAATTCTACTTCCTGATTCAATAATGACTCTGGTGTCTTCACCTGATTTCAATCCTTCTCCAGAGTCCATATTGGATCCTGTGCCTTTCCATTAGGAAATTAAATCACCAATCTTTTGTGATCATCATATTGAACTTGACCAATTTCATACTTTTGAAAGTCCTATTAACAAATTGGCAAGTTCTCATTTTTATGAAATTGAACTCAATGAGGAATGTGACCTTGAGACTCAAATTTGTGATCCAGTTCAAATTTCTGAATCAATATTGACTCCTGTTTTGCTACCTGATTTGAGCAATATTTTAGAGTCAATTTTGATTCTCATACCTGTCATTTTTGAACTTGAATCATCAATCTTAGAAAGTCATATTCCATTGTGGGAAAATGAATGTGGACTTGAGTTTCAACTTCTTGATTTGGACCCACTTTCTGAACTAATCTCGACTCCTGAACCTTTACTTGACTTAAGTCTCTTTCCTGAGTCAGTATTAATTCCTGTACTTTCTAAGTCCAAGTCAATCATTCCATCTTTTCACACTCCATTTTGGGACAAGAGTGTTGATAAAATTGAATCCGAAATTATTTGTGAAATTTGGAAATTAGATGGGGTAAAAATCTTAATGAAAATCATTAATATATATATCATTTTAGTGGGTTATATTAAAAAGGTTTCTGGTGGGTTCTTCCGAATTTCACGCAAATTAGATTGTGGCCGCATTTCGTGGACCAATCAGACCACCACCTTAAGGTAATATTTTCCTTCCATTTCTTCTTTTTCATGGATCTATGCATTAATTCATATATTGAGGACAATGCATGAGAAAGGTGTGGAGGAGGGTTCTAAATAACTTAGGTTTTCTTTTTATTATTAAAAAATATTATTAACATTTTCTTTACTTTTAAAAACTTTTTGAAAATAGAAACAATATTTTGACATATTTTTTGTAAGAAATTAAGTCAATTTTAAGGAATAGGAGAATCATAATTAGGATTTCTTATACTTTGTCAAAATAAGATTATTTGTTTGATTTCTAAGGTTAGGAAGAAAATTTGTGAAAGTAATTTAGTCTTGATCTTTACCTTGATAATATATGCATACTTTATATACTTACACACTTAGGGATCAAAAACAAAGATTCTTATGTCTTATTAAAAAAAGAAAAAGAAAAAGAAAAAGAGAAAGAAAGAAATATAATATATATATATATATATATATATATATATATATCTATATATATATATATATATATATATATATATCCTCTGATTAAGCTGGGTATTTGTGCCTCATAAAGCATAAGTACTCAGCTTAAAGTCGATTCATATAATAAAATCCTTAGTTTTGCGGCCTTGTTTGCTCGAGTCCTTAAGTCCTTGGGATGTCTTCTCACCCGGTGCCCTAAGACCATTTGGTTTGAGAGTCACCGATTAAAGGCTCGTTACATGGGCATATTAGAAAGCCTAATAGAACTAAGAAATATTACCACTAAAAATAAAAATTACTATAAAAATAAATAAATAAGACATAAGAGTTAGAGTTAAAGAACCCTTAGTCAAAATTTCACGATCACGAAGATGCATATGACTTAGGGTAAAGTAATAGACTAGATGAGAAATACAATTTGACTCCTTACTTTAATTGATAGCAAATTTTTGAATAAAGACTAAGTTTAGGAATGAAAAATTCAATTTTCCTATAGCTTTTAGGTTACTTAATTCTTACAATAGTATTTCAAATATTTTTCTCTTTCAAAATGTGTTCAAAATACTAACATTTTTCTCTTTCTTTATAGATTTTATGAATGCAATCCACTGAAAATCCTCACGAGATAAAACTCATCCTCTAGGAAAAACCTAGAGATTTAACGGCTTGTTGCACATGCTTAGTGCAATCGAGTGACCTGCGAAAGTGGTCTAATAATCTTTACTGTAGTTTTGTTGTTTTGCTCGAGGACGAGCAAAAGATAAGTGTGGGGGTGTGATCGGTCACATATATTGCACATACATTGTCACATTCTCATTCTTATTATAAATAAACTCTGCTTTTAATCCTAATTATTGTTTAATTTATATGCAGGCCCATTGCTAAGGGAAAGGAGAGAGGAACGAGTCTAAAAGCCCATCAAAATTCTGTTTTAATTCAGAAATAATTCAAAATCAGAAAATCAAGACAGATCAGGGCAAATCAGATCGATTAAAAACCAGTTAGAACAAATCTTCCCAAATCAATTTGTTAAAGCCAGAGATCAAAGACCGTTTCATCAAATCTATGGGCCAAAACTGTAAATCCAGAAAGAGATAACATCATATCACGAAACCAGGCAGCTCCACCCCTCAGGTGTGGCCACCTGGCCATACGCTGGCCGCGGAAACGCGGCCAAAGCCGTGTTTTCGCGGCTTGTTGGATTCAGTTGGGGAGTGTTTGCTCCCTCTATCTTTGTATGCTTCTCCCTGTTGGGTTTTGCCTATAAATACGTTTTTCAGAGACCAGGGGGAATGACCAAGCAGATAGTAGAATTTAGGCTATTTTTTAATTTGTAACTTAGATTTTTAGTTTTCTTTTATGTAATTTTTATTTTCTTTATGTAACTGGGAGGAGATGAGACTTTCATGGAGGAATGAGAACAAGCTTGTACTGAGGGTGACACTGGTGTAAGTAATCTTTTATTTCATTATTATTTGAATCGAATCGAAGTTTTCTTTCCTTTTCTATTCTTGTTTTCGTTTGCTTCCCTCTTTTGTGTTTGTGGACCAAATGAATCCGATAGCCTCAAAGTTGCCTTGCCCTTGCAAGTGTCGTTGATGGCTTATGGTGATGGATATCCATTTCTATGGTAGTGTAGCTTGCCCCTTCATTTTATACTGTAAATTAGGAATGGGGAAGATCCTATTTGTCAAACTTCGCACGCCTTTAAACAAAGGTACATCGTCGATACGGGTCAAAGGTAAGCAGGCACCGAAGAGGTAAGTAAGTTTTTTATGTTTTAGTTTTCTTTCTTTTAATTTTTTAGTTTAGATTACCAACACCATCAACACCCAACTCTTTTATCACTCTTTTCGATTTCTTTGTATATATCTATTTTCCATTTTATCTATATTCTCTATCTATCACTTTCTTCCTAACTTAACTGTAACTCTATTTTTCTCTTTTCTTTTAAAGAACTAAAAGAAGATCTTTAACCATACTGTGTAACTTAAAAGAGAACTTATTAAAAAAAGCTTCCATCGCTAGTCCCGCCTTGTGGATCACGACCGGCATAGCCACTTGCTATTGTGGTAGTACTGAGTACTTGTACTCTTTATTCTAAATCTGAAATTTTGTATTTTTGTGTGCAGGTAAAAACTCAATCAAATTTTGACGTCGTTGCCGGGGAGGGACGGTAAGTTATTCTCTTTTTAAGTTTACATTTTTGGTTAACTTTCTTCTTTATTCTTGGTGTACAGGTTTAACAACAAGGAAATTTTTTCTGCAGTGGACATATAAATGGCCCTGGACTCTTCTCTAGAAAGCAGAGCCCAGAAACCCTCAGATTTGCTACATTCTAGTGGCAAACTGAGTGAACTACTAACATGTATTTCTGCAGGTTGACAGAATTGCAAAGCTGAATTCTGTAGCTATTTCTTTTCTTGTTTGTCTCACTGTACATATTTTCTAACCTCAACAGTAAAATGATGTTTGTTAAATGCTAAAAACGGTTTAAACTTTGCATTTAGGCACGTGTCTAATTTGTTTACATTTTACATTACTATTGAAGAGTGCTGGAGCAAAAGGTACGTATGCATAGCATATAGTTTAGGAAATATTCTTGGGTGATATTTGCTTGTGAATTTTACTTTTCTATATCTTGCACATATTGCACTAAATTGATTTAAAGGCTTGTCCTATAAACAAGATAAGATGGAAAAGTCATTACCCTCTCATAACCCACAAACCATCTCCTCACTCGCTAACCACGCTAATTAAAACTGAATAGACGTTGGCCCTAGGGACATCTCGGACTCATATAGGAGATTGACCTAAGGGTAAAGTTGATTTGAATTTGACTCTTACCAAATCAGTGTTTAAGGTTGGGGATTGAGGGGAAAAACCCAAAGGTTAGTGGTTTGACATAATGAGGCCCGTTTCTTAGGCACGGATACCTCCCACCGATCTTTTTCCTACCTGGCTGATTAACTTATGGTCAGATTCAGCAATATACTCCCCGTGGACAGTCTAACCAGTTAGGAGTCGTTTAGGTCTAAGGTCTACCCCAACTTAGGTTAGATTTTTTTCTTTTTATTTGTTTGCTTATTTGTTTTTTTTTGTTTGTGTTTGACATTTCTTGTGTGATATGGCTTATAACAATAATTTTTTCAATTTAATGGAAATCCATGTTACAACCTGACCTCTTTTTCGGATATTACCAACCGGCATATCATAACTTTAATCAACATAGTGTGCTAGATTGGTCTTATCTGAATCGATACAACTCATGTCCCCCATCTTATGCCCATAATTTCCAAAATAATTCCAACTCTTCACAGAGTCAATGGGGATTCACCTCCCTCGAGTCTAATTTTCAGCCAACTTGTCCTCCTTATCCACCTTGTCCACAATTTTCACAATATTCATTCCCCGATCTTGCTTTCTATACTCCTTTTCTAGACTAACCCATTGAAGAAAAATCCGACCTAGAAAAGAGTATAGAAGCCATGCAGGAGGCCAAACGAAAATTTCAGGCCTCCGCAATTCCTCAATATTTTCAAGATTCATACTCAGTTCCATCAGTTCAAAATAGAAAACCATCAATCTTGAAAATGAGTATGTAAAAGTCCGAGCAACAATCAGAAAATCTGATGGACTCACGATTTCACCACAAATTTCAAAACAAAACTTCATCTTTTCAAGTCCAATCACAATAAAATGATAAACCAATCGACTATGAAAAGCTGCTTCAAGCCATGACTCAGGCTTAAATCACTCGTAATCATGACATAGATATAATGATCAAAACTCTTCATTCCCAACCTTTGACCATTCCTGATGTCGCTAACCATTCTATCAGAGCCAAAGAATCATGTTGTTTTGGAAAACAAGATTCCATCTCAGCACACCCATTTAACTTGCCCAAACTCCAAATTTTGAAAACCATATTGACATTCTGGCAAGTTATTCCTTTCCTAAAATTGAACTTGAGAATGAGTAAGATCCTGAACCTCAACTTGGTCATTTAATTCTACTTCCTGATTTAATAATGACTCCGGTGTCTTCACCTGATTTCAATCCTTCTCCAGAGTCCATATTGAATTCTGTACCTATCCATCAGGAAATTGAATCACCAATCTTTTATGATCATCATATTGAACTTAACCAATTTCATACTTTTGAAAGTCCTATTGACAAATTGGCAAGTTCTCATTTTTATGAAATTGAACTCAATGAGGAATGTGACTTTGAGACTTAAATTTGTGATCCAGTTCAAATTTCTGAATCAATATTGACTCCTGTTTTGCTACCTGATTTGAGCAATATTTTAGAGTCAGTTTTGATTCCTATACCTGTCATTCTTGAACTTGAATCACCAATCTTAGAAAGTCATATTCCATTGTGGGAAAATGAATGTGGACTTGAGTTTTAACTTCTTGATTTGGACCCACTTTCTGAACCAATCTCGACTCCTGAACCTTTACTTGACTTAAGTCTCTTTCCTGAGTCAGTATTAGTTCCTGTACTTTCTAAGTCCAAGTCAATCATTCCATCTTTTCACACTCTATTTTGGGACAAGAGTGTTGATAAATTTGAATCCGAAATTATTTGTGAAATTTGAAAATTAGATGGGGTAAAATTCTTAATGAAAATCATTAATATATACATCAATTTAGTGGGTTATATTAAAGAGATTTTTGGTGGGTTCTTCCGAATTTCACGCAACTTAGATTGTGGCCGCATTTCGTGGACCAATCGGACCATCACCGGAACGACCACCTTAAGGTAATATTTTCCTTTACTTTCTTCTTTTTCATGCATCTATGCATTAATTCATACATTGAGGACAATGCATGAAATAGGTGTGGGGGAGGGTTCTAACATAACTTAGGTTTTCTTTTTATTATTAAAAAAATATTATTAACTTTTTGTTTACTTTTAAAAACTTTTTGAAAATAGAAACAATATTTTGACATATTTTTTGTATGAAATTAAGTCAATTTTAAAGAATAGGAGAATCATAATTAGGATTTCTTATACTTGGTCAAAATAAGATTATTTATTTGATTCTAAGGTTAGGAAAAAATTTGTGAAAGTAATTTAGTCTTGATTTTTACCTTGATAATATATGCGTGCTTTATCTATTTATACACTTAGGGTTCAAAAACAAAAATTCTTATGCCTTATTAAAAAAAAGGAAAAGAGAAAGAAAAAGAAAAAGAAAAATATATATATATATGTCTTCTGATTAAGCTGGGCATTTGTGCCTCATAAAGTATAAGTATTCAGCCTAAAGTCGGTTCATATAATAAAATTCTTAGTTTTGTGGCCTTATTTGCTCGAATCCTTAAGTCTTTGGGGTATCTTCTCACCCGGTGCCTTAAGACTGTTTGGTTTGAGAGTCACCGATTAAAGACTCGTTACATGGGCAGATTAGAAAGCCTAATTGTAATATCCCTAATCTAAAATACTGTATTTTTATTTTTCTAATGTATTTATTTTATTTTACTGGTGATATTATTATTATTTATTAACTTGAGTTACAGTACAAATTATTTTAAGATAGTAAATGATATTTTAGCCTTATAATTATATTTAGCATTATTAAATATTATCATTTTAATTACTAACTAGTATTTTTCCCATTACTATGTTACTAGTATTATTATTGTAGTTGCTATTATTGTTAATATTGATATTGTTATTATTCTTGTTCATATTGTATTGTTTTAGTCATTATTATTAATGGTAGTATTTTTATCAAGTAATATTAGATAAGATTTTTAATGTTAATACTTTTATTATTATTACTGTTTTTGTTATTATTATTGTAATTATTATTGTTAATTATTATTATGATATTGTTAATCACTATTAGTAGTATTATTATTTATATCCAAGCCCAATAAGCTTAGCCCATTCTCCCTTTTCTTTTATTTTCTTTTCCTTTTTATTCTAAGCCCACATGAGCCAAGCCCACTTCCTTATTTTCATCTTTTTCTATTTTTCTTTAAGCCCAAAAACTAAGCCCACAAGCCCACCCTCTATTTTTATTATTCTTATATTACTTAATTCTTTTAACTAAAACCCAATAATTTGTAACCCATTACCATTAAGATTCTTACCCATTAACCCAAAACCCAATTCTAATCCCAATTCTAATCCAAATCTTATCTTCGAAATCATGATCTTAAAAAAATCTTAATCCAAATTTAAATCCTAATAAAAATCATATTTAAATCAAATCACTTTGAGATTTTTCTGCAACCTTCCATTCTTATCTAAATTGCTAAATTAAGTAATCTAAGCTAATTGGAATTTTAAATTGCTAAATTAAGTAATCTAACCTAATTGTAATTCAGGTTCCAAAAATCTCTTATAACCTATATAAAGACCCAAACCCTTCTTTCTCTGCTACCTCAAGAGAAAACCCTAATCTAAAATCTCCCCACTTCTATCTCTTCCTTCTCCTCAAGCGGAGCATGAACAAAAAGGGGTCGCGTGTTGGGAGATCAAATTCAAGTAAGTAATTTGTTTTCTCAAAATTTATTTGGTATATATAGGTTATTAAAAATCATGTCTATACTATGATTTCCATAAATAATTTTATACATCAAAAACTCAATCAAGAGAGAAATCTAATTAAAATATGTGTAGATCTACCAATTTATATTTACATTTTTTTAAAGTTTTTATAAAGGATTAAAAGAAAATTAAATTAAATTAAAAAAACCCTTACCTGCTCTCGGCCATGGCCGGGGCAGGCCTGCGCAGGTCTGCACCCGTCCTGGGTGCAGACCCGCATGGGCTGGGCCGATTCATCAACAAAAAAAAAACAAAATAAAACAAAAAAAAAAGATCTGGGCCGGCCTGACTGGCCTGGCCCAGCCCCAACCAAGGCTGGCCTGGCCTGGACCAGGCCATCTTTGGGCCTGTTTGATTTTTTAAAAAAAAACTTTTTACAGGCTGGACCAGACCCGGCCTGCCCCGGGTCTGGCTGGGCTAGACTGCACAGGGCCCTTGGGCCCTGTTTATTTAAAAAAAAAGAAAAAAAAGAAAAATCTCGACCACCCCTGGGCCTGGCCTGGTCCAGCCCAGGCCTGTACATGGGCCTGGGCCTGGGCTGTTGTGTTTAGAAAAAGAAAAGAAAAGAAAGAAAGAAAGAGATAAAGAAGAAAGAAAGAAAGAATAATTTGTATTAAAATAATTAGTTAAAAATATCAAAATAAAATAGAGAAAAAATATAAATCACATTCTACATTACTTCTACTTTTCATGATAAAATTTTCAGAAGAATAGCAACATAAATTAAATCAAATTATCTCCTTTAAAGCCATTTTCCTTAATGGTAAATTCAAACTCGTTAAGTATGTTAATGATTTAAAGCCTTTTAAAAAAATCTAACAAAAAAATTAGAAATTGGTTTAAATTAAACCTACTAAATTCATTAAACCAAGAGAATCATATTCCTAACCCCAAACTAATTAATCAAGATTTAAACTCCTTAAAGTATTCTTTTAAAAATCTAATAATTTATATTGAAATAATTTATGTAGATTTACTGGAGCCTTATGATTTTAGTGCTTTAGATTTGCGATCGAGTTCAGGTGAGTGCCACTTCTTTGTTTAATTTTATTTAATTTTATTGTGAGTGTTTTCTTTTCCTTCTATAATTCTATTTTGTGAGTGCTTCACTTCTTTGTCTAATTTTATTTAATTGTGTTGTGAGTGTTTGTTCTTATGCACTTCCTTATTTACCATTGTCGGTATGCATTTACATATTACACTTATCATTTCATGTGACTTTTTGTTATATTTTACTAGTTTGATTACTTGTACTACTTCATGAGTCATCCATGATTATTCACTTTATTTACGTGGTCGATAGGAGCTTGTATCAGTGTCATTTCATGTGTTGGTAGATGACCGTTATTGGCTTAGGCCTAGTATGGATATACTGTAGACTGGATTTAATCTTGTAACTAATCTAGTTGTGATAATCTTAGAATATAAATATATTGATCTTGAGGATTGGTTCGTGATTGAGGTTAGAGACTCATATTTTATGTATAGTATTTGTCAGACAAATTGTTTGGTGACTATTCCGATTAGAACTCCTTTGGCTATTAAGGACATGTTAGACAGGATGTTGGTTTATCGATAGACTGTTTTACCAATGCATAGATATATGTGAATATGATACCCTTGACTCTAGTGTATACGATAAGACTAACTTCTGGATTGTTATGAGCTATTATTTTTGGATATCGCATTGGTGAGTTTGATTGATATATTGATGATCTTATTGATATTGACTATTAGATATATGGGTGACCTAGATCTTATTGTGATCGAGGACGTTACACTGCGTAGTTATGATTTTGATTGATTGGGATATTGATGATTTAATAAATAGGAGATCTTTATTGATAAAATGAAATTTTGGACTTGAACCTGTCGGTAAACTCGATTGGATTTGAGTTGACTTGGGGGTTGAGGAATAGACGTTGACTGGGTTGACTTGATTTGGCTTGGTGGGTTTTTAAATATGTATACTTGATATGTTACTTGACTTTGGGATCCTGTGATTGACCTTGATGGAGTGAGAGTATGTGCTAATCTAGATCAAATTAAAATATGAGGATTTGATTAGATGTATCAGAACTTGTATTTATTTCAGTTATTGAGGTTCAGATATATCAGTGACTATATTATATGTTCGGAGTTTTATGACAGCTATTGATCGATCAGATTTATTGATGACTTAGAGGATGGATATATCGATGACTTTGAGGATATGAGTTGATTATATACATTGCCCGGATTATTCTATTCAGGCAACAGGTCATTACTCATCTTGGATATCTTGATTCACCTGAGAAACTTGACTGACTATATTTGGTATCTACCTGATAACTATCATGTCCATGTTATTATTAATTGCTGGGAAAATATTGTTACACGGTAACAACACCCGCATGTTATACTTGTTACATATTCCTGTTATACCGGTATCCTGTTCCTTGATATTATATATTTCTGTTATACCGGTATCCTGATTACACATGTTGATATTGTTACCGTGACTACCACCGAGTTATCCCAGTGATTCAAGTAACATGCATATTAAGTAATCTTGATAAACTAATAACATGATATTAAACAACTTACACTGGGATTGGGGAGATTGATGGAAGAGACAGCGTCTGTATTTTGGGTGGACCTAGGATTTAGGTTGCGCAGCCGAAAGAGGGTTCCACTGCAGGGTTCCCGTGGGGTGACTGGCACTCCGTCCTGTTCCTGTTATACATGTTATACATGTACCTGTTCCTGTTATACATGTTCCTGACTACCTTGCGGTAGGTCCTGGTTCAGCGCCAGGAGTCTGGGCCGTGATCCCGGGTATGCACGGGACCCACCTAAAACACAGACAATGTCTCCAACCGATCAGTTTCAATAACTGAGGACCTCGATTGGCATGTGTGGTAGGCGTAGTATGGGATGCGTCTATTACATGTGGCAATTGGTGTTCGCTAACATAATTAATAATAATAAACTGTTAATATATTGTGACTAACCGTGATCACCCGACTGTATATATATATAAACTATGATAGATATAGGATTGTACACCAGACTAGTGACATATGCTTGGTTATACCATCAGATATCAGTTTCTTGTTTACAGTTGTGATAGTTGACTTTTATCTTCATTCATGTTGTTATGCAGTTACCCTTTAGTTATCTGTTTATCACGTTATTTAGTTATCTTCTGTCTGTAGTTTATCTGGTTATTATTCTGCGCACATTGTTTATATGCACGAGCTCTCCCCTTTACACACACACTCACCAGGTCGCTTTCTGACGACCCTGGATTTGCACGTCCAGATATTGGACGCTTTGTTTCTATTGTGCAGGTGTTCGAGGAGACGGTACGCTTCGCGAAGAGCTGGACCTTCTCCCTATTCGATTCTGGTATTCTTATCTTTCTTGTCTTCATATTATTTTCTGATTCTCATTATATTAGATTTATTTGTTATTCCAGTTCTTTATTCATATAATATCATGTGTGGATGCTTATATGTATTATTGCAGTGGTCGTTGACTCATTATAGTATAAATTTATAGCTTGTTTCGGGTTACTTAAGGCTTAGCGCATATACGTGAGGTATTTTCTTTGCGTATATGCGTCGCTGACTCTCGTCGCGTCTCCGCTCCAGCGTATTTTGGGAAGCGGGGCGTGACACTAATAGAACTAAGAAATATTACAAATAAAAATAAAAATTACTATAAAAATAAATAAATAAGGCATAAGAGTTAGAGTTAAAGAACCCTTAGTTAAAATTTCACGATCACGAAGGTGCATATGACTTAGGATAAAGTAATAGACTAGATGAGAAGTATAATTTGACTCCTTACTTTGATTGATAACAGATTTTTGAATAAAGACTAAGTTTAGGAATGAAAAATTCAATTTTCATATAGCTTATAGATTACTTAATTCTTACAATAATATTTCAAATATTTTTTTCTTTCAAAATGTATTCAAAATACTAACATTTTTCTCTTTCTTTATGGATTTTATGGGTGCAATCCACTGAAAAAACTCACGAGACAAAACTCATCCTCTAGGGAAAACCAAGAGGTTTAACGGCTTGTTGCACATGCTCAGTGCAATCGAGTGACCTGCGAAAGTGATCTAATAATCTTTACTGTAGTTTTGTTGTTTTGCTCGAGGACGAGCAAAAAATAAATGTGGGGGTGTGATCGGTCACATATATTGCACATACAATGTCCCATTCTCATACTTATTATAAATAAACTCTATTTTTAATCCTAATTATTGTTTAATTTATATGCAGGCCCATTGCTAAGGGAAAGGAAGGAGAAACGAGTCTAAAAGCCCATCAAAATTCTGATTTAATTCAGAAATAATTCAAAATCAGAAAATCAGGGTAGATCAGGGCAAATCAGATCGATTGAAAACCAGTTAGAACGAATCTTCCCAAATCAATTGGTTAAAGCTAGAGATCAAAGGCCGTTTCGTCAAATCCAAGAGCCAAAACTGCAAATCCAGAAGGAGATAACATCATATCACGAAACCAGGCAGCTCCACCCTGTATGCATCAGAAAAGAGGGGATCAAATTGTAAAATTCTTTTTATTGGATAGAAGATTACAACAGATCGGTCTTCCGATTACAAGGGAAGGAGGACGTTGAGTCTTGAATCCTCCCTTTGTTTAAGGCTGGGTTCTTCGTGTGGCGATGGAGAGTGAATCTTGTTCTCCGTTGACCGGGTGAACGTCGAGATCTTCCGGGGCTTTTCTCTTCGGGTGGTTGACGGAGTAACACAGCTCTGTCTACCAAAACTCTCAAAGAGAAGGTAGGTAAAGAGCAACTTGAACACAGTAAGTTCTTTGAAGGGTTTCTCTCTTTTCTCTCAGAGTTCTTTTCTCCCAAAAATCCTCTGACCGAAAAATCTCTCCCTCTTCATAGCGACGGGGCTATTTATAGGGGTTTTTAGGGGCGTACGTGCCTCCTAAAAACACTCCATAATGGGGGCTAACCTTCCCCGCTATATGGGCTGTGATTGGCCCTAAAACCGGGACGGTTACAACTGAGACGCGGGTGTCAACCCACGCGCCTTGGAGCTGTTGAGACGCGGGTTTCGGCCCTCGCGCCTTGATGCTGAGACGCGGGTTTGGATCCTCGCGCCTTGGTGCTGAGACGCGGGTTTGGACCGTCGCGCCTTGGTGCTGAGACGTGAGTTTGGACCCTCGCGCCTTGGAGCGGCTGAGACGCGGGTAAGATTAACCTTGCGTCTTGGAATTCTGCTTTTCAATGGCTTGATTTTTAGACAGCCTACAGAACCCCCTCCAAAGTTTTCGACATTCCGCAGTTAAGTGGGACGGATTTCGAAATACTTTGGACTCTAGCTGAGCTCACCCTTGTGGCTGGACTGTCAATGTTTCGGGTTTGATCTTATCTGGAATATGGCCTTCATGAGTGTACTGTAGAACTCTTTGAAGCCACTGAAGTTGATCGTGTTGAGTGTCTAGATGCACAGTCTAGACCTCCTTGATTGCTTTAAGTCTGTCGTGGATGCACTTTAAAGACAGGAGTGGACGGTCATCTGCTTGTGCCAGTGTACTGTTGAACTGATTTGCAGAAGCAAAGACTGAACACCAGTTTTATTTGAGACGCAGGGTAGTACTGCTTTAAAGACGCGACTGATATTCCGCAAGGCAGACGCGATGTTAGACCGGATTGGAAGGACGCAAACTTTCAGAGAGATGCATCTTTTTTGAGTAAAGACGCGACTTTCTGGACGCAACCATGGCCGTGCTGAAGGGACGCGTCCATTGAAGAGGCGCGGCTGTTGGGTGCGAATCCGTGCCATGCCACGTGTCCAGTGAAGCTGAAGGGACATCTTCTTTTTGGCGTGCGAACTTTGCGCTACATTAAATGCGCCGTCCACGCGTCGAAAAACGATTCGATGTCGAGTCAATCGAGCCCATCGCCATGATCTTTGCGAATCACCGTGCCTATAAATGGCAACAGTCGTCGAGAGAGTCATCATTAATTTCTCTTTCGTCTTCGCTTGCATCTGTTAGGGTTTTGAGAGAGAAGTGCTCTTTGTTCTCTTCTCTTCCATTTTAGCATCAGATTCTTGCTTCGTAATGGCACCCAAGGCCAAACGATCTGCTTCATCATCGAAGGCGGTCGTCACTGAGGCCCAAAGGGGTGGTTTCTCCATGCAGGAAGCCCCTATCTCAGGTATAACACCATTAGGCTTGATCTTCGCCATTAGAGGGGTTTATGGAGTTCTTATAACCCTAAAAATCCCTTCTTTGAAGGAGAACCGCCAACCGTGGATTCGAAATCGTGCCTGATCCTCAGACGCGGTCTTTGAATTAACAAACAAGGCGCGGGTTTGATGACCCTACTGCTTTTATCCGCTTGAGGATGTACTTGTTTGTTGAATATAGGGCGCCAGTAAGCCTTGCGTTCCGGAGTCATCACTTAGAATGTTTCTAATTGTGAATGATCCGGACGCAGACTTGATTCTTGCGTTCTGTGAGATCATAACGCTGGCTTTTATGAATCTCGCGCCTGAATCCAGACGCAGACTTGATTCTTGCGTTCTGTGAGATCAAAACGCTGGCTTTTATGAATCCTGCGCCTGAACCTAAGTACTTGGAGATTTTTCATAAGTCTTGGATTCTTAAAACGCATACTCCCTGCTGGCCTCATGGTCCTCCGATCTGGACGCGGGGCCTCAGGCCTGGACGCGGATTCTTAGGCTGGACGCGGATCCTCATGTCTGGACGCGGATTTTCAGGCTGGACGCGGATTTTGACAATTTCTGCGTCCAACATCTCTTCTGCGTCTGAATTATAGACACTTAATCATTTTCGTTTAGACTTCTGATCAAGTGTCATTTTCTTATGCAGTGCGACATTCTTCCGACCCACTCTCCAAGAGGCGCCACTTCGGACACATAGGTGGTGCTGACCGCGATTTGACCTTTGTGTTTCAAAGGACTGCTCCTGTGACTACTGAAAAGTTGAAGGAGCAAAGGGAGAGGCTCTCCAATGCTGACATGGCAACCCTTCAGGAGCTTTTGACTGATGCGGCATTCACAACGGATGCTCGCGCTCCGATGGAGAAGCCTGCTTTCTTCTTTGGAGACCACATTAGCGAGGGCGGCTATTCTTTGCATGACGGAGATTATAAATGGCTCCGTCAGATAGGGGATAGAAGATTCTTTCTTCCGAACATGGAGAGGATGTACCCACTGTCTTATCTCCAGCACATGTCCGTCCCTCGAAAGATGACATGGGAGCTTTCCCGACCCGTCCCGGAGGTTACTCTCGGCAGCTTAGGCTCCAAGAAGGTCTATCATGCTGATCATGATAAGGAGGCTATCGGCCTGTTTCCCAGGCTGTTCAGGACCGATCACCCAGCAGGAGAAACTCCTAAACTCGGCACCACCTTTCTCAACGCATTCATGAAGGTGGGGGGTGATTTTCCGGTCGACTTCCGTGCGCCCGGGTGGATCCATTCCACCGAGAAGTATTGGTGGGGCAAGATGGTGAGCTTCGTCCTTACCGATCTCGGAGGCCTATTGGAGCAGGTGGAATTGTACCAAGCGGTCAGGCCGTGCAGTATGGTATTCCAACAAGTTCTCAAAACTTCTTTGGGATCTTGGAGCGGTACAATCCTCTGACGGGGACATTCTTCACTCCGGTCAGGGAGATGGGCCTTGCCCTGCACGAGCTGTTCGAAGTCTCGGGGCTGGTAATGGGGGACTCTCCCTATGAGGAATACGTCCCGACCGCTGAGGAGCTTCACCTTACGAAGAAAGGGTCTCCTCGGGTGTACGAGACTTATTGGGAGGTGTTATGTCACTTCCACATTTGCGGCCAGATTACCTCTTGGAGGGCGAGGGGAGTCAAGCAGTTGTCCTGGGCAAGCTACTTGTTCAATGGCGTCAATCAGAAAGACCATCTAGTGACCCGACTGGCTCCCAGCTCCGACGAGGAGATTGCCGATAGGATCAGTGCTTCTGTAGACTCCTACACCACGGAGTCGAACGAGGATACTTTCGAACTTGATATGGTTTTCGAAAGTTTCCATCACCAAGCCCGGATCCCTATCTCCAATCGAGCACTGTTGGCGGGCTTCTTAATGTTGTGGTTGAAGCGCTGTGTGGTGCCGACATTGCCACATGAAGTGATTGTTGCCGACGTAGTGTACCCGGCGGTGCTCCTGGCCTATGGTAGGTCCATAGCCCTCCTTCCAGCCATGGCGGCCGGTATTCAAAGCGAGTTGCGGGCCTTGACTCAGAGTCTGTGCAGGGCAGAGAAGGTTGTCGACTCCCAGGGTGAGCCGATTGTTGACTCGGAGGGGAGGCCGACGGTAAAACATCCCAACCCTCGGGTTGAACTTCCCTACACGTACCTAATGGCTTGGTACGTTATGCACTGTCCTTCTTTGATGACGCCGGTGTCTTGGAGTGAGGGGTTTACCCCTTTCGTACAGCGGTTGGAGAATTCAAGCTGGTGCAACACCTACATGTATTTCATTCGGAAATGCATTCTAGCTGCTTCGAACTACCAGCTCAATCGCTGCTTCCCCGAGATTGCTGGTGCATCTTTCGGGGATAAACTTGCTGACTTCGTGGGCCCAGATGACTTCACGAGGCTATCCTCGGGAGCTTTCTGGTGGTTGGTCAATATCCGGCCTGGGTACGTGCTTTTCCGACAAGGAATTCATGCACTATTGAGCCGTACATGCCGAATTGCTTCGCCCGACAGTTCGGCTAAGACCAATTGTATGTCGGTAACCCCAACGCTCGACTCGCCTTCAGTGGGAACTTGTTTGAAGGTGCTCGGGCTTGGTATTATAGTGTGGCTGGAGGGACGGATGCGCTTTTTTGTCTGCCCCTCAAGGAACCGAAAGGCTGTACAAGCCTTAGCTTCTGTACCTGGTACTTTCAAACCAACCAGACGCCTGACTTTGCTCTGGAGTACTCATGCATTGAGAGTATTAATGCATCTTACGAAGCAAAGTTGGGGTCCAACAAACGCTCTCGAGGCATTGAGGAGTATCAGAAGGCTCTGAAGGATACCAGAAGAGTATCAAGGGAGGAGCCGCGGGCAGCAAAGGGTCGACAGGTGACGCGTAAGCGTTCTCAAGGTTCTACTTCCACTGTTGATCCCGCCCCCAAGAAGGTCCGAAGAGACTTGGCGGCCGCAGTTTCTCCGTCCGGAGACATACCTTCTGGTGTTGAAGAACAGAGGGAAGAAGCGGAAGATGAGGATGACGCCCCCTTAGTCCATACCCGTGGGTTGCGCAGCAGGGGCCCCATGATTCTAGAAGAAGGGGAGTTTGCTGACAAACACACCGCCGCTGACGAGGCTGAGCAGTTTGAAGCCGACATAATTGTAAGTTCACCTAGAGGGGGGGTGAATAGGTGATGGCTAATCTAATGGTCACTTAATGCCAAATGATGCAAATATTGCGGAAGCTAAAAACAATTATGACCTAATTAAAACTTTTACACTAAACACCACGTATAACCAAAGAGTGTTGCCGAATTCCCTGTGAAGGGCTCTGGACAAACTCCTCTAGATTCTCCTTGAATGGGTTGAGGTGCCGCGTTGGCTCTCTTGGTTGAATACAACTGTTAGCAACAATCCCAAGCAAGTATATCAATATGAATATCTAGCATATAAAGATGAGCACAATAAAAGTATGCAAGATATAAAAGAGACAAAGAGAGAGAGAGAGAGTGAGCAATCGCAAACACAAGGGTATGTTTCGAGGTTCGAGCACACTTGCTCTACATCCCCGCCTTCGACACACGAAGGATTTCCACTATGCAAGATCCCAATGGATCTCTCCTCGGTGCCGCAACACCTACAAGCCCTCGGACTCTCTAGTCCCTTACACACCGCAAACCCACCGGCTCGCCGAGGCCGCACCTCAATCAACAAGAGTTCGCACCCGAACCCTAAACAACCACGAGCACACTTGCCCGTCTCCTCAAAGAACAAAGAAAAGATCTTTGGTAATCTACAACACTTTGATCACCAATTACAAACTCTCACAACACAATCCTATGGATAGATTAGGCAATGGATAGCTCAAGTGATTGTGAGAAAAACAATGAAGAGAATGGTGGTGAAAAACTCAAAGACTTTCTTTTAAACTCTTGATAAAACTTTCCTTTAGATAGAAAATATTTGCTCTTATTTTGTGGATAAAACCTCTGGAAAGAGTGGGAAAAACTGGCTCTAAAACAATCTCCAAATCTTATGTAAAACAGTCCACAAACCCCCAAATATATAGGCTGTCAAAAACTAGCCGTTGGGGCTTTGTCAGAACTGCCGGTCGACCAGTGCGGTCGACCGCCAACGGTCGGATTTCTGACCGTTGGAGCCACGGTCGACCGCCAGGGTCGACCGACCCACTGGAGCTGAGAGTCTAACTCTCTGTCGGTCGACCGGTGCGGTCGGCCGAACTTTCCAGGGAGCTCTGCTCTCTGGAGCGGTCGACCGGCACGGTCGGCCGTTCTCCAGTACACAAAGGCGTGCACGTTTGTGCACGTCGGTCGACCGGTCCGGTCGGCCGACTCCAGGATTAGTCGACTGTAAAGAAGGTCAAGTCGACTTATCTGAAGCCTGAAACAGTTTTCTGGGATTAAAAGTTAGTCTTTGTGGCTCAAATAAAATCCCATAAAATACATAAAAATCTACAAAAATAGTTTAACCAATATATTTTGATATACAAACATGCTTGCACAAAATCAAGGCATGTTTATAAAAGATTGGACTATTTTTGTAACTTGAAAAAATTGGTTCAAATGAAAAACTGTATTTTCCAAAACATGTTTTCTAAACTTTGTTTTTCCAAAACATCTTCAAATAAAAACTAGATATTTTGAACTCATTAAAGCATAGTGTGTATGGATATGATCCACTACACAAATAAGATGAAATATCTAAGTTTTTGACATTAAGCTCTAAACTTGGTTTTGGTTTAAAGATATGTATATGAGAAATACCAAAAATCACTTGAAATACTATTTTGGTTTTTGGTTAAAATTCTTTTCTAAAACAAACTAAATCAAGAGTGTGTGCGCATGGTATACTTGAGCAATCCACCAACTACTCTATCCTTTATATTTTATCTAAAACAAAAATAAAATCTTATACCTAGACACAAGTCTTCATCTTCTTGAAGTCTTCACTTGAAGCCTTCTTGACTTGGTCCAAACACTGTGCTAGCTCAAAAAACTTGACTTCAAATCCTTTGTTGAAGCTATGCACCTACTAAGATCTTGATAATGAATCTGTCACTAATTAAACACAAGATCATTAGTAAACATAACTTCATGAGTTGATCATCATCAAAACTAGGGTGATAGGCCTTTGGGCCAACAATCTCCCCCTTTTTGATGATGACAAAACTCATGGAGTTATATATGCATGGATTAAAGTAAAGCTTCAAAGAAGCTCCCCCTTAACTCATGCATAGACATAAATAATAATATATGACAATGAAGCACATGAATATGTATGCAAGTATGGAGATAAAACATGCAAAGATAAAACATGCAACAAGCATAAATCTTAATCTTTTCTCCTATTTGCAATACAAAAATATATGCATAAAACATAAATCTTACTCAACATGCATATAACTCTCAAATTCTTCTCCCCCTTTTTGTCAATCATCAACAAAGGGGTCAAAGTAAAGTCAAATCAACAAATTTTTCTCCCCCTTTTTGTCAAAAACAAAGAGATCAAGAAGGGGTAATATAAATCAATCAATAAAAATTTATATGCGATATACATTCACGAAGAGAAAGACGTTAAGTTAGCTTCCCTACACATATGCATTACATGAGAAGAGATGACAAGCCCTAACTCACATAACACATATTATGTAATGCATAAGAGGAGATGTGAAGCTCCCCCTACACACGTATATCATATAAAGAAGAGTTGTCAAGCTCCTCAATTTATAATATACTCAACATGAATCTATATGTAGAAGAGATGTTAAGCTCTCCTTGCATATAGGAAATACACATCAAAACATTTTTTAATTTTTTCCTTAAAAAAATTTTTAAAAAAAATATCAGAGCTCTTGTAAAGCAATCAAATTTTAAGATACCTAATTGAAAATAATCATTATTATAAACATATTGATACCAATTAAAATTTAACAAATATGAAGTTGAAGCATTTTGATATCAATGGTAAACATAATGATCAAAAATTTTATTCTTTTTATCACAAACTTTGTGCTTTTAAAAATGTGAGCCAATTGTAAGTTAAGCACATGAAACTCATATATGTGTATGAAATGAGTATACCAATTGAAATTGATACATACATATATAAGAAAACAAAGTATGAGTATATACAAAAATTATCAATTTAGATACCAATTGAAAGAATTCAAAGATACCAATTGACATAACAATGTAAATCATGTATATAACTCAAAACCTACCATCCCTTGATATGCACAAGGTAAAAGATTTGTCAATTAAGCTTACAAGGCATACACGCCCATCCATCCGCCCATAGAAGGTAGGGGTTTTCAAAAATTTGAAAATAGTATAGCATTGAAAATCACTACCAAATGAAGAATAATTAACTAGTTAAAGATAATTTTTGAAAAACTAGTTAAAGATCCTTCAAAATCATCAAATCATATATTTTTCATGAATCAAGACTAAATACACAAAGTTTTACGCTCAAGATCGATTAAGCTCATAAAAGTGTTCATGAATCAAAGTCATGACAAAATAAATAAAATGTGAGTGTACAAGAGTCATGTAAATAGCATTTTCATAAAAATAGACATTGAAGCTCAATAAGATGAATAACATTTTATAAAACATGAAAATTTATTTTTCTTAAAAAATAATACACTTCTAGGCATATGTATGATTTATCCAATCCTAACAATACACATACATATCTCAAACATAAAAGAGTCTATCAAATGTATTTGCATGAAGGCAAGAGACTCACGGGTATACATGTATATTTATTAGATTTGAATTAATAATACATATACATGAAGTAAAGCATAAAAATTGGCAACGCATGTATAAATGAGAATCATCAAAACTAGTCTATACATATGCAAATAGTGGATACAAATGAGCATAAAGCTCAATTATATATGAGTCAATTGTAGTTCACTATTCATATATGTATAAATGCAAGTTTGACACATTCTACATCTAAGCATGTAAATACCACATGAAGCACAAAAATCATATAACATGAACATGCTATGAATATTATGAATGAACAAGCATGATCAAAAAATAGGAGTTTAGAGATTGTTACCAACTCCAAAGCTCCAAATATGGTGGTTATCCCACCAAAGCTCCTTGATAGCGATGCATCCCAAAAGTATGTCCACATGTCCAAGTGCATCCACTACCAAGGCACCAATCCTCTCACGTCTTGTGAGAGCCCTCACCTACATCAAAAGCAAATGGTGGGGGTTTTGGTACCCATATTTTCTTGGGTCCTTTGGGGTTAGTCTTGTAAGGAACCCAAACATTTTTATTTTTAGCAAAATTTAGAGAATTAATATTATCATAACAAAACTTTGCTAAATGGCCTTTGCGGCCACAATGTGTACATTTGTACACCTTATGATGCATATGTGAGTGTGTGTGATCATGTCGTGCAAAAAGTGAATATGCATGATGAGAATGATGTGCATGTACATTTGGAACTTGTTTCTTTGAAAACAAGATTTCCAATCTCTTATGATTAAATGCACAAGAGTTCAAAGTTGAACTTGAAAAGTCACCTAGAGGGGGGGTGAATAGGTGACAATGCTAATCAATGGACAATTTAAAAAATTAAGATGCAACAATCACCCAACAAGATTCACAAGATGAATGAAAGCAAGTAAATATTGCAATGATGATGATAAGTAAGAATAAGTGCAAGTAAAGTAAAGTAAGAAGCACAAGAAAGTAAACCAAACGCAAACACAAGGATATGTTATCGAGGTTCGAGCACCCAGCTCTACTCCCCGCCTTCCCCAGAAGGATTCTAGCTACTTCCACTATCACAAAGAAATCAAGAATACAACGGAGTACCCAACTCCACAATTTCAATTACAAGTAATCTCTGAGTAGTCAAAAGACCACAAACTCTCTCTTTCAAAAATCTCTTCCCTTACAAAGGTCCTTAGAGAATAATGAGTAGAATTGAAGCTCTTGTGTGTAAAGGGAAAAGAAAATGAAATCAGAGAATTCTTGAAAACACTTCAGAAAATGAGAGAGAATTTCAGCACAAAAACCAAGAAACCAAGCTCTTTTGAATGCCTTAAACTTTTGAATTTTTTTTGTAATAATTAGGTAATCCAATCTCTCCCCAAACACCCCTATATATAGGAGAGGGTTAGGGTTAGAAGATAAAATATTTTTAAGGCTAATCAGAATGTATTAAACCCAAAACAAGTCATTTAAACTCACTTAAGTGAGAAAAAGACAAAAATAAACAGCTCAGAGAACTAGCCGTTACTGTTCAAACGGCTAGTCCGGTCGACCGGCCCGGTCGACCGCTAGTTCAAAGAAAACGACCGTTGCTGGCTACGGTCGACCGGCCTGGTCGACCGAAACAAACAGAGACTAAGGACTTACAGTCAGGCTCGTCCTGGTCGACCGTCACGGTCGACCGTGAGACATGCACACTGATACGTGCATTGCCAGAACTACGGTCGACTCGGACTGTCGACCGGCAAAACCTGACACAGGCACGGTCGACCGGGGCGGTCGACCGGCTCAGGCCAAAAATCATTTTTCAGACAAAATTTTGAGGAGATAAAAATTTTATCAGAAGATGTTTTAAATAGTAATTAGTTTAAAACATAAGCATGGATATATAGGCAGAGGATTTGTATCAAACTATTTTTTGTATAATTTATATGAAATAAACTTAGAAATAGGATGTGCGCAAAAACGTGTGTGTTAGAGCTTCAAACCTATTCACTATTCTTTAACAAAACTCTAAACTAAAAATAAATCTAATTAAGTCTCTTGAGCAATCTTGAGCCATGCAATGTCTTGCTAGAGCCTTCTCTTCTATGTTCCTTCCTTGATGTGCAAAAAGCCTTCTTTGCTTCATGAACCTAGAATTTCTTGCAATAGCTAAGCAATAGCCTCCAAACTATGGTACAAACCTAAAACTTATCTCAACAAACTAATTAGTACCATATAGCTCCTATTTGTTTTGTTATCATCAAAACTCTAAACAAATGGAGAGTGTAACCTTATGGGCCAACAATCTCCCCCTTTTGATGATGACAAAACAAATAGGCTATAAACAAAAATATAGGGGAGGAGAAAGCTCCCCCTCAAATTATGCTATCATAAAAGCAATGTAAGGTGCAAGCAAAAACCATCAAACAAAAACACATGATTAAGGATCATGAAATATGCTAGCAAAATACTTAAAACAAGAATTCATAAAACACATAACAAGAATTCATGAAACACATAAAAGCATAAAAACACATATAAGCTCATATGGAACCAAAACCATATAAACTTATAAACTTATATTTCTATCATAAAAACTCATTCTCCCCTTTTTGTCATACATCAAAAAGGGTTATGAAAACATTTTTATTCAATAACACAAACATTAAGTTCACCACAAATGAAGGAAAATCTAGCAAAATCAAGTGGTTTAGTGAAAATATCGGCTAGTTGCAAATCCGTAGAAATATAATCAATATCTATATCTCCTTTCTCAAAATGATCTCTAAGAAAATGATATCTAATCTCAATGTGCTTGGTCTTACTATGTTGATTTGCATTCTTTGTCATATGTATAGTACTAGTATTATCACAAAATATTTTATATGGTCAAAATGCAAATCATAATCAAGGAGAGTATGTTTCATCCAAAGGACTTGTGCACAACAAGCCCCCGCGGCAACATACTCCGCCTCGGCGGTTGAGAGAGCTACGGAATTTTGTTTCCTAGAGGACCATGAAACAAGACAATTACCAAGAAATTGACATGTCCCACTAGTACTCTTTCTATCTACTCTACAACCCGCATAGTCGGCATCCGAATAACTCGTCATTGAGAAATCTCCGATTTTCGGATACCATAGACCCATTCCAATCGTTCCCTTAATATAACGAATAATGCGTTTTACCGCAATGAGATGAGACTCTTTGGGACACGATTGAAATCTAGCACAAAGACACACACTAAACATGATGTCCGGCCTACTTGCAGTCAAATACAAAAGACTACCTATCATGCTTCTATACAATTTAATATCAACATTTTTACCTTGGTCATCCTTATCAAGCTTGGTGGTAGTTGCCATGGGAGTGTTGCAAACCTTTGAGTCTTCAAGTCCAAACTTCTTTACGAGTTCCTTTACGTATTTGGCTTGACATATGAAGTTCCCATCTTGCAATTGCTTGATTTGGAGTCCAAGAAAGAAATTAAGCTCACCCATTGAAGACATTTCAAATTCACATTGCATAACCTTTTCAAATTCCTTGCATAAAAACTCATTAGTAGAACCAAAAATTATATCATCAACATAAATTTGCACAATTAAAATATCATTATCAACATGCTTAATGAATAGTGTTGTATCTACTTTGCCTTTAATAAAATCATTTGAAATGAGAAAACTAGAAAGCCTTTCATACCAAGCTCTTGGAGCTTGTTTCAATCCATACAAAGCTTTATCAAGTTTAAAAACAAAATCGGGATGAACATGATCAACAAAACCGGGAGGTTGAGCAACATAAACTTCTTCATTTATAAAACCATTCAAAAATGCACTTTTCACATCCATTTGAAAAAGTTTAAAATTTTTGAAAGATGCAAAAGCTAGTGTCATCCGTATGGCTTCAAGCCGTGCTACGGGTGCAAAGGTCTCCTCAAAGTCAATTCCCTTAACTTGAGTGTAACCTTGGGCCACTAACCTAGCCTATTCCTAATCACATTTTCGGACTCATCCATCTTGTTTCTAAAGATCCACTTAGTACCAATTATTGTCTATCGTGGGGCCTAGGAACAAGGTGCCAAACTTGGTTGCGCTCAAATTGATTGAGTTCCTCTTGCATGGCTAGCAACCAATATGAATCCGCCTCAGCTTCGAGGATGCTTTGGGTTCAAAATGAGAAATGAAAGTAAAGTTACCACATAGGTCATGGAGTTTGGAGCGAGTTGTTACTCCTTTAGATGCATCACCTAAGATGAGCTCCTTGGGATGATTTGTAGCGTATCTCCAAGCTTTAGGAAGCGGTTGAGAGCTTTCCTCTTTATCCTCTTGAACATCACCAATTGATTCTTGCTTATCTTCTTGAGCGGGTGAGTCCTTCAAGGATAGTCTCTCCATGTCTTCACCTAATGGTTCAATCTCTACAACATTCTCAACAACCACATTAGATTCTTCAAATTTAACATGCATGGATTCTTCAATGGTAAGTGAAGATCTATTGAATACTCTATAAGCTTTACTAGTTGTAGAATATCCAATAAAGATTGCTTCATAAGCCTTAGCATCAAATTTACCCAAGTTATCTTTAGTGTTCAAAACAAAACACTTGCACCCAAAAACTTTGAAATATGCAACATTAGGTTTTTTAGAATGATACATTTCAAAAGATGTTTTGGAAGAATTTTTACACAAATAAATACGATTTGATATATACCATGCGGTGTTTACGGCCTCGGCCCATAAATATTGAGGGAGGTCATACTCACTTATCATTGTCCTAGCCATCTCTTGAAGTGTTCTATTTTCCTTTCTACAACTCCATTTTGTTGTGGAGTTCTAGGACAAGACATTTCATGCTTAATTCCCTTTTCATCACAATAAGTCATGAAGAGTTGGTTAACAAACTCACCACCTCTATCACTTCTTATTCTCAAGATCGAAAAACCTTTTTCTTTTTCAACTCTTTTTCGAAAATTTTTAAAATGAGAAAAAGTTTGATCTTTGTGTTCCAAGAAGAAAACCCAAGTGAAACGGGAAAAATCATCAACCAAAACATATGCATATCTACTACCATTTAAACTCTTAGTTTTAGTAGGTCCAAAAAGATCCATATGAATTAATTCTAAAGGCCTAGTTGACATGATATCCTTGATTGGTTTGAAGGAAGACTTGGTTTTTTTCCCAAGTTGGCACGCACCACAAATGCGGTCTTTCTCAAACTTCAAGCAAGGTATACCCTTCACCAATTCCTTTGAATTAATCCTAGAAAGATGGTCAAAAGATGCATGTCCTAATCTTCTATGCCAAAGCCAAGAATTTTCATCAAAAGCATTCAAGCATTTAGTAGAACAATCTAAATTAAGCATGTCAATGATATAAACATTATTGTCACGAAAACCGGTAAGAATACAAACATCAGATTTTACATCAAAAATCTTGCAAGAAGAATCATCAAAAACAACTTTAAGTCCACGGTCACAAAGTTGACTAATGCTAAGCAAATTATGTTTTAAACCATCTACTAAAACAACATTTTCTATAATAGGAGATGCACCAATTTGAATGTTACCTATACCGATGATAGTTCCTTTGGAGTCATCCCCGAAGGTGACGGTGCCACCTTCCATGTACCTTGATAGGGTTGTGAAGTTATTGATGTCCCATGTCATGTGTCTTGAACAACCACTATCAAGGTACCACCGCTCCCTACGTCTTGGAGCCTTGGTGTGTACCTACATCAAATAATTTAGGACTTGATTTTGGTACCCACATTTTCTTGGGTCCTAAAGGGTTAGTTTCATTAACCCAAACAAGATTATTTGATCTATTAACTTGGTCATAACAAAATTTAGCCAAATGCCCATTCTTACCACAAAATGTGCATCTATACACTCTACCATATTTAAAAGCATAGTGGGTGTGTGATTTGTGAGCATGGGAATTGTGAGCATGAAAAGATCTAGCATGAGAAGTGTTATGTGTAGTGTGAGCATGAGTAGACTTAACATGTGAATCTTTAGCATGAGGGGTGTGCTTTTTAGAAAATTTTTCTTCAAGTTTCTTAGTGTTAAAAGCACAATCTTTCAAAACTTTTTCAAAATCAACCATTTTAGTTTTAAAGAGGAAATTTATTTTTCATCAACAATAGGAGATTTTCCCTTACAAGAAACCTTGTAGGCATTAAACTCATTTTGAATAGAAATAAGATTAGAAGAAATATCATCCTTTTTATTAGAAACCATAGCAAGTTGATTTTTGAGAAAAGCAACTTCCTTTTGCAATTTTAAGCATTCAAGTTTCTTGTTATCATAAGTTTCGAAAAGTTCAACAAAAGCATGTACAAGAACTTTCTTACTTAATTCATCATCTTCATCATCAAGAGATTGAGAGGTTACCTTTGGAGTGTTTGCCATGAAACACATGTTTGCCGTATCCACCTCTTCTTCGGACTCGCTTTCCGAATCCCACGTTGCCTTGTATGCTTTCTTTTCCTCCGGCTTCTTTAGCTTGAAGGAGGAAGTCATCTTCTTCTTGAACTCCGGGCAATCCGCCATGATATGTCTGGGTTTGCGGCAATTGTAGCAAATGATCCTTCTCTCCTCTTTGCCTTCAAATTTTCTCCGGAAGTTGAGCTTGTTCTTCCGGTACAACCTCTTGACGTTCCGCACAAGTAGAGTTAGCTCCTCATCTTCTTCTTCGTCTTCTTCATCATCATCATTGGTGGATGTAGTCTTGAAGGCTATGGATTTCTTCTTTGAAGTAGTGGCCTCTTCTCTTGCCTTCTTCTCCATCTCATGGGTCTTTAGGTTCCCAATGAGACTAATGAGGTCCATCTCGTCCTTGTCGTTCAATTCTTTTGAGGTGGTGGCCTTTATCTCCCATGAAGACGGAAGAGCCCGAATCACTTTCCGCACCTTTTGATCGTTGGAGATGTCATCACCTAAGGAAGAAAGACCATTAGTGATTTTAGTAAATCTTGTAATCATACTATCAATAGACTCATCATCAATCATTTTAAATGACTCATATTGGGACCTCAAGAGATCTATCTTAGCTCTCTTGACTTGTGAAGTCCCTTCGTGTGTGACCAATAAATGTTGCCAAATCTCATAGGCGGATTGGCAATGAATTACCCGTGTAAGGTCATCCTCATTCAAGGCGGTTAATAGGGAGTTTTGGGCCTTGGAGTTAGCCTCATATTCTCTAAAGTTGAAGTCGGTCCAAGTGCTCTCATCACTATCGGGTGCTACATAGGGTTTGGTCAAGGACTTGGCCACTAAGCTACCCAAAGATTGCAAAAATATAGTCATCCTAACCTTCCAAATAGGGAAATTAAGTCCATCAAATTTAGGAGAGGTTTTAATGTTATCGGCCATGTTTACTAGTGTATGAATGTATGAATGAAAATGTTAATTAGCAAATTTTAAGGATCTCTCTATGGATGTTAAGCCAAGCCAAGAGTCCAAGCTCTGATACCAATTGAAAAGTCACCTAGAGGGGGGCTGAATAGGTGACAATGCTAATCAATGGACAATTTAAAAAATTAAGATGCAACAATCACCCAACAAGATTCACAAGATGAATGAAAGCAAGTAAATATTGCAATGATGATGATAAGTAAGAATAAGTGCAAGTAAAGTAAAGTAAGAAGCACAAGAAAGTAAACCAAACGCAAACACAAGGATATGTTATCGAGGTTCGAGCACCCAGCTCTACTCCCCGCCTTCCCCAGAAGGATTCTAGCTACTTACACTATCACAAAGAAATCAAGAATACAACGGAGTACTCAACTCCACAATTTCAATTACAAGTAATCTCTGAGTAGTCAAAAGACCACAAACTCTCTCTTTCAAAAATCTCTTCCCTTACAAAGGTCCTTAGAGAATAATGAGTAGAATTGAAGCTCTTGTGTGTAAAGGGAAAAGAAAATGAAATCAGAGAATTCTTGAAAACACTTCAGAAAATGAGAGAGAATTTCAGCACAAAAAACCAAGAAACCAAGCTCTTTTGAATGCCTTAAACTTTTGAATTTTTCTTGTAATAATTAGGTAATCCAATCTCTCCCCAAACACCCCTATATATAGGAGAGGGCTAGGGTTAGAAGATAAAATATTTTTAAGGCTAATCAGAATGTATTAAACCCAAAACAAGTCATTTAAACTCACTTAAGTGAGAAAAAGACAAAAATAAACAGCTCAGAGAACTAGCCGTTACTGTTCAAACGGCTAGTCCGGTCGACCGGCCCGGTCGACCGCTAGTTCAAAGAAAACGACCGTTGCCGGCTACGGTCAACCGGCCTGGTCGACCGAAACAAACAGAGACTAAGGACTTACAGTCAGGCTCGTCCCGGTCGACCGTCCCGGTCGACCGTGAGACATGCACACTGATACGTGCATTGCCAGAACTACGGTCGACTCGGACTGTCGACCGGCAAAACCTGACACAGGCACAGTCGACCGGGGCGGTCGACCGGCTCAGGCCAAAAATCATTTTTCAGACAAAATTTTGAGGAGATAAAAATTTTATCAGAAGATGTTTTAAATAGTAATTAGTTTAAAACATAAGCATGGATATGTAGGCAGAGGATTTGTATCAAACTATTTTTTGTATAATTTATATGAAATAAACTTAGAAATAGGATGTGCGCAAAAACGTGTGTGTTAGAGCTTCAAACCTATTCACTATTCTTTAACAAAACTCTAAACTAAAAATAAATCTAATTAAGTCTCTTGAGCAATCTTGAGCCATGCAATGCCTTGCTAGAGCCTTCTCTTCTATGTTCCTTCCTTGATGTGCAAAAAACCTTCTTTGCTTCATGAACCAAGAATTTCTTGCAATAGCTAAGCAATGGCCTCCAAACTATGGTACAAACCTGAAACTTATCTCAACAAACTAATTAGTACCATATAGCTCCTATTTGTTTTGTTATCATCAAAACTCTAAACAAATAGAGAGTGTAACCTTATGGGCCAACAGAACTCAAACTATCAATTTTATTTTTCAAATTCTTAATCTCACTATCATCAATGGTAGCATGTAAAGAGTAGTGAGAAATAGAATCATTTTTCTTAATCTTTTGAGAAAAATTTTCTTTTTCCTTTTCACAAATTTTTCTTTTCAAACGAGAATTTTCTTGAAAAACAATTTCCTTTTGTTTTTCCACCAAATCAATTTTCAAAACCATATTTCCTTCACAAAGATCATTTAATTTAGACATTAAGGAAACATTTTCATTTTTCAAATCTCCTTTTTCTTTTTCTAAACATGCAATGTTACTTCTAAATGTATCATATTCTACATGCATGCAATCAAGTTCCTTTTTCAAATTTTTATTATTTTTCTTAAGCATGTCATATTTTTCAAGCAATAATTTACAAAATGTAGAAAGCTCTTCATATGACATGTTAACATCCTCATCCTCGGATTCGGTAGTTACCTCAAAGGGGTTATCCCCTTGGACCATATAGCACTTGTTGGAGGTGTCGCTTCCAACATCCGAGTCACTCCCCGCATAGTATTGATCATTTTCGCCAAAGGAGAGGAGGGTGTTCCACACTACAAAAGCCAAATCAAGATTAGCAACCCTAGATAAATAATCATCATTTAGGGTAGATCTTAAAGCATGTAGGGCTTTTGCATTAGCCTCAATGTTCTTACCATCTAAACAATATGCATTATTAGTAGTGGCAAGATAAACATGAATGCCTAGGGCCTTGAGGTACAATGACATCTTTACCTTCCAAATTTGGATGTTAAGAATGTCAAAGGTGGGTGGTGACATGAAGTCCATGGTGTGTGTACAAATCTTGTGATTAGCCTATAAATGAGAATCTTTAACTCTAGATTGTTAGACCCAAATTAGAGTACCAAGCTCTGATACCAATTGTAAGTTCACCTAGAGGGGGGTGAATAGGTGATGGCTAATCTAATGGTCACTTAATGCCAAATGATGCAAATAATGCGGAAGCTAAAAACAATTATGACCTAATTAAAACTTTTACACTAAACACCACGTATAACCAAAGAGTGTTGCCGAATTCCCCGTGAAGGGCTCTGGACAAACTCCTCTAGATTCCCCTTGAATGGGTTGAGGTGCCGCGTTGGCTCTCTTGGTTGAATACAAGTGTTAGCAACAATCCCAAGCAAGTATATCAATATGAGCACAAATGAATATCTAGCATATAAAGATGAGCACAATAAAAGTATGCAAGATATAAAAGAGACAAAGAGAGAGAGTGAGCAATCGCAAACACAAGGGTATGTTTCGAGGTTCGAGCACACTTGCTCTACATCCCCGCCTTCGACACACGAAGGATTTCCACTATGCAAGATCCCAATGGATCTCTCCTCGGTGCCGCAACACCTACAAGCCCTCGGACTCTCTAGTCCCTTACACACCGAAAGCCCACCGGCTCGCCGAGGCCGCACCTCAATCAACAAGAGTTCGCACCCGAACCCTAAACAACCACGAGCACACTTGCCCGTCTCCTCAAAGAACAAAGAAAAGATCTTTGGTGATCTACAACACTTTGATCACCAATTACAAACTCTCACAATACAATCCTATGGATAGATTAGGTAATGGATAGCTCAAGTGATTGTGAGAAAAACAAGGAAGAGAATGGTGGTGAAAAACTCAAAGACTTTCTTTTAAACTCTTGATAAAACTTTCCTTTAGATAGGAAATATTTGCTCTCTATTTTGTGGAGAAAACCTCTGGAAAGAGTGGGAAAAACTGGCTCTAAAACAATCTCCAAATCTTATGTAAAACAGTCCACAAACCCCCAAATTTATAGGCTGTCAAAAACTAGCCGTTGGGGCTTTGTCAGAACTGCCGGTCGACCGGTGCGGTCGACCGCCAACGGTCGGATTTCTGACCGTTAGAGCCACGGTCGACCGCCAGGGTCGACCGACCCACTGGAGCTGAGAGTCTAACTCTCTGTCGGTCGACCGGTGCGGTCGGCCGAACTTTCCAGAGAGCTCTGCTCTCTGGAGCGGTCGACCGGCACGGTCGGCCGTTTTCCAGTACACAAAGGCGTGCACGTTTGTGCACGTCGGTCGACCGGTCCGGTCGGCCGACTCTAGGATTAGTCGACTGTAAAGAAGGTCAAGTCGACTTTTCTGAAGCCTGAAACAGTTTTCTGGGATTAAAAAGTTAGTCTTTGTGGCTCAAATAAAATCCCATAAAATACATAAAAATCTACAAAAATAGTTTAACCAATATACTTTGATATACAAACATGCTTGCACAAAATCAAGGCATGTTTATAAAAGATTGGACTATTTTTGTAACTTGGAAAAATTGGTTCAAATGAAAAACTGTATTTTCCAAAACATGTTTTCTAAACTTTGTTTTTCCAAAATATCTTCAAATAAAAACTAGATATTTTGAACTCATTAAAGCATAGTGTGTATGGATATGATCCACTACACAAATAAGATTAAATATCTAAGTTTTTGACATTAAGCTCTAAACTTAGTTTTGGTTTAAAGATATGTATATGAGAAATACCAAAAATCACTTGAAATACTATTTTGGTTTTTGGTTAAAATTCTTTTCTAAAACAAACTAAATCAAGAGTGTGTGTGCATGGTATACTTGAGCAATCCACCAACTACTCTATCCTTTACATTTTATCTAAAACAAAAACAAAATCTTATACCTAGACACAAGTCTTCATCTTCTTGAAGTCTTCACTTGAAGCCTTCTTGACTTGGTCCAAACACTGTGCTAGCTCCAAAAACTTGACTTCAAATCCTTTGTTGAAGCTATGCACCTACTAAGATCTTGATAATGAATCTGTCACTAATTAAACACAAGATCATTAGTAAACATAACTTCATGAGTTGATCATCATCAAAACTAGGGTGATAGGCCTTTGGGCCAACAATAATGAGCGGAGGTGATGTTGAGATTCCAGGGGTCTCAACTCAGCATGGATCTTCTTCAGCCCGCGAGGGGAGGGATGAGGCCCAACAGCCCGGGTCCCCTAATGTATTAATCCCCAGTCCTCAGGTAGTTGACCCCAGCCCTACCACTGGGGTATTTGGTGGCAAGGCCCCGGTTGCCGAGGTTTCCCATGTTGCATTATCGTCTTCTTCATCCGAAGAAGAAGAGTATGACTCAGGCGACGAGGTCGACTTTGGCGATGAACCCGCTCCTCCGGATCCGAGTAAATTCTCACACATCTCGGAAGAGGAAATATATGGGTGTGAGCCGGTGACGGCGTTATCACAAGCGGCAACTGCTCCTGCTGAAGGTACTCTTGTCCTCTAGTTGACCCAGTTTTCACTTTTTAATTAGGGAAAAGGTTCTGACATTTTCCTTTTATGCTGCAGGGTTGGCCGCGGATAGCGAGGCTACTACTTCCTCACATATCGAGGAGATGGTGCAGGAGGTGGTCCAGCTGGGAAGAGTTGAGGCTCCAGTTGCTGAGATGCCTCAAGAGAAGGCGGCCATAGAAGTCGGGGAGACTTCCACCCTGCAGGATTCGCCTAAGAACCCGCCATCTTTGGAACCTCAACTAGGTAAGGAAATGTTGATATTTTGAATGTTTTTCTTTTATTGTCATGACTGACGCTTTGGTGATTCGCAGGGAGGGCTGAGGAAGCTCAGGCAGAGGACTTGGCGGTCAGTGTCTGCCCGGGAGGCCGTGCGGCTCAGACCACGGCCAAGGACCCTAAAGAGGTTGAGCTTACCATCATTTCATCGGTTGCGGAGGTCTCTATGGACGTAGTACCTCCAGAAGCGCCGGCGGCTACTCTCGCTCCTGCCGCACCCGTGGTTGACCCTACTCCTGCACAGGATGAGTTTATTCCCATCCCTCGCCCTGTGATAGAAAGGGGATCGGGGAGCACTTTAGCAGAATTCTCCCCAGCTGGTGATATCATAGAGGAACTGACACGCCAAATGGTGCAGCAGTTCTTCGTTTTTATGCGATCATGCATTGACCTCATCCTTTCTGGGGGCAGCTCTTTCGAGTTTGCCTGAGTACTTCTTGTAAATCTGATCGAGAACATCAGGCATACTGGAGGTCCTTCGCAGGCCAGGGCATGTCTAATGCTGGTGGAACAGTTGGGAAGTGACTTGAAAGAGCTCAAGTCCTTAAAAGATGCTGGCTCAGTATACGAGGCCCGGGCAACTCTGAATAGGCTTCTTGCTGCTCAAGAACAAGAGCGGAAAGAGATGGAGAACCAAATAGCTGAAGAGACCCGCCATCTCGAATATTTCCAGGCTGACCGTCAGAAGCTGATTGGCGATTCAAAGGAATCTGAGCTCGTCATGCAGAGCGCAGAGCAGGTGATTATCAGTGCTCGGGCTTCCATAGCCAAGGCAGAAGCCTTGATTGCAATCAATGAGCAGAAGTTTGCCACTGCTAAGAAGAAGCTGGAAGAGCTGGAGGCTGCCAGGACGCAAGCTGACGAAAATCTCTCCACTCACTCCTCCAGATTGGAATCTCTACGAGCGCGGCTGGCTGCGAAGAAATTCTTATCTGAAGAGGAGTTGCGGGTCCAAGCTCTCATGGAAGCTGAGAAGGCGCGTCAACATGAGATACATCGCCTTAGAGAACAAATCCGTTCTTTGGCGAACCAGAATTTTTAGCCTTCTTCTTCTTTTCCTTTGTAAAGAAAAGGACACTCTATTTACCAAGAGTGTTTGTATCTACTTTTATCATTTTTGAATAATAAAAGTAATTGAAATTTTTGTTCCACCCTCGTTGCCTCGCCGTGGATGAATCCGACTTCTCAATCACAGATTTCGGCTGTGCTCTTCTGGCTGGCTGTGAACGCTAAACTTAGATAAAACTAAGTTCTTTTGACGAAACGCGGCGTCGATTCATAAAAAGAGACGCGGCTCTGAGGCACGCGATTCTGACCTGCTAGTGAAGACGCGGTTCAAGTGGACGCGAAGGACGCAGCTTTGAGCGTGACTCACTGGCTGCAGTCTTTAACTTTATCCAGGCGCAGGAATCAGGATGCATCAAGAGTGTGGTCTCACGCCCCTTACAATTGACGCGGTCTGGGATGTGACGCTGAGACTCGGTGCAAGACCTCTCTTTATCCATACAGACGCAGCTCCAAGACACTTGTGAAAGTGATAGGCCTTCTCTGCTGAAGATATAAGCTTTGGGACGCAGCTCTATGTGCTTTCCCACTGAGACCCCCAGAATGAGTCCCTTTTGTTGATGGACGCAACCTTGAGTTGTCCGAGAGACGCGGAGCAACTTTGAGTCATCCAAGAGACGCGAAGGGTCTTCTAACTTGGAATAAAGGAGAACGCCACATTTTGAAAAAGGAGGCGCGAGCCTCTGGACGCGGCTTTCACCTCTGCGTTTGGTGCAACTTCCCAGGTGTTAAGTGTAGCCTGTCATAAAGATCCCGCGAGATTTTCAAACGTCAAGTCTTCGTTGACGATTGGGAACCCGCATCATCCGTTGTTTCCCGAAGCGGTTGTCCACGCGTCGGTTCTTCATTGGGCTTAGGCGTTAATGCCTTTTAATGCCAAACCGGCGCTGACGGTTGGAGACCAGCGTCTTAGATGTTTCCCGAAGCGACGCTCCACGCGTTAGCCTTCCATTGGGTTTTGACAGTCGTGCGATCATTAAGGCCGACGGTTCTAATTGATGAACCATTAATTATGGTTATCATGGGCTGCCTATAAATAGGGCTCACCTTCTCCCTTTAGCAGTCCCATACTTGGACTGTTTTCTTTTGACAGCGAGTGCGCTGAGGGGCTCCATCTTCTCCCTTCAAGGACTTTACCAGGGGCTTGCCTCCATGGATGAAGATGACCCAGAGCTTTCATGCTTCTTTTTGGTCTCTTTAGAAGATTACTACTGTCAAATGATTTCAATAACAGAAGTCGTCTCCTTAAGCACCTTTTATGTCCGCGCTTCGATGCAGAGAGTTCAATTCTTAGTGGAGGCCTCTGCGGGTACGCCGTCCCGGCTTGCCATGACATTTTTAACCCAGCTAAGTTTGAATTCTGATATCTCTTAAAGAGATTCGTCATCTGGATGAAGTCTTAGTTGGTGCATTCCTTTTCTGAAATTTGCGCCATTGACTTAAACTTCTCTGGACGCCAGTATAGCAGATTTAGACACCTGGCCGCAGGCTCTGCATATGGAGCTCGCGTCTTGAGGCTGTCAACTTAGGAGAATCTCAATTCAGACTGGAGGTCTGAGGCCTGAGTCTTGCAACCCCTGTTCATCCATAGGGAGATGGCAATTCTTGCGTCTGATTCTCTTCACGTCTCGTCCTTTAAGCGCGGATGTCAAATGAGAGTGCGTCTGAATTCTGTGTATATCAGAATTTTGACCGCGTCTGTTTCTGTCGCCGCAGATGTTCGCTGCGCGGGTCATTTCCGCGTCTGAACTCCTTCGGCAATAACTGCGTCTGTCACTTAGTTTTTCTGTTGAAGTATACTAAGCTTCAGATCTTCTAATTTCGTTGCTTCTTGCAGGTAAGCTTGATCATCCTTTTTCATGTCCGCTGGGCCCGTGGGAGAATATATCGGCCGGCGAACTTGTTCGATGTTCATCCACAAGAGAAGAAATCATGGTCCCCGTCGTCCACAAGGGAAGAAATCATGGTCCCTGACGGGGACTTAACCCTCGTCAAGATCTCATTGGATTCAATGCACCATCATGCTTGCTGGCATGGCATGGTCAGAGTGAGTATGGCGGCGGGGGTAGCGGTGGATATAGTGGTGGTTAGCATCCCCTGTGAGGTCTTAAAACCTCCTCTCTTACCCCAGAAGTGACATCGAGGAAACTCCATGCTCATTGGACGATCTTCTGGCGGAAGAGATGTTCATCAACGAGGGGGTCGTATCCGCCACTTCGGATGGTCAGGTGGAATCGGAGGATTCTGCTGCCATCAGACCTCAAGAACACTATTGCTCTCCATCAACGAGGGCTCTTTCGATGTTTACGTCATGCATCGTGGTGCAACCAGCTTCTGATCATTGCCACAATGTCTGATCCTACTTTGGCGCCCTTCCAAACATCTTGTACTTGGAGTCAAACGCAGCTTTAAGGAGTAAGTGCAACCTTTGAGAGAGAGACTTCTTTGTACTCCTTTATCTGTAACACTCAATCTTATTGAATAAGAGAGTGTTTTGTATCACTTTCATATGCCTGGATAAATAAAAGTGACACTTTTCTTTTTGTCTCTTCTATTATCTTGAACTCTTGTCTCTTTTTAGTCAGACGCATAGAAGCAAAGAATGTTTGGCTTGTCAGAATCATGATGAAAATTTTAACAAGTCAAATTTTGTGGAGAAAAGATCCTATCTGAAGAACCCCACAATGCTGTCAGAGGTGTGATATTAACTTGATAGAGATAAGATAATTTTGGTGGGCCTGCCACTTTATAAAAAGAAAGTGACAGGTTGAATTGGTACCCCCAGTGAAGATGAACTTTTATCAGAGGTCTAGGATTAACTTGATTAAGATCAGCTGGGGGGTTAATGAAAACACTGTTAATGGTGTAATGTTAACCTAACAATGTTTTTAAGTGGACTTGTTATTCTGTTGATGAGAATAACGAGTGAGACTAGATTCGCGGGGGATCTAGGAAAGTCTTTACCGTTGGAGGTGTGATGTTAACTCAACGGGTTGAAAGTTGTCTTGTCAGAAGTGTGATGTTAACTTGACAAGAATGTGAGTCAGAGGTGTGATATTAACTTGACTCAGAAGCATTTCAGCTTTCATTGGGAAAATTGAAAGTGTCATTGTCATAGGTGTAGTGTTTAACTTGACAATGAGGGTAATGCTAGAGGTGTAATTTTGAACGTGGCATTAGTCATCTCGACTTCGACAAGGAAGCCCGAGGGAAAGTCATGGCCGTAAGTTTATTGTTGAACTTGGCGATGACCTGGATGCTAGAGGTGTGGTGTTAAACTTAGCATCGTTCATTTCAGCTTCGATATGGAAGTCTGAAGAAAGGTGACTGTCAGAGGTGTGATGTTAACTTGACAGAAACTCGATGTACTGTTAAGAAGTATAATGTTAACTTAACAGTAATTTGTCAGAGGTGTGGTATTAACTTGACAGAAATTGACTTGCGATATGGGCAGTTTGAGGACCTGTCATTCCATTGATGAGAATTGACAAGTGGAGTTTAAAAATGTCAGAGGTATAGTGTTAACTTGACAAATTTGGATTTGCGATATGAGCAATTTTGAAGACTTGCCATCCTATTGATGAGAATTGGCAAATGAAATTTGAAGTGCCAGAGGTATAGTGTTAACTTGGCAACGACTGTATTTTGTAGACCTACCATTCTGTGGATGAGAATTGGTAAGGGATTTTGGAGGGGAAAGTGGAGTCGAGTCCACTTAAGATTTTTAGCAAACTCTCAGCTATCAACAGATTTGAGGTGCCTTTACCAACCACCGTTTGAGTTGGGCTAGCCATGCTATTCTCCTAAGCATGATGAGTTGTCGAAGACTTATATTGGGCTTAAAAGCCAACATTTTCCTCTATCCTTAGCCGTCGGAGGCGTCGGATCAAATGGGAACACATGTCCCTTAGGATTTTTAGCAAACCCTCAGCTGTCAACGGATTTGAGGTGCCTTTACCAACCACCGTTTGAGTTGGGCTAGCCATGCTATTCCCCTCAGCATGATAAGTTGTCGAAGATTTATGTTGGGCTTAGAAGCCAACATTTTCCTCTATCCTTAGCAGTCGGAGGCGTTGGATATTAATGAAGAAACTCTTCTTATTTTGATCAGATGTGTAATTTTGAACTTGATCGGAGGAGGAGTACTATTAAGGATAGTACTTCTTCAAGAATCTGCCATTGATCGGCATCATGAGTGTATCGCCATTTGAAGTTATGAGGCGATACGATCCATTTGAGTAGGCTGACTCTACTACGAATGGTCCTTCCCATTTGGGTTAGAATTTTCCTTTTGTCTTGTGCGTCATCACCATGGGTCTTCTGACGGCTAAGACTAGGTCGCCTTTCTTGAAAGTTCGCACTTTAACTTTCTTGTTGAAGGCTCTGGTAATTCGAGCTTGGTAAAGCTCGATTTGTTGCTGGGCCCGCAGACGTTTGTCATCTAAGGCTTCCAATTCTTGGAGTCGATGTCCGTGCCTCTCCTCTGTTGTCATCTCTGCTGTCAGGGCGACGCGTAGAGATGGAATTTGGATTTCGAGTGGAAGGACGGCTTCACACCCATATACCAAAGAAAATGGCGTAGCTTTAGTCGGGGTTCGCACAGTTGTGCGATAGGCCCATAAGCATTCACTTAGCTTGTCGTCCCAGTCACGTTGACTTTTCGAGACGAATTTCTTGAGGAGTTTGCCAATGGTCTTATTGAAAGCTTCTGCGAGACCATTAGCGGCGGGGTAGTATGCCGTTGAGGACACACTCTGGATTCTGAACTTGGCGCAGAATCTCTGGAAAGCCTGGCTGATGAACTGGGGTCCGTTGTCGTGGACAATTCGTCGGGGTACCCCAAAACGGTAAATGACGTGATGTTTCACGAACTTGATCACATCAGATGACTTCACCTCCTTCAAAGGAACGGCCTCAGCCCATTTGGAGAAGTAATCGGTTTTGCCAAAATAAACCGATGCCCTTTTGATGATGGAGGGCTGATAGGGCCAACCACATCCATCCCCCACATTTCAAATGGCCAAGTAGAAGCCGTGGAGTGAAGGTAGCCTGGTGCTTGATGGATGAAATCGCCACGTACTTGGCAGGCGTGACATCTTTTGGCATAGGTGATGGCATCAGCGATCATCTTGGGCCAATAATATCCCAACCTTTGGAGTCGGTATGCAAGTTTTGGGCCAGGTTGATGGGCTCCACACATGCCGTCATGGGCTTCTTTTAATACCTCCTGTGCCTCCTTTTGTGAAAGGCAGCGAAGCAAGATCCCGTCATGCGATCGACGATACAGTGTTCGTGTAATCGCATTATAGTAGAATTTAGGGGCTTTCCTTCGAATGGCAGCCGCTTCCTTGGTGTCCTCAGGCAGGATGCCATACAGAACATAATCAATGTAGGGGAATTGCCAGTCTCTAGGCTCTGGACCGGTTGACAATTCCAGCACTTCTTTGCTTTGAGAATCTCCTGTTGGTTCCTGGTAATCCTCAAGAGCAATTCTCAGACAATACAGATCGTGGCTGTAAACGAATATCTTCTTCATTGCTCCAGCTGGAAGAGCCAAGGAGGCAGTGAGGGATGCGAGTGCATCTGCATGCGCATTTTGCCTGCGCGGTACATGGTCGATGTAGAAGTTTGTGAACCTCTCGGCCATGTGGATAGTTGCGTTGTAGTAGGGTACTAGGTCCTCATGTCTGACTTCGTACTCCCCGCGAACTTGGCTGACGATGAGTTTAGAGTCGCCGTACGCCTCGAGATTTTTAACGCCAATCTCATCGACGAATTGCATCCCAATCAAAAGAGCATTGTACTCTGCCACATTGTTGGAGCAAGGCTCAGTTAGCGAGACGGCTCGAGGAATCACATAGTTCTGTGGGGAGACGAGTACTACTCCTACTCCTGCCACTATGTGTCCTTTTGGGCTGGTTCTGGATGCACCGTCAAAGAAGAGTTGCCACACTTGACTTTCAAATGATGTCTGAGTCAAACAGACTTCGGCGATTTCATCTGGGAGATCCTCGTAGACTTTGGCTGCCCTCGGATCTGGGTGCTCAACTAGGAAATCCGCCACCGCTTGTCCCTTAATAGCCTTTTGCGGTAAAAAGTGCATCTCATACTGGGATAGCAATATGGCCCATTTTGCCAGCCAGCCGTTCAATGATGAAGGCTTAGTCATAAGTAACCTCAGGGGGTTGACTTTTGATATGACGTTTATAGTTTGGCCTACCAGATAGTGTCGCATTTTCTGAATGGCGAACACTAGTGCCAAACATTCCTTCTCGATCAGATTATACCGATGTTCGTCTCCGATCATTGTTCTACTCAGATAGTAGATCGCTTGCTCTCGTCCTTGATCGTCGTTCTGAGCTAGTAGAGCTCCCAAAGAATGATCCATTGCTTGGACGTATACCAGGAAAGGTTTTTCGGATATCGGAGCTGCAAGGACTGGTGGTTGGGTGAGGTAGTGCTTGATTTCCTCAAATGCTTGTTGGCAAGCGTCGTCCCAAATGAATGAAACACCCTTCTTCATTAGTTTAGCGAAGGGTTGGCATCTTCCGGAGAGATTTGAGATGAACCTGCGGATGTACGCCAATCGTCCTTGCAATCCCCTGAGTTCTTTGAGATTTCTCGGAGGTTGCATCTCCTGGATAGCGCGAATCTTTTCCGAATCTAAATGAATTCCTGTGGAAGTCATTACAAACCCTAGGAACTTGCCGCTGGCCACCCCCAGGAAGGATTTGGTAGGGTTCATCTTCAGCTGATGGACCCGCATGATGTCGAAGATAACTTTTAGATCAGCTATGTGATCACCTTTAGCGCGACTTTTCACCGCAATATCGTCAACATAACATTCCACCGTTCTGCGCATTTGCCGGTGGAAAATAGCGTTCATGGCCCTTTGATATGTTGCCCCTGCATTCTTCAGTCCGAAGGTCATGACAGTATAGCAGTATACCCCCAGTGGTGTTCTGAAAGAGGTATACTTTTCATCGTCAGGATACATTTTGATTTGATTGTATCCTGAAAACCCGTCCATGAAGGACATTCGTTCGAATCCACAAGTATTGTCAATCATAACATCTGTGATTGGTAGTGGGAATTCGTCTTTGGGACAAGCCTCATTTAGATCACGGAAGTCGATGTAGATCCGGATCTTTCCATTTTTCTTAGCAACGGGGACGATGTTGGCTACCCAATCGGGATGTTGCTCTTCCCTGATGAAGCCAGAATCTATAAGCTTTCTGACTTCTGATTGAATCGCCTCCATTATCTCTGGACGGAACCGTCGCTGCTGTTGTTTGACAGGCTTTACGTCTAGATTGATGTTGAGGCGGTGCATAGCCACTTGAGGATCAAGTCCAGGCATGTCTTCGTAATTCCAAGCGAAGACATCTTTATACTCTTGAACAAGAGATATTAGATCCTTTTTCTCTGACGGTGACAGGCCGTTGCTTATGAAGATGGGCTTAGGATTAGCCTCATCCCCCAGATTGATCTGAACAATCTTGTCTTCTGTGGGTGGCTCGCACTGCTCAAAGCGGGTATCCCAAAGAGTATTTAAATGCTTGATCCAAGGATCTGTATCAGATTGGATCATTTCTTCATCTCCGTCTTCCAGGTGGCTTGTTGAAACCATGTTCACTGGAAGTTCTTTGAAGATGTTGCCGACACTGACATCTGACTCCCATGATGACGTGCCGGAAGAGTAATCGTGGCTTGACGATTCTCGAGAATCAGAGGCTAATGGAGCCGGAGTTGATACATAGCCTAACCCCCTGCGCGTCCGATGATAATAATCGGGTGCTTTTCCTTTCGGCACAAAGGATCGAAGTAGTGTTCTCCTTCCTCTGCCGAAGTTTAACCCAAGCCTGCTGGTTAGATCATATCCCATGTTTTCATCATTCTGAGTGCCTTTGGCTCATAATGACCGAACTGAGGGGGTTCTTGCTCGCTTTCTGATTCTTCATGGTCCATTGGCTCGGAGTCAATTCGTCCAAAAAGAATTGGTCTTTGGCCCTTCCTTCTCGCGGGAACCATGAATATTGATTGTTGCGCATCGCCGACATTTCGACATGTTTCAAAGGACGATTTCACTGGTACATGCAACGATGTCAAAGCACCCATTGCCGACCAGAGATCGTCATCCATATCGGTGCTAGTGTCTGACGGCACTGAATCAGAAGCAAACACAGAAAAATACGCTAAATCCAATTCTTCATTAAGGTACCAACCGCCTACATCATCGGCGGAGGTATTATCAACATCGGGCTTATTAATGCCCGTTACAGGTGGATCTAGCTCCCACACACACTCATCTTCCTCCAGCTCGGTGTCGGCTTCATTGCCAGAGTCTGGTTCCTCTGGTTACGGGACTTCATCTGTTTCCACAGATTCCTGATATAGGAGGGAATCTGTGAAATAATTCTCCACTCCCTTGAACGGATGCCTCTCGGCAATCAACGTTCTTACCTTTCCACTCCCGTCAATGTATTTCATGACTTGGTGGAGAGTAGAGGGAACGATAGAATTGCGATGAATCCAGGGTCTTCCCAGCAGTAGATTGTAGGAGGTGTCAGCATCTATGACGTAGCATGTCACTTCTGACCTTAGATCTCCAATCTGGCATTTGAGCTTGACCTTCCCCATTGGACGGGTACTATTGGCATTGAACCCGTAAATGGTCATTTGGGTAGGGCTCAAACGGTGAGTAGGAATCCCGAGATGTTGCATGACTCTGCGAGGCATGATGCTTAACGCAGACCCGGGATCTACCTGGATGCGATTCACCTCAGATGATCCAATATACCATGCGAAGTAAAGGGGTCGATCATGCTTCCCTTTGACTTGCATGTCTTCTGCCGTGAAGGTAAAGCAGGGAATATTTTGGGAGGCGTGGAGGCAATCCTCTACATCTTCCTCCTTCGGTAGCTGGGTCATGAAGACCTCAGCATTAGCCAGAGCTTCTTGTAGAGCTTCTCTGGTCGACTTTGATAGTCTAAGAAGCTCATAAAGAGTAATCCGTGCTGGGATATTGGCTAACTGAGCCAGGACATCAAAGCGGTAAGGTGCTGCGGATCCTTCCGCTACGTCCTTCGAAAGAACTCGAGAAAACCGAAGTTCTTTTTGTTTCTCCCCGGGTTGCTTCGTGGAGGTTTTGGCTGGCTCTGCAGCAGGCCTTGGAGGAGTTACCGCCGTTTCGCCATACTTTTTCAAATATGGCTGCCCCGAACGGGTTTCTGCCACCAGCTGACTGGGTTCCGTTGCCAGAACTATTGTCTCCTCTTCTGAGTCGGTCAGCGGGGGAATATCAGTTTCCGCTTCTCGAGAAGAGGCACACACCACGTTGCAGGATGAGGCCTTTGCTTTGCCTTTGGACTTCCTGTTGGTTACAGTAGTCCATTGCTGGCCATCAACAAGGTCAGGGTGAACCCACATGACTTCTCCCTGAGGTGTGAAAATGGGTACCAGGCCCTTCTCTTACTGTTGGTGAGGGTCTGTGTTGACCATTCTCAGCTCTCCTCTTGGGATAGGGACTACTCCAGAGGGTGTTGGAGGTTGCCTTCCAAACTGGAGGACTGACGTCATATTAGCCGTCACCTTCTTCTGCTCTGGTCAGAGTTTCAATACCTTCGCGTCAATCAGGGCCTGAAGGATGTCCTTGAAGACATAACAGCTCTTGGTAGGGTGTCCCAACATCCTGTGGTACATGCAGTAGCTGGGATTGTCGGTCTTACCGACTTCCTCGGGGCGCCTAGCTTCAGGAAGCTTCAGCCGATTGCTCTTGTTGAGTAATTTGAAGAGCGAGTCGACATGTTCATCCTTGAAGGAATACTGCTTGTTGGCCCGTGGTTGGCTTGAAGAGCCACTTCCCTTGACCGGTTAAGGTTTGAGAGGGGACTTGGTCTCTGCTGCCAAGTTATCCTTCCTTCTTGTTTGGACGGATGTGTCTGGCGCGAGCCTTGTCGACCTCTCAGGCCTGGGCTTACCTTCTTCCGCTCTGACGCGGGCGACAATCTCCTCAGCCTGTTCACCCTGCTGGATCAGTTGCTTCCAGGTGCGGCTTTCAGCAACTCCTATTTGAGCAAGGAGTGAGGTTTGGAGGTTATGGCGGCATGTTTCCACAAGGGTGGCCTGGGTCATACCACTTGGGCATCGGAGTGCCACGTTCTGAAATCTTTCCACGAAAGACTTAACGGACTCTCCCTTTCGCTGCTTGGTGGCTAAAAGGGTAGGCATGTTGACCTCCGAGTCATCTTCAAAGAAGCAAGTTAAGAAGAGCTTCTCCAAGTCGCCCCAATTCTTGATAGAGCCTTCTGGAAGCTTCATGAACCATTCAAAGGCCAGCCCTTTTAGGGTGCCGATGAATAAACGCGCCAGGATGGCGTCGTTATCTACCACATTCCCAGTTTGGGACTTGAAATAGTAGATGTGTTGGTTCGGTGAACCCTTCCCATCAAATGCTTGGAGGGTTGGAGCCTTGAACTTGGGCTGATATGGAACCAGGTCCCACTCGGCTGGATATGGGCGGACCACCCCTACTTCTTGGAGACCTTTCCGATTGGTAAGGGCTTCAAGGCGCTGCTCCAACTGATTCATTCTTTTAGAATGAACCTTTCGCTGGTCTTGATCGCTCTTTTCCTGCGACGAGGACTTAGACGAACCAGAGGAGGGTTGCCCTTTCTTCTCGGAGTGTTCGGAAGATGAGTTTTCTCCCTCTTTTCGTTTGCCCTTAGACTTTCTAGGGGGAGATTTCCTCCTGTCTTCGAGCAATTGTGCGAGCATCTGTTTGAGAGAATCGATAGATTCCCGCTGAGCAAAAATCATATCGAGTTGTTCCCTCTGGACCTGGGCTTGCTGATCCAGGCGCCGGGCTGTCTCCTCAGGAGTGCCCGTCATGTAGGTGAAAGCCTCTTTCTCTGTAGAAGAGTTTAAGGCCTGTGATTCTGCTACGGCAGAATGAGAGTCATTCGTTTTAACGCCCCGGGCCAGGGCATTATAGTCGATCGGGGGAATGGCCCCGGTCCGGGTGCGAGTGTGTCAGTACACTCCTTCCGGTTCAGAGTCAGATTCATCCTCGGAACTGACTGTAGGTTGTTTTCCCCTGCTCCTGCTCGTCATATTTGCAGTGAGCTCGGGATACTCAGCGTCAGAGAACATCCTCCGCCTATGAGAGCGTCTTCTTTTGGCTGATGGGGGAATCAGGGTCAGCTGTCTAACTAAAAACTGCTGGTTCACGCCTGAACCGCAACGGCACTCAGAGAGCATGGAGATAAGCCGTTGGCAGCAACATGATGAAGTGGTTTGACTAGCACTTCTTTTCTTCGTCAAGTAATCTCTTAGATCCATGGAAAGAGGATCGAAGAGATTAGTCTCGCAACTTCGAGGGCACGAGGCATCTTTGTGCTGTACAGCCTGGACGCGGAATTCAGAGGCGTGGTTCTCGCGCCGCAGCTGTACGACGCGTGTCTGGCGTCTCTGTTGAGATGAGACGCGACTGTCGCGTGGCTGCTTGGTGCGTCGGGGCAAAGACGCTTGAGAGTGAGTGGGCCGCTGGGCCCACGCCTAAGGGCGCGTGCCTGCTGCACTTGACAAGGCGCGCAGGCTTCGCCTCGGCGTTTGGTGAGTTGGGCTTCAGAGGGCCTAATTTGGGGAGTCTCGCGTTTGGGCCGCCAAACGCGGACTTCGCGTGCTGAACATGGCGCGACTAAGGCGCCGGATTGAACTTTGCGTCCTGCCTCAGTTGGACAATCAGAAGTTCCAACTTGCAGTTGACACGCATGCCTCCTCTGTCGACGCTCAGCATTTCGGTTTCGTCGTGGTGGTGGAGAAAAGCCAACGACGACTTGGTACTGAGGGAGAGGGTGGGCTGGCTGGACACCAGGGATTTTGACCACGCGGGTCTCTTGAGAGACGCTGACGGGTGTGTTCCGCATGGCGCGGTTGGTCGCAACGGCAGTTGTGCCTAAGACCACGCGGGCCTCTTGAGAGACGTTGGCGCGTGTATCCTGCTTGACACAGTTGGCTGCGACACCCTTCACAGCAGTAGTGCCCGAGAGAGTCTCAGAGCGAATTTCAGGGCAAGTCCCCGTAGAGACCCTGCGACAGACGCGGGTCTTTGGGCTCTTGGAGCCGGAAGAGAGAAACTCTTCATACTTTGCCTGGTCGAACTCGACGACGAGCGATTCGACCATCTTCCCCTTATGGAGGACGTCACCTTACGCCACGATTTGTTCGTCAGTGACAAATGTAGTCCCCAGCGGAGTCGCCATCTCTTGTATGCGTCAGAAAAGAGGGGATCAAATTGTAAAATTCTTTTGATTGGATAGAAGATTACAACAGATCGGTCTTCCGATTACAAGGGAGGGAGGACGTTGAGTCTTGAATCCTCCCTTTGTTTAAGGCTGGGTTCTTCGTGTGGCGATGGAGAGTGAATCTTGTTCTCCGTTGACCGAGTGAACGTCGAGATCTTCCGGGGCTTTTCTCTTCGGGTGGTTGACGGAGTAACACAGCTCTGTCTACCAAAACTCTCAAAGAGAAGGTAGGCAAAGAGCAACTTGAACACAGCAAGTTCTTTGAAGGGTTTCTCTCTTTTCTCTCAGAGTTCTTTTCTCCCAAAAATCCTCCGACCAAAAAATCTCTCCCTCTTCATAGCGACGGGGCTATTTATAGGGGTTTTTAGGGGCGTACGTGCCTCCTAAAAACACTCCATAATGGGGGCTAACCTTCCCCGTTATGTGGGCCGTGATTGGCCCTAAAACCGGGACGGTTACAACTGAGACGCGGGTGTCAACCCACGCGCCTTGGAGCTGTTGAGACGCGGGTTTCGGCCCTCGCGCCTTGATGCTGAGACGCGAGTTTCGGCCCTCGAGCCTTGATGCTGAGACGCGGGTTTGGACCCTCGCGCCTTGGTGCTGAGACGCGGGTTTGGACCCTCGCGCCTTGGAGCGGCTGAGACGCGGGTAAGATTAACCTTGCGTCTTGGAATTCTGCTTTTCAATGGCTTGATTTTTAGACAGCCTACACACCCTCGGGTGTGGCCTCCTGGCCATACCCGGGCCACAAAAACGCGGCCAAAGTCGCGTTTTCGCGGCTTGTTGGATTCAGTTGGGGGAGCGTTTGCTCCCTCTATCTTCGTACTCTTCTCCTGTTGGGTTTTACCTATAAATATGTTTTTGGAGTCCAGGAGGAACGACCAAGCAGAGAGTTGAATTTAGGCTATTTTGTAGTTTGTAACTTAGGTTTTTAGTTTTCTTTTATGCAATTTTTATTTTTTTTATGTAACTGGGAGGAGAGGAGACTTCATGGAGGAATGAGAACAAGCTTGTACTGAGGGTGACACCGGTGTAAGTAATCTTTTCTTTCATTGTTATTTGAATCGAATCGAAGTTTTCTTTTCTTTTCTATTCTTGTTTTCATTTGCTTCCCTCTTCTGTGTTTGTGGATCCAAATGAATTCGATAGCCTCGAAGTTGCCTTGCCCTTGCAAGTGCCGTTGATGGTTTAAGGTGATGGATATCCATTTCTAAGGTAGTGTAGCTTGCCCCTTCATTTTATATTGTAAATCGGGAATAAGGAAGATCCTATTTGTCATACTTCACTCACCTTCAAACAAAGGTACATCGTCGATACGGGTGAAAGGTAAGCAGCGCCGAAGAGGTATGTAAGTTTTTAGGTTTTAGTTTTCTTTCTTTTAATTTTTTAGTTTAGATTACCAACACCATCAACACCTAACTCTTTTATCACTCTTTTCAATTTCATATCTATTTTCTATTTTCTCCACCTTCTCAATCTACCACCTTCTTCCTAACTTAACTGTAACTCTATTTTTTCTTTTCTTTTAAAGAACTAAAAGAAGATCTTTAACCATTGAATGTAATTTAAAAGAATACTTGTTAAAAATGCTTCCATCTCTAGTCTTTCTTGTGGATCATGACCCGCATAGCCACTTGCTATAGCGGTAGAATCGAGCACCTTGCACTACTATTATAAAAGTTCTGAAATTCTGTATTCTTGTGTGTAGGTAAAAACTCAATCAGTAACACCCCGGCCCTAGGGTACGGAGACGCTATTGTGACGTATATACGAAAGGCGAAAATATCCTCACTTATGCACGTTAAGCATCAGTACATGTAAGAATCAGAGTTTAAAAGTATGCGATATTATGCATTCCAAAAAAAAGAATACAATTACAAAGTTACCATAGAGTGTTATATAATATTACAAATATATTACATTATCCGGAGGAGCAAAAGTGAAATAAACATAGTATGGATAATACAAAAGATGCTCATCAGCTTCAAGAGAAATCTCGCAAGTTGGTCTGGGGAGAGTAGAAACAAAGAAGCTACAACTGATTTTCCTGCTCCACAAGATAAGTTTGGTCCTTGGCGGAGGGATCCACTTCAGCTCAAGCTCTAGGATCTGAACATGCATGTCAAAGAGAGTCAGAAAGTTACCCAATGAGTGATAAAATAAAGCCAAGAGGCGTACAAAGACAAGCACTCGTGTATCGAGAAAGAGCGTAATGGAAAAACATATATTGGAAAACATGTCGTGAGCATAGTCACGCATGCATACAGTAGAGCACAATAAACAGCGAAATATGAAGACAACATAATACTGATAAATACAGACAGATTATTATAATAATATTATTATTTTATTATTATTAGTCGTCTAACCCGTATGTCTAGGTATGTGTCCAGGCGTCCCATTATACATACATCCACATATGAGTAAGTCAAAGTTTGTTATTAAAAACTGATGAGAAAATCAATGAACTATGTTTACAATGGGTCGCGTACATACCTGGGACCACGACCCAAGGTGTTCTTGTGCTGAGTCGGAACGTGCTGTTAAGCAAAGTGGAGGGAAGGGTCTTATTTCTATGCCATGTGATCGGTCACATATATTGCATATATATTATCACATTACCATGTTTATTATCTAATAAATTCTATTAATAAGTCTCATTTTTATTTAATAATGTGCATGCCATTGTTAATAGAGAAGAAATGAGTCCAAAAGCCCACTTTAATTCTAATTTAAATCTTAATTAAAGAGGAGATAAATATTCAGGAGGATAGGGATAATTCCAGCTAAAGATCAATGCATATCAAGAGGATTACATCAAATAAAATCGATAAATTTGATTTTATAAGAATTCAAATTAGTTAGCTTGAGAATCACGAAGATCAGATCAGAATCAAAGACTAACAGCAAATCCAGCCGGACAAAAGGGGGCAACACCACGCGATATCCAAATCTCCACTTGGATGTGGCCAAGTGGCCACATCCTTGCCGCGGGATGCGCGGCAAAAGCCGCGGATCCATAGCTCAATAGTGGAGATAAAGGGAGCGTTTTCCCCCTTATCTCCTCACTTTATCCCCTCTAGGTTTTTGCCTGTAAAAGACAGGGTTCTCACTGAAAAAGGGATCGAAAATTAGTTTAAATTGTTCTCTTTGTTTTTAGGGTTTAAGTTCTTTGTTAGATAGTATTGAGAAGTTGTATCTCTATTTTTTAATTTGTAGTTCAATCCAACTACCAGTGAGAGAGAGGAAAAGAGTGATTGTAACCTGAAGTTAAAGAGATATTAATAAATGATCAAGATTTCTCTTCTTCTCCAGTTCACGGGTATGTTTCATTTCATTTACATACCTTATTTTACCTTAATTATGAGTAGCTAAATTTGTTTTTTGGGTTCACTATCATCTCTCTTCGATCCCTCTCTTATTTTGAATGATTTTGATGTAGAAAACCCAATGGAATCATATGTATGCCTAAAACTAAACCTTTCTTCTTTGAAAGTGTTCTTGAAGGCACATGAGGATGGGTTTGGATTTCTAAACTTCTATTTTTTAAAAACATCACTTGAACTTATTTTTATTTCATACTTGAAAGACAACTTGATGATTTAACATTCAGTTCAAGATGAATTCTAAAAAAAAGAGTTAACTTTTCCAAACAATCTTATTTGCTTTGCTTAAGACTTTCAAAACTCAAGCTTAAGTTTTTGCCTATGATCAAGTTGAGGCACTGAGAATTTCAAGAGAGGAATATATCAATGAGTAGTAAGATAGTGAGCCCAGATCTTTTTCATATATTAAAACAACAACCAATCAATCTTCAACAGTTTTAAAGATCATCTTTTCCAAAGTCTTTTCTAAGTTTTCAATTTTTCTTTTAATCACTTCCTTACTCTCCATTATCTTTTTAACATAAAAAATACCGACACCATTCTTTGCTTTTTTAACAAAAATATCGAACTTTCATCGCATCCTCCTCATGGACTCGACCCGTTAGCCCAAAGCTAGACGGTAACTCTCACTGCTTTCACTTTCAATCAAATTTTTGGCGTCGTTACTAGGAGGGAACGGTGTAATTGTATTCTAACAAGTTTGGTGTCTTATTTTAGGGCCATCAAGGAATCAGATTTAGTGCTCAAGCCTTGCAGGAGAAGACTTGTTATTCTGTGCCCCTACTCTAGAAAGTAGGAAACATAATTTCAAGAAATTGCAGTGCAAAAACTTGAAATTTTTGGACTACTAAAAACTCTTTTTTGCAGGACATATCGCTTTGCAAAAATATAGTTTTTGTGTATTATTTCTTCTTTATCTGATATTCACACTCCCTATTTTTAATCCAACAGTAATCTGATTGATTGCAATTGCTTAAAAAACGTTTAGACTTGCATTCTAGGCATATCTAATTATGTTTCTTTTACAATTATTGTTGAAGATAGCTGGAGACAAGGCACATATGCATTTTATATAGTTTAGAAAATATTCTTGAGTGATTATTGCTTGTTGAATATTACTTTTCTATATCTTGCACACTTTGCACAATCAATCTTAAGGGCAAAACTCATAACAAGATAAGGCGGAGAAGTCACTACCCTTCCTTAACCCACAAACCATCTCCTAGCACGCACAACCTAAGCCTAATTTAAAATCTAATAGACGTTGGCCTTAGGGACATCTCGAACTTAGTAGGAGATTATCCTAGAGGGGAAGGTGTTAGAATTTGACTCCTGCCAAATCAGTGTCGAAGACAGGGATTGAGGGACGAAACCCTGAAGGCTCGTGGTTTGGCTTAATTAGGCTCATCGCTTTTGCGCGGATAACCTCCACCAATCTTGCCCTGACCTGGCTGATTAGCTTGTGATCAAAGTCTGCATTATACCTCCTGTGGATAATCAACTAGTTAGGAGTTGTCTAGGTCAAGGTTACCTTAAACTAGGCTTGGTTGTTTCTTCTTGTTGACTACTGGTGAACTTGTTTGTGATAGTGTTTGTGTATGCAAGTGTGGTCAAGAGACCCTAATTCATCTAGGTTAACTAGAAACACATCACCACCCAAGTTTGAACCAAGATCAGATCCGGTTATGGCTCAACCGACGTCTTTCAGGATAGGTTCTATCCCATTAGAACTACACTTCCATCTTGCATCCAACTTTCAATAGTTGGTGAACACAATTTTAAACTCAAGCCTCAGTTCATCAACACACTCCCCAAGTTTCATGGCTTAGAGTCTAAAGATGCTTATTTCTTCATAAGAGAGTTTGAGAAAGTATGCTTAATGATAAAAATCTCACACCTTGTAGATGATGCTATTAGGTTGAGATTTGTCTCATTTGCTCTTACGGACTTAACCAAGAAATGGCTTTACAGCTTAGCGGCTAGCTCTATCACATTATGGGATGGTTTCATCAAGGTCTTCTTAAAGAAATTCTATCCAATTTATAAGACCGCTCTCATTAGGAAGAACATCATGCAGTTCAAGAAAGAACCTAGTGAACCGTTTTGGAGGTTCTTTGAATGCTTCAAAGACCTTCTTGTCCAGTATTCTCATCATGGAATAGAGAAATGGTGACAATGCCAAATTCTTTATGACGGTTTAGACTACTCAACTAAGACCCTCTTAGAAACCATGTGCCAAGGAGAATTCTTATAGAAGGATGAGAATGAAGGATGGGATATATATGTGGATCTAGCTGAAAAGACCATCCAATGAGAACCAACTAGTAAAAACTTTAAGAATTCAAACTCCATCTCTTCAAAAGGAGGTCCCCAATCAATTGAATCATCTATAGCTAACGAGGCTAGAATTGCAAACCTAGCGAGAAGACTGGAAGTTTTAGAAACTAAGGAACCAAGTCTAATCAATCAAGTCAGCCCAAATCAATTTTCAACTCCGGGTTGTACTTACTGTCAAGCCATGAATCATGTGTTTGAGGAGTGTCCTATATTTCAAGCTCAGCAACAATATCCTGAACCGATGAATGCGGCCTTTTCATGACCGAACAATAATCCTTACGCACAAACGTACAATCCTAGCTAGAAAAATCACCCGAATTTCTCATGGAGCCAAAACAACAATGATCAATCAAACCATGCAAGCCACTTCCATCATTCCAATAATTCTTCCAATCATCAGCCCAACTTTCCAAATTACCATTACAATTCTCCCGATAAATTTTCAAATTATCAACAAAACTTTCCCAACCAAGCTCCACCATCTTCCTTCCAGAATTCTCAACTTGAAAGGAGAATGACTGATTTTGAGAGAAATAAGAAAGATACATGAAGAATCAAGATTCCCTCATGCAAACAATATAGATGCTAGAGGTTCAAATGAGCCAATTAGCCAATCTACAGAATGAGAGGGAAAAGGGTACCTTACCCAGTCATTCAATAATGAATCTTAGGAATTCTCAACATGCTCATTTGGCTGAGGATCAATCATTGAATCAATGTAATGTTGTTCATACATTGAGGTCGGGAAAGAAAGTTGATAATCAAGTGTCAACACCATCCAATCCCATT
>JAVJIF010030789.1:0-2500 GCA_038442645.1 Agave tequilana | reverse complement strand
GCGAGGCTAACACTCGCGATGAAGCAAGCATATGAACGCTCTGCTAACGCTCGCGTGAAGCCACACTCGCGATGAAACTAGACAAACACTGTGAAGCGAGCGTATAAATGCTATGCTAATGCACGTGGCGAAGTCACGCTCACGGCGAAGCTAGACGCACACGACAAAGCAAGCATATGAACGCTTTACTGTCACATGTGGCGAAGCTACGCTCTGGCGAATTTAGCAATAAAGCGCTGAGCGCTAAGCTCGCCTTTTAGCAAAGCTAGCAAAAACCTATAGGTTAAGCCCGAAGGTTGGAGAAAAGCCCGGAGGCTGTGCCCGAAAGTAAGAGAAGATCCCGAAGGCTAACAACCACAAAGGGTCGACCAATCTAATAATAATCCAGAGTTATAAAGCAACACACATATACAAGTGATCGACTCTACTATTACAAGCATTCACCACATAGTATACAGTATTTTTCCAATACAATTATAATAATTCACAAAATACACAAACACACGCCGAGGCGAGGAAAAACACTCGCCTAAATTACGGAATATGTTACATGATCCGAGAACTCTGAGGAAGTTAAACGCACAAGTGAGCTAGAGAGAAAAATGAGAGGGAGGGGAGGAAAGAGAAAGGAAGGGGGAGAGAGGGGACACGACCTTGATGGTGGGAGTGGCGTACGGCCATGGAGGAGGCGGGAAGGGTGGCATGTGGCCTAGGGAAGGGGCCTATTGGCCCAGAGGCCCTTTACTCTAGTCTTGATGATGATTAACTCATGTAGTTATAGTTTACTAATAATCTTGTAATATTTAGTTTTAGATATTTAACCAAGATATTAGTAGGCGATTAGCTTCAATAAAGGTATTTTGGAGCTTTCACATGGTGATTCAGAGCCCGAGCGTCAAGTTCACTTCTAGCACTCGGTTGGAGTCAAGCTCGTTGGATCGCGTTTGGATCGAGTCAACTTGGAGACGTCGTTCTACAAGAAGATCTCGGTTTGTTTTAGTTTTAGATTTTGTTTAGATCCATTGTAAAGATTAGATAGTGTGATATGCTCAAGTTCACAATACACACACTGTATGCGCCGGAAAAAGAAAGAGGGAATTGCTGTAAAGATTTCTTTGAATCAGATGAAAAGATTACAACAAGACTTTTCCTTCCAGTTACAAGGGAGGGAGGATGTTGAAGCTTGAATCCCCCCTTGTTTAATGCTGGGTTCTTCGTGTGGCGGTGGAGAGTGAATCTTGTTCTCCGTTGACCAGATGACCGTCCTGGACCGTCGGGGGTCTTCTCTTTGGTCGGTAGAAAGAGTAACTCAGCTCCGTCTACCAAAACTCTCAAAGAGGAGGTAGGCGAAGAGCGGCTAGTACTCAGTAAGCTCGCTGAAGAGTCTCCTCCCTCTGTCTGTTGTTGAAGTCGTGCTTCCCTCTTGATGATCCTCTTGCCTGGATTTGATCGATCTTGATGATGCCTTGACCTTCTTAATTCTCGACCTTTCCAAAGCTTCGATCCCCTCTTCATAGCAAACAAGGCTATTTATAGGGGTCTCAGGGGGGGGTGAAGGTGCCTCCTGAAAACGCTCCCGAATGAGGGGCCACTACCCGCTACATGCGCGGTGACTGGCCCCGCAATCAGGGCAGTTGCAACTGAGACGCGGGCGTTGAGCCAAACGCGCCTTGAAGTTTGAGACGCGGGCGTCGAGCCAAACGCGCCCTGAAGTTGAGACGCGGGCGTCGAGCCAAGCGCCTTAATGCTGAGACGCGGGCTTCGGGCCTTCACGTCTGGACGCTGAGGCGCGGGCGTCGGGCCGACGCGCCTTGATGCTGAGACGCGGGCTTCGGGCCGACGCGTCTGGACGTTGAGACGCGGGTGTAGAGCCAACGCGTCTTAATGCTGAGACGCGGGCATCGATTCCTCGCGTCTAGAGCTTGAGACTCTGCTTCCTTAATGGCTTGTTTGTTAGTCATTTTAGACAGCCTACAGAACCCCCTCCAAAGTTTTTGATATTCGCAGTTGAATGGGACGGATTTCGGAATACTTTGGATCTTAGCCGTGTTCGCCTTTATGACTGGACTGTTGATGCTTCGGGCTTGATCTTATCTGGAATTGGTCTTCGTGAGTGTACTGTTGAACTCTTTGAAGCCGTCAGAGTTGATCGTGTTGAGTGTCTAGATACACAGTCTAGACCTCCCGATGCTTTTAGTCTGTCACGGGTGCGCTTTTGGCCGGGAGTGGTTGGTTGTCTGTTTGCGTCAGTGTACTGTTGAACTGACTTGCAGAAGCAGGAGACTGGACGCAGGTTCCTTTTGAAAAAGCAGAGACTGCTTTAAAGACGCGACTTCCATGGGGTAGACGCGATGTTTGGCCCGTTTGAGGGGACGTGGACTTTGGAGAGGACGCATCTCTTGAAATGCAGACGCGATTTTCTGGGTGCATTTATGATGATGCTGACGGGGATGTCCACCGAAGAGCCGCGTACTTTGGGGCGCGTACCTGTGCCATGTCA
>JAVJIF010030788.1:0-11840 GCA_038442645.1 Agave tequilana | reverse complement strand
ACTGTATGCGCCGGAAAAAGAAAGAGGGAATTGCTGTAAAGATTTCTTTGAATTAGATGAAAAGATTACAACAAGACTTTTCCTTCCAGTTACAAGGGAGGGAGGATGTTGAAGCTTGAATCCCCCCTTTGTTTAATGCTGGGTTCTTCGTGTGGCGTGGAGAGTGAATCTTGTTCTCCGTTGACCAGATGACCGTCCTGGACCGTCGGGGTCTTCTCTTCGGTCGGTAGAAAGAGTAACTCAGCTCCGTCTACCAAAACTCTCAAAGAGGAGGTAGGCGAAGAGCGGCTAGTACTCAGTAAGCTCGCTGAAGAGTCTCCTCCCTCTGTCTGTTGTTGAAGTCGTGCTTCCCTCTTGATGATCCTCTTGCCTGGATTTGATCGATCTTGATGATGCCTTGACCTTCTTAATTCTCGACCTTTCCAAAGCTTCGATCCCCTCTTCATAGCAAACAAGGCTATTTATAGGGGTCTCAGGGGGTGAAGGTGCCTCCTGAAAACGCTCCCGAATGAGGGGCCACTACCCGCTACATGCGCGGTGACTGGCCCCGCAATCAGGGCAGTTGCAACTGAGACGCGGGCGTTGAGCCAAACGCGCCTTGAAGTTTGAGACGCGGGCGTCGAGCCAAACGCGCCCTGAAGTTGAGACGCGGGCGTCGAGCCAACGCGCCTTAATGCTGTGAGACGCGGGCTTCGGGCCTTCACGTCTGGACGCTGAGGCGCGGGCGTCGGGCCGACGCGCCTTGATGCTGAGACGCGGGCTTCGGGCCGACGCGTCTGGACATTGAGACGCGGGTGTAGAGCCAACGCGTCTTAATGCTGAGACGCGGCATCGATTCCTCGCGTCTAGAGCTTGAGACTCTGCTTCCTTAATGGCTTGTTTGTTAGTCATTTTTAGACAGCCTACAGAACCCCCTCCAAAGTTTCTGATATTCCGCAGTTGAATGGGACGGATTTCGGAATACTTTGGATCTTAGCCGTGTTCGCCTTTATGACTGGACTGTTGATGCTTCGGGCTTGATCTTATCTGGAATTGGTCTTCGTGAGTGTACTGTTGAACTCTTTGAAGCCGTCAGAGTTGATCGTGTTGAGTGTCTAGATACACAGTCTAGACCTCCCCGATTGCTTTTAGTCTGTCACGGGTGCGCTTTTGGCCGGGAGTGGTTGGTTGTCTGTTTGCGTCAGTGTACTGTTGAACTGACTTGCAGAAGCAGGAGACTGGACGCAGGTTCCCTTTTGAAAAAGCAGAGACTGTTTTAAAGACGCGACTTCCATGGGGTAGACGCGATGTTTGGCCCATTTGAGGGGACGCGGACTTTGGAGAGACGCATCTCTTGAAATGCAGACGCGATTTTCTGGGTGCATTTATGATGATGCTGACGGGGCATGTCCACCGAAGAGCCGCGTACTTTGGGGCGCGCACCTGTGCCATGTCATGATTACGCCGCCAGCTGGCCTGGGGAAACGGCGAGATTTCGCCTTTTGGCGCGCGGATCTCCCGGTTCATTAAATGAACTGCTCCACGTGTCAACTTCTGACTTGTGGCGGGGTCGCGACGCATGATCTTCCCTGTTCAAACAATGATTTGGCTCCACGCGTCAGGCAGCGATTCGCTGCAGCGTTTATTGGGCCAAACGCTGCGTATCTTCGCGAATCTCTGTGCCTATGAAAGGCAACAGTTAAAGAGACGCATTTTCTTCTCCGAACGCATTTGCTGAGAAAAGAGAGCTTCCCTCCTCTTGTTTGTTCATCTGTCCATCTTTGAACTCGGATTTCTGAGCATCGATGGCTCCAAGACGAAACCGACTGCATCATCCTCAAGGGCGACCGTCGCCGAGGCTGAGAGAGATGCTTCCTCTGCGCAGGAGGGTGTTTTTCCGAGGTAAAAATGCACCTTCGGCGTGGGTTCCGCCATTAAACATGTTCATAGAACCCTAAGAACCTTTAACACAAGATCGTGTTTGATTCTCGGACGCTGTCCTTGAGATGATAACCGGGGCGCGGGCCTGATGACCCGACGCTGGTGAACTCTGCATTCTGGATCCTTCACTTAGAATATTTCTAATTGTGAAGGTCTCTGGACGCGATTTGCAGAACGCGGATTTGATCCATGCGTTCTGTGCCGCGTTTTGTGTCATCAGGCGCCGATTTGATGAATCTGGCGTCTGAGTCCAAGCACTTTGAAATTTCACAAGTCTTGGTTTGCAGAACGCGGATTTGATCCTTGCGTTCTGTGTCTTCAACCGCCGATTTTGTAGAATCTGGCGTTTGAGTCCAAGTACTTAGAATTTTCATAAGTCTTGTTTGCAGAACGCGGCTTTGCAGGTCTGGACGCGGATTCGAAAAATTCCTGCGTCCAGTATCTCTTCTGCGTTTTGGTGCAAATTCGCAGGTCTGGACGCGGATGATAACCCTGCGTCCAGTGTCTCGGCTGCGTTTTGAATTATGAACACTTGGCGTCTTCCCTTATTTTTGGCAAAGTATCTGACCAAGTGTCTTTTTCTTTTGCAGTGCCGCATGTTTCAGGTTCACTTGCCAAGAGCACCACTTTGGACGCGTGGGTGGTGCCGACCGGGCTTGACCTTTGTGCAAAGAATGAGTGTCCCCGTGACTGCTGACCAGTTACTGGATCGCAGGCTCTCTAATGTTAAACAGGAGAACCTTTCGGGCACTTATGACCGATGCCGCACTCAAAACGGATGACGGCGTCAGGTTGGAGAAGCCTGCCTTCTTCTTTGGGATCATATATGATGATGGCCGTCGTGTGTCTGAGGGGACCTATAAATGGCTCCGTGAGATAAAGGGCGGAAGATTCTTTCTTCCAGACATGGAGAGGATGTTCCCGATGTCCTACTTCCAACACATGTTGTCCCCCGGAAGATGGAATGGGGACATTTCCCAGTATATCCCTGAGATCACCCTTGGTGACTTTGGCCTCCAAAAGGTAGACCGCCATGATAGTCATGACGGGTCAGTTGTCGGACTGTTCCCTGCGTCGTCCAAGCCTGAAATCCCAATTGGAGAGATCCCGGAGCTTGCTACAACCTTCCTATTCCTTCATAGAAGCAGGGGGTGACTATACTTTCGAATTCGTGCGTATGGGGGTCCATTCTCCAGGGAACTACTGGTGGGCAGGATGGTGGGTTTTGTCCTACCAATCTTGAGGGGCCGCTGAAGCGCGTGGGGCTGTACCCAGCAGTCAGGGCCGTGCAGTGGGGCATCCCGATGAGTTCTCATAACTTCTTTGGGATTCTGGAGCGCTACAATCCTCGGACGGCGACATTCTTTACTCCGGTCGGAGAGATGGCCTTGCCCTGCACGAGTTGTATGAGGTCTCCGGGTTGTCGTCAGGGGATATTCCTTATGAGGAATTTGTCCCAACCACCAGGGAACTGCACCTTTGGAAAAAGAATCTCCTCAAGTGTACGAGACCTACTGGGAGGTGATGTGCCATTTCTACATCTGCGGCCAGACAACTGCCTGGAGGTCAGAGGCGTCAAGCAACTATCCTGGGCTGATTATCTGTTTAATAATGTCAGCAATAAAGATCTCCCAGTAATCCGACTAGCTCCTAGTTCTGGTGGGGAAGTTGAAGACAGGATCGACGCCGCTTCTGACAAGTTCTACACCACGGAGTCGAACGAGGACGGCTTCGACCCTGACCTGGTCTTTGAGAGCTTTCACCATCAAGCCCGGACCCCTATTTCTGATCAGGCGCTGTTGGCGGGCTTCCTGATGTTGTGGCTGAAGAGGTGTGTGGTGCCCACGCTACCACATGAAGTTATTGTGGCAGATGTGGTGTACCCGGCGGTGCTCTTGGCTCATGGCCACCCCATAGCCCTTCTTCCAGCCGTGGTGGCTGGTATTCAAAGACGGGCTGCGGGTGCTGACCAAGAGCTTCTGCGAACCCCCAAAGACTGCTAATTCTCGTGGGGAGCCGTATATCGACTCAGAGGGGAACCCGACGGTGAGGCACCCCAACCCGCGGATTGAGCTGCCTTACACGTACCTCATGGCTTGGTACGTGATGCATTGCCCATCTCTAATGACGGCGGCGCGTGGGAGCATGGATCATATCCCATTTGTGCAGCGGCTGGAACGTTCGGAGTGGCATGACACCTACCTGTATACATTAGGAAGCGTCTTTCCTGTGCCACGAACTATCAGATTAACCGTTGTTTTCCAGAGGTTCAAGGTGCAGCCCCCGGGGAGCTGTTCACGGATGTCGCTGGGCGGGATGACTTCTCGCAATTGCCTGCTGGAGCCTTCTGGTGGTTGATCAATATACGACCAGGATATGTGCTGTTTCGCCAAGGGACTTCCTGCACTATCGAACCGTATATGCCAAGTCGTTTTGCCCGACAATTTGGCTATGATCAGCTTTACGTCGGGAACCCAATGCTCAACTTGCCTTTGACGGGAACCTGTTCGAAGGCGCTCGGGCTTGGTATTACAGTGTGGATGGAGGGAGGGAGCAACGTTCCATCTACCCGACGAGGCGCCTAAGTGCCGTATGAGCTTCAGCTTCTGTACTTGGTACTCCCAAGCCGGCCAGACGCCAGATCTTATTCCGGAGTCTTCATGTCTTGAGAGTATTCAATGCCAGTCTCGAGGAAAGGTCCGAATCGGTAACGTTCTAAACTCCTCGACCAGTACCTGAAAGCTCAGAGGGAGGTCGAGAAAACGATCGAGGAGGGAGCCCCCAGTAGTGAGGGCGGAACCGCGACGGCAAGGGCAAAGCCGCAAGCGACGAGGGCGGAGCCACCAGCAATGAGAGTGGAGCGCGACCGGCAAGGAGGTCGAAGCAATTGGCGAGGAAGCGTCGTCGACGCTCTGCTTCTGTAGTTGAGCCTGCCCCAAAGAAGGCTCGGAGGGACTTAACGGCTGAAGTCTCTCAATCCAGAGCTATCTCTGCTGGAGTTGAGGCTCCTCCTGAAGGTGTCCCTGTTAGAGTTGAGGAACCGCTGGAAGATGAAGATTTCCAAGCTTGGTCCGTGCTCCTAGGTCGCGCAGCAAGACCGTGGAGGAAGGGGAGCTCGTTGAGCGACCCCTTGTTGTGGTGATACTGAGTCACCGGAGGTTGACATAATGGGCGAAGAGGATGTCGAGATTCCAGGAATCTCAACTCAGCCCGAGTCTCCTTCTGCTCATGAAGGGAGAGACGAGTACAGCAGCCGGGGTCTCCTAGTGTCTTTATTTCCAATCCTCGGGCAGTCGACCCTAGTCCTACCACTGGGGTGATGGGGGGTAAGGCTCCTGTTGCGGAGCTTCCTCGCGTGGCGCTATCGTCTTCTTCGTCATCGGGAGAAAGTGACTTTGAAGATGAAGTCGACTATGGCGATGAACCCGCTCTTCCTGATCAGGGCGGATTCTTTGACGTCTCGGAGGAGGAACAACATGAGGGTGAGCCATCGATGGCGCCATCGCCACTGGCGACAATTGCTCCCACTGAAGTATTCTTTTCTCCTTCTGTTTAATTCTCTCTTTCATGTTGAAGAGGATGTTCTAACATTCTTCTTTTATACTGCAGGGTCAGCTGGAGGTACGGGGCTCAGCCGAGGGAATTGAGGCTTCGGTTGCCGAGACAACCTCAGTGGGGGCAGCTGTTGAAGTTGGGGAGCCTTCCCCTTGCCAGGAGGGGAAACAACCATTGAGGCTGAGGAGGCTCTCACTCCGCCGGTGGAGGAGGCTACTGCTGAAGCTGGGAGACTCCCATTCTACAGGACTCGACGCCTCTGGACCTCGAACCTAGTAAGGCAGCTCTGACTGAGGGGGCTCAGGTGGGGAGTCCGACGATCGGCACCCTTCCAGAAGGCCACACAGCTCAATTCTCGGTGGAAGTTTCTGAAGAGGTTGTGCTTACAACTCCTCATTGGTCGTGGAAGCTCCTGCAGAGGCAGCGCTCCAGGAAGCGCCAGTGGGTAGTCTTGCTCTTGCCACATCGACGGCCGGCACGGCTCTTGTGCGAGAAGACCCGCCCTATATCCCTTTCCCGTGACAGAAAAAGGGTCGGAAGCTTCTTAGGTGGTGAAGACATGGGGAGCTGCACGTCAGATGGTGCAACAATTCTTCACCTCGATGGGATCATGTATTGATCTCATCTTCCGTGGACACAGCACCTTCCAGTTCGCCCAGAGGCTTCTTGAGATATGGCCGTGAGCGTCGAATTGGCGGGAGGCCTTCACTTGCCAGGGCATGCCTGCGGGTGGTAGAGCAACTTGGAGATAACCTGCGGGAGCTGGAATCTTTGGAAGATGCTGGCTCTTTTGATGAAGCCCAGGCCACTTGACTAGGCTCCTAGCTGATCAGGAACGGGAGCGACAGGAGGCGGAGGCACAAATCGCTGCCGAGATCCGCGACCTTGAATATTCCAAGGCTGAATTTCAGAAATTAGCCGGAGATTCGAGGGAATCTGAGCTTAGTGTGCAGAGCACGGAGCAAGTCATCCTCAGAACTCGGGATATTATCGCCAAGGCGGAAGCTGTTCTTGCGCTAAATGAGGAGAAACTTGTTTCCCTCAAAAAGGAGCTTGAGGAGCAAGGGCTGCTACGGCGCGTGCTGAAGAGAGTCTATCTCTACAATCTTCCAGGGTGGAATCTCTGCGGATGCAGCTGGCTGCCAGAAGTTTCTTATCTGAGGCGGAGCTGCGGGACCGGGCTATCATGGAGGCTGAGAGGACGCGCCAGCATGAGATTCACCGCCTTAGGGAACAAATCCGTTCCTTGGCGAAGCAGGACATTTAGCCTTCTTTCTTTTTCTTTTGTAAAGAAAAGGGACACTCTATTTATTAAGAGTGTTTGTATCCACTTCTATCATTTTTTGATATAATAGAAGTTTTCTTTAAAGCTTTTGTCCCAATTTCTTTGTCCTGTTGTGGATGAGTCCAACTCTTGATCACTTAGTCGTGATTACTGAACTTAGGTAGGACTAAGTTCTTTTAATGAGACGCGGTCTTGGCGAGACGCGGCATTAATCCCATAGAATGAGACGTGGCATCAATCTATGGGGACTTAGATTTCACCAAGTCTTTTTGACGAGACGCAGCGTCGATCACAGGGTGAGACGCGGTCGTCAGTCTACCGGAACTAGATTTACAAAGTCTTTTACTGAGACGCAGCGTCAATCATAAAGTGAGACGCGGTCATTCATTTCATAAGAACTTAGATTCTACTAAGTCCTTTTGATGAGACGCGGCGTCAATCACAAATCGAAACGCAGCTCTGAATAACGCAAATCTGTCTTGCGCGGATCGGGCAGACGCAAGAGATGCAGCCTTGTCTGCTGAAGGGACGCGGCTTTCCCATCTGCGTCTAATGTGATCTGACTCAAAAGATTTTAGGAGATCTTGCTCGTCAGGTCTTCACTGTCGATTGGGATTCCGAGTCATCCGTTGATTCCCAAGGCAGTTATCCACGCGTCAACTCCTCATTGGACTCAGGAGTTACTGCCCTTAAATGCAAAACCGACGCGGGCGGTTGAAAACCGGCGCTTGCGACGGTTTCCAAAGCGGCGTTCCACGCGTCAATCCTTCACTGGGCTTTGACAATCGTGCGTGACGGTTCCAATTAACGCCCCATTAATGGCAGTTATTAGGGCCTGCCTATAAATAGGGTGCGCTCCCCTTCTATAATCCAAGCTTGGATTATTTCTCTTTGGATTGCTCTGAGAAGTCCCACCTTCTTCAGAAAAGAGTTCTTGATAGGGATTCCGTCTCCATGGATGAAGGTAATTCCGAGGATGAAGATGACCCAGAGCTCTCACGCTTCGGTTTGGTCTCTTCAAGAAGAATTCCCTCTCGGATCATCTTGGACGCCTGCGTTTGGGTGCAGAGAGGCCAACTCTGGCAGAGGTCTCTGCTGGTATGTCCCCGATGATGTGTATAGCCTGAACTTTGGCATAACCATCTGAATGAAGTCCCGGTGCATTCCTTCTCTGGAATTTGTGCCAGTGACTTGACTTCTCTGAACGCGGGCGCTTGACGCTGGCTTTGCCCATCGCGTTTCATTGCCTTGGCGTGTTTCAGACCTGAATCTTGCAACTCTTGTTCACTCAACAGAGAGATGGCAATTTTCGGCGTTCTGAAATTCTTTGCGTCTGGTGCATTAGGCGCGGGTACAAACTGAGGCCGCGTTTGAATCCTATGCGTGGCGCAGTTTGACTCGCGTCTGTTTGACTGTGCGGGTCATTCTCGCGTCTGAAGTCTTGAATGGCTGCCGCGTTCTGTTACTCAGTTTCCTTTATAAAAATGTACTGAGTTCCAGATTTCTGACTCTTGCTTATTCTTTGCAGGTAGGCTTGCTCGTCCTTTTCAGGTTTGCTGGGCCCCAGAAAGAATATACCGGCTGGCGAACTTGCTCCACGTTCGTTTGTGAGAGATTAAATTATGGTCCTCGTCGTTTGTGAGAGATTAAATTATATCTCTGACGAGGACCCACATCTCGCCAAGGTCTCTTCAGATCTCCTGCACCACTCTTGCCTGATGGCAAGAGATGGTCAGGTCAAGTATGACGGCGAGGAGGTTCCGGCGTTACGGTGGCGGAAAGATCCTCTTCCTCTCCCTACTCCAGAAGTGACATCAAGGACATTCCGTTGGATGGCCTGCTGGGGAAAGGGATGGTGATGAATGCAGGACTTTCTGCTGCCGCTGGACCTAGTGGAGGGTAGCATCCTTTGTGATGACTCCTAAACTTCCTCTCTCACCCCAGGAGTGACTCCATGTTTGTTGGATGGTCTGCTAGGGAAAGAGACGCGCCTGAAACGAAGGGTTGCAGGACCTTCTGTTGCCACCGGACCTCAAGAACACCATTGCTCTTAGCTTAATCAGCTAGGGCGCTTTCGACTTTTGCGTCATCGCCATGGCGCAATCGGTTCCAATTGTGCACCTGGGATCAGATGCAGTTTCAAGGAGTGAGTACGGCCTCTGAGAGAGAGGGGGACTTCTTTGTACTCCTTAATTGTAACACTCATCTTATTGTATAAGAGAGCGTTTTGTATCACTTTCATATGCTTGAATATCAATAAAAGTGACACTTTTCTTTTTGCCTCTTTCTGTTGTCTTGAATGTTTTGTTTTGAAGAAAAAGAATGATTTTGGTGGACCCGCCCACAAAAGAAAGTGACAGGGGGAATGCGTACTCCCAGAGAAGGTGAACTTTTGTCAAGTGTCTAGGATTGACTTGATTTAAGATCAGCTGGGGATTTTGATGGAAGCATTGTTTATCGGTGTAATGTTAACCAACAATGCCTCCAAAATGAATTGATACTCGGTGGGGAGAATATCAAATGAAACTAGACTCGTGGGGAATCTAGTAAGATTTTACCGTTAGAGGTATGATATAACTTAACGGTTTAGAAGTAGTCTTGTCAGAAGTGTAATGTTAACTTGACAAGGACGTGAGTTAGAGGTGTGATATTAACCTAACTCATCAGCATCTCAGTTTTATTTGGGAAAACTGAGGGTGTCACTGTCATAGGTGTGATGTTTAACTTAACAGTGATAGTAATGCTAGAGGTGAATGTTGAACTTGGCATTAGTCGTCTCGGCTTAAAGAAGTCGAGGAAAGGTCATAGCCATAGGTGTATTGTTGAACTTGGCAATGACTCGGATGCTAGAAGTGTAGTGTTAACTGGGCATCGTCCGTCTCGGCTTGGACAAGGAAGTCGAGGAAAGGTCATAGCCATAGGTGTATTGTTGAACTTAGCAATGACTCGGATGCTAGAAGTGTAGTGTTAACTTGGCATCGTCCATTTCAGCTTCGATATGGAAGTCTGAAGAAAGGTGACTGTCAGAGGTGTGATATTAACTTGACAGACACTCGATGTACGCTTAGAGGTGTAATGTTAACTTAAACAGTAGTTTGTCAGAGGTGTGATATTAACTTGACAAGAATTTGCTTGCGATAGGAGCAATTGAGGACCTGTCATTCTATTGATGAGAATTGACAAGTAGAATTTGAAGTGCCAGAGGTATAGTGTTAACTTGGCAAATTTGAGAGTTTGTTACTCTATGCAGAGTTAACAAGCAAGGTTTGTACTCGACGAGGAGTATTCATTACCAGAGGTATAGTGTTAACATAGTAATGATTGCATTTTGTGGTCCTACCATTCTATGGATGAGAATTGGTAAGGGATTTGGGGGGTTTTTGGAGGGAGAGTGGAATCAAGTCCACTTAGGATTTTAGCAAACCCTCAGCTATCAACGGATTTGAGGTGCCTTTACCAACTACCGTTTGAGTTGGGCTAGCCATGCTATTCCCTCAGCATGATAAGTTGTCGAGGACTTATGTGGGCTTAAAAGCCAACATTTTCCTCTATCCTTAACCGTCGGAGGCGTTGGATGTTTTTGATCAGAGGTGTATTTTTTAACTTGATCGGCAGGATTTTTAGCAAACCCTCAGCTATCAACGGATTTGAGGTGCCTTTACCAACTACCGTTTGGGTTGGGCTAGCCATGCTATTCCCCTCAGCATGATAAGTTGTCGAGGACTTATGTTGGGCTTAAAAGCCAACATTTTTCTCTATCCTTAGCCGTCGGAGGCGTTGGATGTTTTGATCAGAGGTGTATTTTAACTTGATCGGTGGAAGAATGCCATCTAGGGATAGTATTTCTTCAGGAATTTGCCATTGATTGGCATCATGAGTGTATCGCCATTTGAGGTTATGAGGCGATACGATCCATTTGAGTAGACTAACTCTACTACGAACGGTCCTTCCCATTTGGGTTGGAATTTTCCTTTCGTCTTGTGCGTCATGACCATGGGTCTTCGGACGGCTAAGACGAGGTCGCCCTTCTTGAAAGTTCGCGATTTGACTTTGTTGAAGGCTCTGGTGATACGAGCTTGATAAAGCTCGATTTGTTGTGGGCCTGCAGACGCTTGTCGTCCAAGGCTTCCAATTCTTGGAGTCGCTGTCGATGCTTCTCCTCTGTTGTCATCTCCGCTGTCAAGGCGACGTGAAGAGATGGAATTTGGATTTCCAGTGGAAGGACGGCTTCGCATCCGTACACCAAGGAAAATGGCGTGGCTTTAGTTGGGGTTCGCACAGTCGTGCGATAGGCCCATAAGCATTCGCCCAACTTATCGTCCCAGTCTCGTTGATTTTCGAGACGAATTTCTTGAGAAGCTTGCCAATAGCCTTATTGAAAGCTTCTGCGAGGCCGTTAGCGGGCGGATAGTATGCCGTTGATGACACACTCTGGATTCTGAACTTGGCGCAGAATCTCTGAAAAGCCTGGCTGATGAACTGGGGTCCATTGTCATGGACAATCCGCCGAGGCACACCGAACCGGTAAATAACGTGATGTTTCATGAACTTGATCACGTTAGATGATTTTACCTCCTTCAAAGGGATAGCTTCGGCCCACTTTGAGAAGTAATCGGTTATCGCTAGGATGAACCGATGTCCCTTTGATGATGGTGGGCTGATAGGACCAACCACGTCCATCCCCCACATTTCGAACGGCCAGGTAGAGGTCGTAGAGTGGAGGTATCCTGGTGCTTGATGGATGAAATCGCCATGTATTTGACAGGCGTGACATCTTTTGGCATAGGCAACAGCATCGGCAACCATCTTGGGCCAGTAGTAACCCAATCTTGGAGTCGGTTTGCCAGCTTCGGGCCAGGTGATGAGCTCCACACGTACCATCGTGGGCTTCTTTCAACACTTCGTGGGCTTCTTTTGATGAGAGGCACCGGAGCAGGATCCCGTCATGCGATCTACGATACAATGTTCGCGAAATCGCATTGTAGTAGAATTTGGAGGCTTTCTTCGGATGGCAGCCGCCTCCTAGTGTCTTCGGGCAAGATGCCGTATAAGACAAAATCAATGTAGGGGAATCGCCAGT